>CM031605.1:22365080-22381335 GCA_018398815.1 Conus ventricosus
TGATTATATGGTGTTATAAAAATTGCACACTGTGCAAAAAATGAAATCAAATATTGAACATCACTTGTAAAGTTTCTGGGATTAAAAATACTTTTTCCATATATCTTGTATCTGTTCATTCTGTTATTTTTGTGATCACTTTCTTTCCTCTGCATAGACACACTTTCAACTCTGGGTAGCGCCCATACCTGACCATGATTTGACCATGCATTCACAGCAAAATTTATTGATATTGGCAGAATGAAAACACAATGGAGTGCAGAAAAGAAAACCTCGTCTGCATAGGTAGCCTATACATGTATATTACTAACTACTGTGATTCTCAGTACAATGCATAGTCCAGATGCAGGGAATGAAGGTACTGCAAAGATTAGGCTTTGTCCTGACTCCCTTGTAGGTGGTTGACACACACTGGACACACTCTGAACGAGTGATCTAGGCAGATGAAATCATCCACATCCGGTGCATTTCTGTTGAGTTTTCCTGTCTTTCTTCCTGGGCAAAACAGGCAACGCTTTCTTTCATGGATGGTACTCTCTGTGTCTTTGTGCTTTTGGCCAACAGATGGCAGTTCCTGTATCTTTCTTTTTTGGGCTTGCTTTGTGTATATTATTATTATTATTATCATTATTATTACTATTACTTTTATTATTATCATTATTACACACACACACACACACACACACACACACACACACACACACACACACACGCACGCACGCACGCACGCACGCACGCACGCACGCACGCACACACACACACACACACACACAAAGCAGCAACAGCAACAACAACAACACAAATACCACACCCATCCAACCACCCATCCCGTCCCTCACTGTCCACACACACACACACACACACACACACACACACACACACACACACAGTGAGGCGAATAGCTTTTTTCAATTTCAAGCAATGACAAAGTTGCGGTGTCTGGCGAAATCCTTCCTCTGATATCTGTCATCACTGGAGACCCTTCGCAGAATTCCTCCTGGCAGGAGAAGACGCAAGGCATACTCTTCTTCCTCACACCCCCACCCTCCTCCCAACTCCCCTGCTTTTATTCTTTCAACTTCTTTCATCAAAAGCTAGGCTGGATTCGGGGCTAGTCATTTAGCCACATCGTACTGACTAATCTAGTCGACCAGTGGCTTGCTAATTATGACCAATGGTTTACTAACATAAACAATGATAAACTGACAGGTAGTCCCGCAGTCGATTTTATAAAGGTGTTTGATGTTGTTGACCAATACGTTTTTCTTTCTTTGAAAAACTAGTTTATGGCTTGCCGATAATGATTTACAACACCAATCTTTATGTCTGTAAGGTGGGAAGCAGTGCGCTTTCATTAATTCACCAGTCTTCCATTAATTTTTTGTCTTTCAGTTACAGTGATACTCAAGGTTCCGTCCTTAGTTATAGCTCTCTCTCTCTCTCTCTCTCTCTCTTTCTCTCTTCGGCCACCCCCCCCCCCCCCCCCCCCCCCCCCCCACCTCCCCTCCTCCAAGGCATTGCCGCTCGGAATTAGAGGTAGCACACATCTTACACTCAGTGTACTAGCCTAGTATGGATTAATGACTGTTCAGATAATACAATACATGAAATTCATTTTCACTTGATTTTATTAGATTACATAACCTTTTGATGCTGGATGCCGACAAGACGTAAAACTGTTGTCTGACGTTTCTTTCAGTTCCTGCCGTGGGGCTGCAAGCGTGTGTGCCGGCAGTGATTCCTCAAAAGTGGTTTACCCCACTAAGAGACGCGCAATAAGGAACGGCACACACACGTTTTTCTTCTGTGGCGAGTTGGGGTCTTCCGCGACCCCGCCATCGCTTTATTAGGCATAAGCGGCATTCTACTCTTTAAATTGTAGGGGTCGTCCGCGACCCCCGCCATCGTTTCAAGATAGTTAAAAAGATGCGTCCAATTACGTCATTCGTAAGTTATACATACATGTAAAATTTTACATACCTAAAGCCAATTACGTATTTGACAAAGTCATTAAATTTCATGAAAAAGTCATTAAATTTCATGAAGATTGCTCAAATACTTTTAGAGATATAACCCTTTTTGTGTGTTGTGGGGTCGTGGGTGACCCCAGGAGTCTGGTAAAGGTTAAAGGTTTGAATGAGATAACCCCTTTGTAATTGATATTCTAGCCTATCTGTCTATGTGTAATTGTGAATCCCTTGTACTAATTTTGTTGCACTTTTTTGCATCTTCTCAATCAAAACTTCCTTTTAAATGTGGATACCAAATAGTATTATCATACTCCAGCAGTGGTCTCATTAGGCTCTTGCATAAGTTGAGAAATGTGTCCTTGCCCAAAGCTTTAAAAAAAAGAAAGAAAAAAAAAAACGATTCTTTTTATCATTCCAGGCAGTTTATTTGATTTATCATCTTGTGTCGACTCGGACTGCTCCAACAATAATCGTTGACTGGTCCTGCAGTCATATAACTGATACTGCACTAGGGGTGGTTGTTCATGGCTTGGTCTTGTCCTACAGGAGGCTGTTTACCTACAGCATCATCTGACAAAGTGTCTCCGTTGGGCATCCTTTCTTCAGCATGCAATTCCAGAGTGACACTTTTTAGCAGAGTGGCCATTTTATCTGTCCTAACACTGATTTTTTCCCCCTGGTATTTAAGTACTGATGGAGTGAATAGTAAATCTGATACCAGAGGTCCAACCTTCTCCAGTATCTATTTTCTTTCCACAGATAATTACTTCTCCACCGACAACAAACTGATGTTAGAATAAAGATGTTGATCATTACTCAGGCAGATTGAACATGATAACCGAGATAAGTGACTGTCATTCAGAGTGAGAGAGAGAGAGAGAGAGAGAGAGAGAGAGAGTGTGTGTGTTGTGTGTGTGTGTGTGTGTGTGTGTGTGTGTGTGTGTGTGTGTGTGTGTGTTTTCCTTGGTTGAATCATCACGGGCAATGGCAAAATAGTAAATAAGAATTCTTTCACATACAAACACACACGCGGGCACGATCACACACAAACACGCAGGCACGCTTTCGAATAAGCACATCAGTGGAAGGTTCATAGTTAAATCTTGGAGTAATTAGCATATATTGCGACAAACAACAAAATAGCGAATGAAAGTTCTTTACACACCCAGACGCGACACAGACGCGCGCGCGCGCGCACACACATGCACGAACGCACGCACGCACACACACACACACACACACTCGGACGCACACACTCGTGACTACTTGGTTTCTGTCCTGGTGCAGATCGCTATTGTCAGTTGCACTGAATCTCTGTGTGTGTGTGTGTGTGTGTGTGTGTGTGTGTTCTTACTTATAAGAATACACATGGGAATGAATATGTTGCAAGGGTATAGGTTCTGATTTAGTGATTCTGTAGCGTTTCTGAAGGAAAAGAATTCGTCATACTTAGCTAGCACATGCATATTGATGTTCATTAATTTTCTTTCTCCTTCGTCTCTTAGAAATCAGATGGGCTTACAGCTAAAACATTCTGCTGCACGTTTACACAATCTTGCTGAATACATTTCAGTTTCTGATATTCAGACTTCAGTACAAGCCAACAGACAAGAATGAAACGACAGACTGAACAAAAACAGGGTCGCCGTTTTGCAGAACTTGACAATTCATCTGAAGATTTCTGGCGTAGTTTTGAACGGAAATGAAAGATACAGGATTTTTTGCGATGAGATATGTGCTTGCAGTGGAGATCAGTTTACTTTGTTTTCGTTATAAGTGATCCCCCCCCCCCCCCCCCCCCCCCCGATTACTTATGCGTAAGTTTGTCGTTTACATTATAAATGTGCAAGAAAGTTTAGATTCATTCGGAAGTTAGTTAATATTCCTGTTGTCTTTTTAATTTTGATACGTATGCAACTGGAAGAAAACATCCTTATCTTTTTCGATAGACACTTTATAAAGGTAAAGAGATGACTAAGGAGAGCATTGACAAAATATTGGATCACTTGTGCCGATCCGTAAAACTAGTCGTTTGCAGTTTAGGTGAAAAGGATAGGGAGTAGGATATTGCTTTGTGGAGAACCAGTAGCAGTTGGCTTTTCAGAAGACATGACGAAAAGCGGGCAGACTGGGTCCTGTTAACGAACTCTTATTACACACACACACACACACACACACACAGAGTAGGTCGAGGGCTTGCATTGGGCGAGTGCAGTTTGAGGGCGACGAGATTAGACTGCGTCACACAGAATGCAGAAAAGAAAATGAACGTGAAATTCAAAATATATGAACCGTGGTACAGGTGGTCGTAGGCAAGATGTAGCACAGAGCAATAAAACGAAGAAAGCAACCGCGTTTTACGTCACACAGGTACACAGCAGTCTTAAAAAGATTGAAATTAAACACTTTTTTTCCCTTTTTTTTTTTTGCTGTCCCAACCTCTGCGCCACCTCAGAGGCAGTGCACCCACACCGCTCATTCCGACACCCCGTCCACAGCCACAGCCCGGTCGGCCCCGCCGCAGCCCAGGCACCGGCAATCCACAAGGAGCAGTCAATGTCGAGTCGTCAAGAGGCATCCCACAGGAGAAGACACTGCACTGCTGCCGAGTCACTTCGGTGGTGTTCAGTGGCGCCTGTTCTGATCTAACATACGCAGGTACTAAGCCCCCTACTGACGACAATAATTGCTTAGTCGTGGAGTCGGCGTGAGTGAGCTCTCCCTCCGGAGGGCGCCACCACGTCCGTCCAACGACAACCCCCACGGACTTGCCGATGCCGGTGACCCCGACGGAACCAAACCAAGGCCACAGATGTGGAGAGGATATCGAAACTGAGGTCACCATGAGGGCAGGGCATGAAGGGCCACAAAATTTGAGACATTTTTTAATATGCTGATCGATGAGAATGAGGATGATTAAGATGATGCTACGGATTTCCATTTCGGTCTGAGACTACATGACAGGTCTGTACTCTACGCTTCCTTTCATAATATATCCCGGCGTCAACCAGGCCCGAGAGATACAGGCACCTGCAGTGTTGGTCAGGAAATTTGAGCAACACTCTCAGAAACGCATCCATTAGGTGGATGAAACTCGACTGTGTGGTCCCAGTCTTCCCAACTGAGTCCACAGAAAACTCAACTCTGGGTAGGAGCCGGTCGGGGCAGAAAAACCCACATGACTCTGATGGGATTTGAACCCACGACCTCCCAGCCGGGAGTCCGCGACGCTAACCACTTCGCCACGGCGGCTGGTTGAAATTAAACACATTTGCTTTCTTCATGATCCAATCAAACATCCACCCACATCATCCACACAACTCTGTCTTCAGCGTTGTTTCAAAAACATCAGCACTTCAGCATCGTTTTAAAGCCATCAACACTTCAACATCGTTTCAAAACCATCAGCACTTCAACATCGTTACAAAACCATCAGCACTTCAACATCGTTACAAAGCCATCAGCACTTCAACATCGTTTTAAAGCCATCAGCACTTCAACATCGTTTTAAAGCCATCAGCACTTCAACATCGTTTCAAAACCATCAGCGCTTCAACATCGTTACAAAAATCAGCACTTCAACATCATTTCAGAGCCATCAGCACTTCAATATCGTTTCAAAACCATCAGCACTTCAACATCGTTTCAAAACCTTAAGCACTTAAACGTCGTTTCAAAACCATCAGCACTTCAACATTGTTTCAAAACCATCAGCACTTCAACATCGTTTCAAAACATCAGCACTTCAACATCGTTTCAAAACCATCAGCACTTCAACATCGTTTCAAAACCGTCAGCACTTCAACATTGTTTCAAAACCATCAGCACTTCAACATCGTTTCAGAACATCAGCACTTCAACATCGTTTCAAAATCTTTAGCACTTCAACATCGTTTCAAAACCATCAGCACTTCAATGTCGTTTCAAAAACCGTCAGCACTTCAACGTCGTTTCAAAACCGTCAGCACATCAACATCGATCAAAACCATCAGCATTTAAACACTTCAACATCGTTTCAAAAACATCGGCACTTCAACATCGTTTCAAAACCATCTGCCATCAAAACCACCATCATTTACAGCACAGCCATCATCATGATGACCACGTTTGTCACGAGTTTGTCGCGAGGCCTACGACGTTCGACCCACCTAGGGTGGCGGAATTACTTATTTGTTTATTGTCGTTGCTGTTGTCGTGCATCCGTCCCTTAGGGTGGCTTGTGGTGCAGTTGCACCTTGGTGTGGTTCAGCCCAACTTCGATTTGCTTTCTCTCTCTCTCTCTCTAATTCCACCGCCCGTGCTATTCATCCTGCAAGTTCACGGGTGGCCGGTACCTTTCTCTCGAACTTTCTGTCTATCGGCCTCTCGCCTGTCTTTTTACCTGTCGCACGTGCTTCGTTTCTTTTAGTTTGAAGTATGCTCACTCTGTGACGCAGCATGGCATGTTGGCCGCCATTGCTGAGGGAGGTTAGCTCTTCACTCGAGCGGAAGATGTCTCTGGGGGCGCCTGCTCCAGTCTGGTTCTTTACCTTATCGTCGAGAGTACAGTCAGTACTTTCAATTCCTGCAGTCGGCCTGTAGGAGAGGGACATCATTTCTTCTGTTTCCGCATCTTCGCCTCTGTCCTCTCGACTGGACAGAGGGTAGAGAGAGTCCTTTGACCCGCCTCTTCGGGGTCACCACGGGTAGCTGGTAAGCATCAGTTTCGTGGTCTGTTTGTTTTGATTTGTTGTTGTTAGCCGGCTTAGTCTTCGCTTTTGCGCAATTTTCTTTTGTTTTCGAAATTGTAAGAGAAATATTGTGTGAGACCTTTTTCTGGTTAATTCCATCTTTACTGGCCATTCTAAATTATTTCCAAAATTCTTTCTCCTGTTTATGTATCTGGTGATGCGGTAGTCGGTGGGGAAGGGAGAGAACCTGGTGATTCAGGGTTGGAACTTGCTTGGTCTCGCTCGTCCGCCCTGTCACATTCGCCGGACTTTTATCCTTCGGCCACCGTCTGTCTGTGTGTGCAAGGAGAACGAGTTTTATGTTCACGAGCGTGCGTACGCATGATTTGTCGTTCGGTTTGCGTGGTTGGAGATTTGTGTTATTTTGAAATGTGTTTATAAAATGTGACGGTTATGCCATTGAATTATTATTTGCAAATGTGGTGGCAGTTATTAAGCGATGGTCGCTGTGTTGATTTATTTCCTAAGGAAGGAAAACGTTAAGCGTGAGTGAGAGAAGGGTGAAGATAATTCATATTTGTTTTATAACCTGTTGATTTAATGCAGTCTTTTACCTGCATCGTGTGAGAAGACTTGATTCGATGGGTTTACTGTGTGCGTTTAATAGACTTCCCCTCGCCATCATGCGAGTGGCTGTTAAGATTTGACAGCATGGGTCAGACTGTACTGACGGCAGGGTTTCAGTACCCTTCTTCTTCCTTCTTCCTTCTTCCTTCCCCCTTCCTTCTTCTTTTCCTCCTCTCCGACTCTCCTCCCAGCTACGTCCTCCCCCTCCCGGGGGCTTCCCCTGGAGCACGAACTGGATGGTGCCACGTGCTGGTCGAGGCCACGTTCTGGCTGAGACCACGGACGAGATGGTGCCACGCGCTGGTCGAGGCCACGCCTTGGTCGGGACCGTGGACTGCTAGGGGAGCCCGCCGTCTCGACTGGCCGGCCTGGACCCCGTCCAGGACCTCCAGTAACAGCTAGTCCCCCCCCCCCCCCCCCCGGGACACGCTCTTCACTGCCCGCTTGGGAGTCGAGGGTGTCGGCTTTGGGCGACTCCCTGCGAAAACCCAACCCGGCTCGGAGCACCTAGTGCGACAGGGTGCTCCCTGCGGACTTGTCAGGGGCAGGGATGTGGACGCACTCCGTGGTGTGAGAAAGGGTCAATACTGGAAATATTTCTTTATAATTGTGTACATGTCATATGTGCTGGAATGCTGTAATTGTGATTGTGTACGTCGTATGGTGAAATATTTATTTATAATCGTGCATGTTGTGGGTGTTGGAGTGCTTGATCGTGATTGTGCATGTTGTGTGCGTTGGAGTGCTTGATCGTGATTGTGCATGTTGTGTGCGTTGGAGTGCTTTATTGTGATCGTGCATGGTGCGTGTGTTGGAATGTTTATTTTGCTGGTGTGAATAAATGGGGTGTTGTATCGTAATCTTTATTGTGTGGTCTCTTGCGGAGCGTGTGAGGTCAGTCACTCCTTCACTCCCACCTAGACCGATCCTGTCAGGGCAGACCCAGGGGTCGGTCGTGGACAATTGTGGGGGCTCGCCCGGGATGTGAAGGGCTCTGGCTGTCTCTCTCTCGTTTCGCGGAGTACTGTTTAGTTTTGTCTGTTTTGTATATGTTTAGTCAGTTTGTCGTGGTTGTTTGTGGGTGGTTGGCTGGGTGACTCTAGTGTGAAGGGAGTCTTTTTGTGGCCTGAGGGACCATCCGGTGTGACTCGGGAGTCGAGGGAGGACCGAGGGGAGTCGACCGCGTCCAGACCTCCTTCCGCCGGGTACCTCACGCAGGTACGGCCGTAAGTCTTGCCCTTCTGTTGCCGCTCAGTCTTCATTCCTGTTTTGTATTTAGCCAATTCTTGTTTTTTTTTCTTCTACCGGGTTGTTGAGTACGGGGGGGGTGCATCGGACGCTAGTGTTTTTTTTTCCTCTCTCCGGATTCCGTTCTGCTAGGTTTTTGTTTTGTTTTTTTTCGGCCAGCCCACCGCACTGTTGCTCGTGCTGTAGAGCGCGGTGTTGCCAGAGTGGGGGCAGCCGGACATAGTTTTTGTTTTGTTTTTTTTTCGGTGAGCCCCACCGCACTGTTGCTCGTGCTGTAGAGCGCGGTGTTCCCAGAGTGGGAGCAGCCGGAACTTGTCCGCACACACGCACACACACACATACACACATATACACATGCCCTAAAATATTTGTTTTTTTTTCTCTAGTGGAATTGTTTTTCCCCTGTATTTGGAAACTGTAGGATATTGTTGTCATGGCGACGTCCGGCGCTGGTGGTGTGGCGACGCGTGCGTCGAAGAAGAAGGGTATTCAAAATGTTACTGTAGTCCCTACTATTAGTACCAGTACTTCGACTACGGTAACTTCTACCTATTCCAGTGCTGTAGCAGGTAGTCCAGTGAGTACTTTTACTACTCTTCGCTGGGGGGTCTCCCTGTTGAGACCCCGACTGGCACTTCCGCTCGGAAGCGTCAGAGTATAGCGAAGCAACTGTGGGCTTCTGTTGAGTCGCAGAGACCGAAACCTTCTCCTCTCCAGGCTTCCCCTCGTAAGGGGCATGCCCAGAAGACTTTCCTTATGGGAAAGTCGAGACCCAAGGGACGGGTCAGATGGGTCATCCTCCGTGTCGGGAGTGGTGAACCCCACCCAGGACATCACCTCCGTCCTGATGTTTCTGGAGCGACAGCGACGGGAGGATGAGGCCCTCCGTAGGGAAGAGGTTGTCAGGCAGGAGGCCTACGTAAGGAAGAGGTTGCTAGGCAGGAAGCCCTCCGTAGGGAAGAGACTGTTAGGCAAGAGGCCCTCCGTAGGGAAGAGCGCAGAGAGGAGGCTGCTCAGCGTAGAGAGGAGGCTGCCAGACAGGAGGATCAGCGTAGGGAAGAGGCTGATCAGCGTAGGGAGGAGGCTGCCAGGCAGGAAGCCCTCCGTAGGGAAGAACTAGACAGGATGGAGGCTCTACGCAGGGAAGAGATGGAACAGTTTCTTTCGCGGCCTCCCGCTTTCTGTAAACCAGGGGGTTAATCACCAGGCAGGTGATAGAGTTAGAGGCCCAAAGTTAAAGCTTCCAGAGTTCAGACCTAGTGAGGACATTGATATGTTCTTAGAGCATTTTGACAAGGTTGCTTGTTCATACCAATTGTCTGAGGAACAAAAGGCTATGCACCTTTTTTCTGGATTATCTGGTGCTGCAAGGGAGTGTGTGCTCACTCTAAATGAAGGCGCGTCTTATGCAGACATGCAGTTGGCTCTGCGTAAGCGGTTCCACCTTACCCAGAGACCTACAGGAGGAAGTTTAGGTCCATGAAGAAGAATAATGACGAGACCTTCGTGCAGTTTGGTGATAGGCTGCGCAAAACGCTAGGGTACTGGCGTCAGTTAGCTAAGTTGGAGCTGGAGGATCTGATCCTCATTGAACAGCTCACCAACACTGTGTCCCCAGAGTTGAGGATCGGATAGGCGAGACAGCACCTCAGGATTTCGCGGCTGTGATTCACACCGCTGAGGTGTTTGCTGAAGCTCGCAGGGCTTATGGGCATCGCCCAGATACGGAGAGGAAGCCCTCCACAGGATTTAGTGGCGATAAGGCACCGACGACTGCTAGCGGGTCGAATAAGGCAGGCAGTCCATCGGGGACCTCAGCACCTCGATTTTGTTTTCTTTGTGGTCGTCCTGGCCACATCAGGAAAGATTGCCCTAGAGCCGCTGGTAGTCATGGGGCTAGTCCTTTCCCACATCCTCGCGCCTCGGCTAACGTGGGGTCTATCCAAGCTTCTGGTGGTACAGAGTGTCCAGTGTTTCTTTCTGTGGTTGGTTCGTCCTTGGTCGACACCATCAGGGATTCGGGAGCATCAACACTCTTTGTTGATAAGGATTTGGTTTCCCCTGAGGCCCGGCGGGGCGCTAGTTATGATGTGTGCGGGTTGGAGGCTGGTTTTACCTCCACCCGTCCTTCTGTACTTATTTCTATCTCCACCCCTACTTCTGTGGCGAAGTATGGGCCATCGCGGTGGAGCGACCTCTGTATTCCCTTATCATAGGGAATACTATCACCTTCGCAGACGGACGCAGTCAGCCCCGTGTCTACGGATTTGCCCGTACAGGCGTGTGTGGGAGTCACCACACGCGCCAAAGCTAAGAAGCAGGAACAGGAATTGCGTCCCGTTCTTCAGCCGATCTCTGACGAGGTTCTGGCAAGGGCGATCCTGCTAGCATTATCCGTCTTCAGGCCAGGGACTTGGATGTCCAACGCCTACGACAACTTGTGGATCGTCCCGCTCAGTCGGCCCGACACGCCAAGGTGAGCTTCAAGCTCCACAAGGGGATCCTCTTTAGGGTTTTCACTCAGGCAGATCGTGTGGCCAAGCAGCTGGTTGTTCCCCAAAGCCTGAGAGAGTCTGTTCTCTGGCAGGCCCACGATTCCCCCATGGCAGGTCATATGGGCTCCAAGCGGACTCTCGAGCGAGTAAGACAAGACTTCTTCTGGCCAGGGGTGAACTCACAGGTTAGGCAGTACTGCCGCAGTTGCGATGTCTGCCAACGGACAACGCCTAAGGGGCGCTTGAGGCGTGTTCCCTGGGATCAGTGCCACTGGTTGGGGAACCATTCAGCAAGGTTGGGGTCGACCCGGTGGGACCCATTAATCCTCCATCCGATCGCGGTCACCGCTACACTTCAGTAGTGGTAGAATCTGCGAGTCGATACCAGAGGCTGTCCCGCTTAGGACTATCGATGCCCTACTGTTGCTAAATCTCTCAGGCAGATTTGGACGCGCACTGGCGTGCCCAAGAAGAAGTACGGCCGGAAGTTTGTACTGGAGAGCGATCATCATCCTCTCCAGTACTGGACCGGATCCGGCCAGTCAGTCGTCGACTCATGAGTTAGGCAGTGGAACTGCAGAGTCATGCGTTCACTTTCCGTCATATCAAGGGTTCCTGTAATACGGATGCTGACTATCTTAGCCGAGCTCCGTAGTTAGCATATTGGAAAATCAGTCAGAGGGACACCTCCCTCAACCAGGGTTATATCCCCTTTTTGGTCTCTGTATCAGGTGTAGTGACAGTTGTCACTTCAGTGAGGTTAACGGTAATGAATCACCAATGGTTCGGATTGTTACTTTCATGGTTGGAAGGTTTGCTTAGTTGTTTGATAAATGTAGTATTATGTATTTCCCGTGTGATTCTATCGTGGAATGTTTGTATTGGATTCATCGTACTCTGTCGATCACAGAGATTTGGGTTCGGTCCCATTGTTGTGAAGTTGCACATGCGACAAGGTTCAAAGGAGCACTGTATCTCAGAGAAACAGATGCTTTTAGAAGGGGGGTTTGTCACGAGTTTGTCGCGAGGCCCATCGACGTTCGACCCACCTAGGGTGGCGGAATTACTTATTTGTTTATTGTCGTTGCTGTTGTCGTGCATCCGTCCCTTAGGGTGGCTTGTGGTGCAGTTGCACCTTGGTGTGGTTCAGCCCAACTTCGATTTGCTTTCTCTCTCTCTCTCTTTAATTCCACCGCCCGTGCTATTCATCCCGCAAGTTCACGGGTGGCCGGTACCTTTCTCTCGAACTTTCTGTCTATCGGCTCTCGCCTGTCTTTTTACCCGTCGCACGTGCTTCGTTTCTTTTAGTTTGAAGTATGCTCACTCTGTGACGCAGCATGGCATGTTGGCCGCCATTGCTGAGGGAGGTTAGCTCTTCACTCGAGCGGAGATGTCTCTGGGGGCGCCTGCTCCAGTCCTGGTTCTTTACCTTATCGTCGAGAGTACAGTCAGTACTTTCAATTCCTGCAGTCGGCCTGTAGGAGAGGGACATCATTTCTTCTGTTTCCGCATCTTCGCCTCTGTCCTCTCGACTGGACAGAGGGTAGAGAGAGTCCTTTGACCGCCTCTTCGGGGTCACCCACGGGTAGCTGGTAAGCATCAGTTTCGTGGTCTGTTTGTTTTGATTTGTTGTTGTTAGCCGGCTTAGTCTTCGCTTTTGCGCAATTTTCTTTTGTTTTCGAAATTGTAAGAGAAATATTGTGTGAGACCTTTTCTCTGGTTAATTCCATCTTTAACCTGGCCATTCTAAATTATTTCCAAAATTCTTTCTCCTGTTTATGTATCTGGTGATGCGGTAGTCGGTGGGGAAGGGAGAGAACCTGGTGATTCAGGGTTGGAACTTGCTTGGTCTCGCTCGTCCGCCCCTGTCACATTCGCCGGACTTTTATCCTTCGGCCACCGTCTGTCTGTGTGTGCAAGGAGAACGAGTTTTATGTTCACGAGCGTGCGTACGCATGATTTGTCGTTCGGATGCGTGGTTGGAGATTTGTGTTATTTTGAAATGTGTTTATAAAATGTGACGGTTATGCCATTGAATTATTATTTGCAAATGTGGTGGCAGTTATTAAGCGATGGTCGCTGTGTTGATTTATTTCCTAAGGAAGGAAAACGTTAAGCGTGAGTGAGAGAAGGGTGAAGATAATTCATATTTGTTTTATAACTGTTGATTTAATGCAGTCTTTTACCTGCATCGTGTGAGAAGACTTGATTTGATGGGTTTACTGTGTGCGTTTAATAGACTTCCCCTCGCCCATCATGCGAGTGGCTGTTAAGATTTGACAGCATGGGTCAGACTGTACTGACGGCAGGGTTTCAGTACCCTTCTTCCTTCCTTCTTCCTTCTTCCTTCCTCCCTTTCCCTTTTTCTTTTCCTCCTCTCCGACTCTCCTCCCAGCTACGTCCTCCCCCTCCCGGGGGCTTCACCTGGAGCACGAACTGGATGGTGCCACGTGCTGGTCGAGGCCACGTTCTGGCTGAGACCACGGACGAGATGGTGCCACGCGCTGGTCGAGGCCACGCCTTGGTCGGGACCGTGGACTGCTAGGGGAGCCCGCCGTCTCGACTGGCCGGCCTGGACCCCGTCCAGGACCTCCAGTAACAGCTACGTCCCCCCCCCCCCCCCCCCCCGGGACACGCTCTTCACTGCCGCTTGGGAGTCGAGGGTGTCGGCTTTGGGCGACTCCCTGCGAGAACCAACCCGGCTCGGAGCACCTAGTGCGACAGGGTGCTCCCTGCGGACTTGTCAGGGGCAGGGATGTGGACGCACTCCGTGGTGTGAGAAAGGGTCAATACTGGAAATATTTCTTTATAATTGTGTACATGTCATATGTGCTGGAATGCTGTAATTGTGATTGTGTACGTCGTTATGGTGAAATTATTTATTTATAATCGTGCATGTTGTGGGTGTTGGAGTGCTTGATCGTGATTGTGCATGTTGTGTGCGTTGGAGTGCTTGATCGTGATTGTGCATGTTGTGTGCGTTGGAGTGCTTGATCGTGATTGTGCATGTTGTGTGGTTGGAGTGCTTTATTGTGATCGTGCATGGTGCGTGTGTTGGAATGTTTATTTTGTGGTGTGAATAAATGGGGTGTTGTATCGTAATCTTTATTGTGTGGTCTCTTGCGGAGCGTGTGAGGTCAGTCACTCCCTTCACTCCACCTAGACCGATCCTGTCAGGGCAGACCTCCAGGGGTCGGTCGTGACAACGTTCTTTTCTGTAGGTTCCAGGGAATGCGCAGAGGATCTTACTTGAGATCACCCCTCTCACAACGGCAGTAGAACATAATTATGATAAATTCCACAGAAAAGTCTTCTTCTTTCTGTGTCACAGTCAAGCAGAGGGACATGCCCATTCAAACTATCAGCTGACTTGGAGGTGGAATGTGTTGTCTGCATGCAGCAGGAAGACCTTTTACACCAACGTTACATACAGAGGAAGACCTCACACGTGTGCATTTCCATCCAAAATGTCCCGACAGTTACGTTGAACACAATATCAGACCTTCCACTCATTCATTGGGCAACAAATATAAGACAAAAGGGTGTGCAGTGTAAAATTTTATTTTAAATTAATAAAACACATACCGTTCACAAAAACATTTTTATCCAACCAAACACACAATCTTGCGGCAATATGAAACCAATTTCACAATCTCTCTGCAATCATACATCCAATCCATATAAAGATTTATTTGGCTACAGCATGACAGGTTAAAATATACAAGTTCATGATTGAATAAGATTGTTAAAAGCTACCCTGAAATGATTTGGATGATTGTATACTCACAGAAAATGGTCAACGGTTTATCTTCACTCATTCCCAAAGCTGCATCAATCGTTGTTTACCCTGTTCGTGTGTGCCAAGAACAAAATTGTATGAACAATTCAAAACAGAAATATCATCAATACTGCGACAAACCATCTCACATGCTCCGGGTCTGTGCTTATGCTCATCTCTTGTGACAATGTTCTTGTTCTGTGTGACAATGTTCTTGTTCTGAGTGACAATGTTCTTGTTCTGTGTGACAATATCCTTGTTCTGTGTGACAATATCCTTGTTCTGGGTGACAATGTTCTTGTTCTGTGTGACAATGTTCTTGTTCTGTGTGACAATATCCTTGTTCTGTGTGACAATATTCTTGTTCTGTGTGACAATGTTCTTGTTCTGAGTGACAATGTTCTTGTTCGGTGTGACAATATCCTTGTTCTGTGTGACAATATCCTTGTTCTGTGTGACAATATTCTTGTTCTGGGTGACAATGTTCTTGTTCTGTGTGACAATGTTCTTGTTCTGTGTGACAATATCCTTGTTCTGTGTGACAATATTCTTGTTCTGGGTGACAATGTTCTTGTTCTGTGTGACAATGTTCTTGTTCTGAGTGACAATGTTCTTGTTCTGTGTGACAATGTACTTGTTCTGTGTGACAATATTCTTGTTCTGTGTGACAATGTACTTGTTCTGTGTGACAATGTACTTGTTCTGTGTGACAATTCTGTGTGACAATGTTCTTGTTCTGTGTGACAATTCTGTGTGACAATGTTCTTGTTCTGTGTGACAATTCTGTGTGACAATGTTCTTGTTCTGTGTGACAATTCTGTGTGACAATGTTCTTGTTCTGTGTGACAATTCTGTGTGACAATGTTCTTGTTCTGTGAGACAATTCTGTGTGACAATGTTCTTGTTCTGTGTGACAAGGTTCTTGTTCTGTGAGACCAGAACTGTTCACGATCCAGGGCACTGCCAGAACAGGCCTGCTGTTATGGCTGTGCCAATGGTCAAGTCAGGGTTACATAGGCAGGTTCTGACATTCCTTTGGGAAGAAAGTTTCGTCATTGTTCTGTTTCTTCATTCTCCTGTGTGACTCTGGTCTGCTTGCGTGCTAGGTGCATGGGTATCACAGACAACATTTTAGTTGGGAGTTACCCACCCTGAAACTGTTGCACAATGGGTGCGTAAGTTACCTCCCTTGTTTAGTGCTTGCTGAGGACGTCTTCCCCCTTACTTCAGATTTCCTCTTTCTTCCAGCTCTTGTCTTTGTGTACGTGCGCATCGGCTTGGGCAGATAGACATGCATCCACAACAAACTTGCAGACATGGTCCGAGTTCACGCATGCACAAGCGTGTCTCCCAAACTCCTCCCCCACCCATTTCCCCTTCCCTGAGACCCCCCCCCCTTCCACCCATGCTGTCCCTCCTCTTCCCACCCCCCAATCTTTCCTCTACACTGCATGTCCCTCCTCCCCC
>CM031605.1:22396825-22399325 GCA_018398815.1 Conus ventricosus
TTTGAAAACCAGGAGGAGAACTTTAAAGTCAATGCGAGACTGAATTGGGAGCCAGGAAGACAGAATTGGTGATATGTGATCAGATCTAGAGGAGCGGGAGATCAGACGGGCGGCATTGTTCTGAACCTTCTGAAGTTTAGAGATGAGCTTTAAGGGACAACCGGCAAGGAGGGAGTTACAATAGTCGAGCCGAGACAGGACAAAAGCACAGATTAGAGTGTTCAGAGCATTTTCAGTAAGGAAGCGGCGAACTGAGCTGATTCTACGAAGTTCAAGGTAGCAGGACTTGCACACATTAGAGATATGTTGTTTGAAAGAGAGAGTTTGGTCGAGTGTAACGCCGAGGTTACGAACAGACACTGATAGATTTATTTCGTTTCCATCAACATTTATAGAACTAGGGAGAGAATGAGTTCTAATAGTGTGTTTCGAAGCAGTGAGGATTATTTCAGTTTTGTCTGCGTTAAGTTGTTTGTTATTGTGCATCCATGATTTAACATCGGTAATGCATGCTTGAGAAGAGGAGATTATTTCATGAAGCTGACTTATATGGGCAGAGATATACAGCTGGTTGTCATCTGAAAAGCTATGGTGAAGGAGAGAGTGTTGGCTGATAATGGCCGAGAGAGGCTGGGTGTACAGCACAAACAAAACCGGTCCCAGGACAGATCCTGAGGAACACCAAACTGAAGTGCTCTTGCTGGAGACTTAACACCTTTCACTGAAACAGTTTGCGTGCGATCAGAGAGATATGAAGAGAACCAGGAAAGGACAGAACCAGAAAGACCAAGAGAAGTGTTGAGTCTTGAGAGAAGAATGGAGTGATATATTGTATCAAAAGCAGCAGACAAATCTAAGAGAGAGAGAAGAGAAACTTTGTTTCCATCAACAGCTGTGAGGAGATTGTTTGCTATCTTGAGGAGCGCTGTCTCGGTGCTATGGCCAGCCCGGTAGGCTGACTGGTTAGAGTACAAGAGATTGTTTACAGAGAGATGTTCAGACAGTTGGGCGAGAAACAACTTTTTCAATCAGTTTGGAAAGAAATGGGAGATTAGAGACAGGTCTGTAGTTCTTGAGATTTTCAGGATCTAAGTTTTGCTTCTTCAGGAGAGGTCTGACAACTGCAGATTTGAACAGAGTGGGAAAACAACCTGATTGCAAAGAGTCATTGATAATGGATGTAAAGTATGGAAGGAGATCGTCAAGACAGCAGGTAAGAAGGGATGAGGGGAGAGGGTCAAGTTCACATGTTTTGACAGTGACTTGCTTCAAGATTTTCCGGACCTCTTCTACCGACACAGAGTGGAATTCAGACCACTGAGTGCCGGAGAAGAAAGGATCAGGGACAGCAGGGGAAGGAGCAGCATGAGAGTCAGATTATGGCGAGTAGTGGCTATTTTACTATAGAAGAAATCAGAGAAACGCTGGGGGAGTTCTGTTGCAGGGATTGAGGAGGGCAGAGGTGTGGACTTTGATTTGCCAAGCAGAGTATTGGTTACAGTAAACAGTTGTCGGGATGTTCTACAGGCTAGGATTTTGGCACTGTAAAAACAGCATTTGGCACTGTCCAGAATGTTAGTAACTAGCTTATTGGCAGTACGAAAAATTGTTTATGAACATGTAGTCCAGATTTGAGCCAGCAACGCTCTGCTGGTGCCGTTCTCAAGAACATAGTAGTCAGACTATTGCACAAGGGAGGGGTGGGGTGTGTGTGAATCAGTCCCAGTGCTGTCATTCGCTTAGAGAGTGAAAAGGGCAGGTGATAGGACAGTGCCTTGAGGAAAACCAGTGAAAGCATGTCTTGCAAATGAGACAGCTGTTGGAAAACCACTAGTTGAGATCTACTTACAAGAAAGCTAATAATCCACAAACAAGTCGACGGTTAACATTATAAGAGAAATGTTCATGACCATTAGGTGAGGCCGGATGGTGTCGAATGCAGAAGCAAAACCTATAAACAAATACTAACAAAAGAACTCGGATTTCCCACGTACGTGTTGGTAAGCGTTTTTGAAGAGACAGAGTGCTGCATCATCAGTGCTTCGGTCAGGCTTGTATGTGAATCGACTTGTGTCTTGGTACGAGACTGTCTGTAATGTAATGCGTTTGAGAATGTATCTCAAAATGTCTCAGAATGACTCAAAATAATTCATAACGATAGAGATCAGAGCAACAGGGCGTGGACACTCAGAGAAACAGGACTGTTTTAATAGGCACTGGACAGATGATGATAGAACTTTTCCCCCCACAAATCTGAGACACGGCAATCTTTCACATGTCTTAACCAAAACCGGGTAGCGCACGACTTCAAAAGTTAACGGTGCCAAGCGTTTTTTTGTCATTTTCAATTAAAAAAAAAAAAAAAAAAAGCCATCGAACTTCTCTCGCATCAATCCCATCTTCATCTACAGGCTACCATTTTGCCCTTTGTCGTCATGTAAATTCTCTGGCAGCCTTTTGATGACATTATTAAGCACTTCTTTCATGTCATGGCGATCAA
>CM031605.1:22404325-22471825 GCA_018398815.1 Conus ventricosus
TTATAAGTTTGGGGAAATGAATTTTTGTTGGGCAAAAATCGTAAATATAAATACACGTTTAGGCAATGACAGGAGCTCACTATTTGAGGATTTTCCTATCAACACTACCCATGCCAGTAGCAGTCGCTTGCTGTATATATTCCACGCTTCGTGTACACCTAACAGCGTTTGTTTGTTGTGAGGTTCTTGATCCTGAAGAATATCTTAATTGTTTGGCTAAGATCTTGTTTAGTCTGAAAATGAGTTCAGTTATGTGTGTTCACGTTTTCAATAGATGTATCTTGGAGTGTTTTAACATGTGCTTTAGAATTGTTATTACTAAACTGACTGACAGTTTTCCAAACTGATCGGTTGTGTACTTTAGCAAGGATAAGGTCTTCGCTAAAATGTCTATATTTATCTGGGTCTTTGAAACAATTAACAAGATTTTTTTTTTTAATTTTCAAATTATATACGATTTCCTGATTGCCAGAAATGAATCTCTAACAGTATGAGCTTTGTCTATATGGCTTGTTATGCAAGGTGGGGGGGGGGGGGGGGGCATACTTTGATTATTTTGAACGAAGCATGTTTGTTACAAACATTGACCAAATGTTGTTACAGCATTTCTAGGGAGGCACACGGAGTAGTGCCTTGATAAACAGAGGACTGAGAGGAGCTGAACAGATCTATCAAGAACAAATCTTTGTCAAAGCTCGAAGAGTTTATTATTATCGTCTAATGTACTTGTGGTGATTTCGGAAGCTTTAACATCTCGTTTAGATCATATGAAATAGACAACTAAACGTGTGTGTGCGCGCGCGCGTGTGTGTATGTGTGAGAGAGAGAGAAAGAGAGAGAGAGACACACAGACAGAGACACAGATTGATACAACACACACACACACACACACACACACACACACACACACACGCACCGCACGCACGCACCACACACACACACACACACACACACGCACGCACGCACGCATACACGCACAGAGAGACAGGCAGACAGAAGGACACAGACAGACAGAGACAGACAGACAAGCGTAGACCCGTATGGTGGTAGCATCAGTGGTTGTGTTTAGTAAAACCCCACGTCAGTGCGAAGAGATCTGTGGCACTCTTGCCGTTGATGTAGCCTAGGCCTTCTATCCTTCTGTGCACCGCACAGTGCACACGCACTGCTACAATTCACATGACCAACATGAATCATGGCGTCAAAAAGGCAAACGCTTTTAACAGTGTTCGTTGTCAACTGTGATTTGTGCGCATTGCACAGTACACTTAGACTATCCGTCCCGAACACGCGCACTACACTACCATGACCCAAACAAGAAAAAAAAAAAAAAAAAGGAAAAAAAACAAAACAAACAAAAAAACCCGTCAACTTCCCTGTTATTTCTATTGTTGCTCAGCGACCAGATCAGGCTGAGCGCAAACGTCACAATGCTATAGATCTGAAAGTCATATGACGATTGATAAATAATTAAAAGTGTGATATAGGTGTGTGTGTCGGCGTGTTCGCCGGCGCCACTGAGCGGCAAAAAGCTTGTCTAGCTCATTGGCTGCTGCTAATTAATAACATCCAGTGCCATGTCCCCTCCAAGCTGTGATGCCAGTTCAACAGAGAAGGTCAAAGCACTAAAGCTTGTCCTGGCTGTGAGAATTATTAGAGAAAAAAAATGGTGTTTGATGAGGTGGGAGGTTGGGGGATGGGGGGGGGGGTGTCTGTAATCTGGAACTCGGTTCTTCTGTCAGCTTGTCAACGTCAAGGACGGACAGTTGGTTTTATAGCCCGGCTGACCTCTGAAGCCGCAGCAACCCGGACCTTGCTAAACAAGGCAGTAGGTGATGTGTGTGTGTGTGTGTGTGTGTGTGTGTGTGTGTGTGTGTGTGTGTGTGTGTGTGTGTGTGTGTGCTTGTGTGTGTGTGTGTGTGTGTGTGTGTGTGTGTGTGTGTGTGTACGTCACGTTTCAATGCTCTCCAGACCTCGTTCATAAACGATTTGTCATGCTACCAGACAAACAAACAAGCAAGCAACACACACACACACACACACACACACACACACACACACACACACACTTTCACTGACAGCAGTTTTTCCCCACTGCAAACTAAACGCTGTGAAGACTTCACATTCATACGTGATCACTTGAGGAAGACAAAAAAAACAAACAAACAAATAACAAACACCGCCGTCACAGAGAGCACATATAGCCATTTCAAACCAAACGCTATCAGCCCATCTTATACATCTGTCCTGACAAATATCAAGCCGCGAGGTAACTTGAGTAAGCTTACCTGGTTTTTGTTGTTTTGTTGTTGTTGTTGTTTGTTTTGTTTTGGTTTTTGTTTTCCTTTTCTTCTTCTTCTTCTTCCCCCTACGGCTGCTCGTTTGACAGAGGCCATTCTACATTCGGGTTGAAAGAGCGGTCAGTCAGACATCATACTGGAATGGGTTGGTTACCTTGACCCAGGAACCGCAGCAAGAGGGGCACGCAGCAATGCAGAGCATAACAACATTTTGATGTTGCCTTGGTGTTCTAGCCGATGTCAGTTGACCTGACACAGCCTTAAGCTAAGACGGACTGTTAATGGATAAAATTCATTGTTTCATGCTTTCAATAATAATGATGATGATGATAATAATAATAGTAATAATAATAATGATAACTGAACGTTCATTTTTGCGCCCAATTTGAGGAGATAAGCAATTGCTTGTTCTTCGTTTCCATTGTCTTGAATGTTGTTGTTTTTTGTGTTTTTTTTCTTGCCTGAAGAAGACCAGAGAGGTCGAAACGCGTCGTGTTTTGTATTGTAATTTGTCCCTTTTGTCCGGCGGAATAGTTGGGTGGTTTTTTTTTTTTTTAGAACTTCTAAGTTTCTTTTCATTTCTGCCTGCAGTCACTTCACTTCGAAACTGATGATCATAATAATAATGGATACATCTGGTGCTCAGTCTGTGAATAGCTATAAGCTCTGGCAAAGTTCTTAGAACTTACATACGCACGTGCGCGCGTGCGCACGTACACACACACACACACACACACACACACACACACACACACACACACACACTTTCTCTCACACACACATGCGCGCGCGCGCGCGCGCGCGCACACACACACACATACACACAGAAACACTCGCACGCGCGCGCGCGTGCACACACACACACACATACACACACACACACACGCGCGCGCGCGCGACACGACACGACACGACACAATAGGAATGATACAGTCTGTTGACTTTCACCCGTAGCTCTGTTTTGAAAACAAAGAGTTTGTTTTAGTTTACTTCGCTGATATTCGACTTCCATCAGGACGATCGACACACTCCATACTGCGAACGTCACGACCGGAAGTAAGTTCTTCCGACGCCTGTCGAAGTGGCTCTATTCTCAAGTTACGTTGCGTTGAGGGTGAGTTGTACGTCCTATCGGCCTGAGGCTTCAAGTTTAAGAAAGTCCCAATTTCTAATGGGCGGCTTGCCGCGGATGACTATCTTCCCCCCCCCCCCCCCCCCCCCCCCCCCCCCCCCCCTACGGTCCTTGCTCTTCCTCTACCCTGCCACACATGACTGAGGACAGTGAGATGTAGGATCTTGTTGTCAATAACAACTGGAACAAAAACATAATCGTTGTCCACACCAGCTGGAACCCAAAAACGTTATTGTTATCAACAGAACCGGTTGGAACAAAAATGTGGTTGTTGTCAACGAGAATTGGAACAAAAATGTGGTTGATGCTGACAAGAATGGGAACAAAAAGTTTGCATTTTGTCAATAGGAACTGAAAATTGGAACAAAAATCTGCGTATTGTCAATCGGGATTAACTGAGAATTGCAACAAAAATTTGCGTCCTGTCAATAGGAACTGAGAATTGAAACAAAAATGTGCGTCTTGTCAATAGGAGCTGAGAACTGGAACAAAACTTTGCGTCTTGTCAATAGGAACTGAGAATTGGAACAAAAATTTGCGTCTCGTCAATGGGAACTGAAGCAAAAATGTCGTTATTATCAACGGGAATGGAACCAGTTTTGCTTGCTGTCCGAAGGAACTGGAGCGGTTTCAAAGTGGGTGACCGCAAGCGGAAGTTAAAACAAACTGAGAAGAAAACGCCGCCGAACGAGACAGACAAACAAAACAAAATAAAACAAACAGTGTTTGTGTCATAATTCCTTTGATTGTTTTTCGTTCAGCTCAGCAGGAAACAATTTTTCTTTTCAGTTTATTTCAAAGGAACTGGAAGTGATTTACATGTCTTATTTCATCAAACGGAAATTGTTCTGATTAATGTAAAAATTGCTGTAATTAAAACGTTACACCACACACACACACACACACACACCACACACACATCGGTAGGCAAAGTAATGCACACACGTACTGTCACTCACATTTACAAGCGTTCGTGTTTGTACCTTAAAAGACTGTGTGCACTGTTTCGAACAGAAAACGGAGTACATGTGCATGGTGAGTAAGAAATCAGTTCAGAACTGAGTGACGGCTGTACGTGTTTCTCAGGTCGTGTGTGTGTTTATTTTTCAGCTGGGTAACGAATGCACGTGCTTCTCAGTTTGTGTGTATGTTTTTTTTTTAATGCTGTACTGTTGTTGTTGTTGTTGTCGTACCCTGGCTAAAAGACTCCAGGGATCATCCGAACAGCCGAAGCATTTGAACACTATGGCACAAATGCATCAGCTGGGGATGAGAACATTACGTGTGTGACCGTTTTTGATTACCCCGCCACATGGGCAGCCACACTCCGACTTCGGGGGATTTGGGAGACTGTGTTATGCTAGGAGCTTGTCACGACTGAAGACAATCCCCACATAACTATGCAGAGCATAACAACATTTTGATGTAGCCTTGGTGTTTCTGGCCTATGTCAATTGGTCTGACACAGCCTTAAGCCAAGGCAAAAATGCTGTACTGTGGCAAGTTTTACTCTCTCTCTCTCTCTCTCTCTCTCTCTCTCTCTCTCTCTCTCTGGTTTTTATTCTTTTTTTCGTAAACAATTTACTTATTCTCGTTTGTTGTTCGATGTTTTTCTTTTCCTTTAAGTTCATCTATATGTCAGTGAACAACTCATCTCCATTTCAACGGATTTTTCCAGACGTGTATTTTTGTTAAAGGTTTTTGTAAGTTTTTTAGTCGCTAGACATGCTTAATTAGTTGCTAGTCACGCTTAGTCCCTTAGCGGGGCAAGGACCTGATGAAAAACAAACAAAAAAACAAACAAAACACGTGTTTCCTTATCTTTTACCCTTGGAAATAAAGATTATCGATCAATCAATCAATCAATCAATCAATCAATCAATCAATCATTCTGTGTGTGTGTGTGTGTGTGTGTGTGTGTGTGTGTGTGTGTGTGTGTTTGTGTGTTTGCCAGTCACTCGTTGAAGAAAATATAATAATGAGTCGTTCTGACATGTCCGGTGAAACAGTTTCGTTTGGTCACATGACATTAGGTGGCAGAAAAATGACGAAATGCAAGCATTGTGTTGTTTTAACGTCCAAGCGACGGGGCGCGTCAAAACAATGCGGGTCTAATCAGACACAATTGTCACAACAACCAGGTCCTCCCCCCCTCCCTGCCCCCCCCCCCCCCTCTCTCTCTCTCTCTCTCACACACACACACACACACACACACACACACACACACACACACGATTTCTATTCCCGTCATTCCAAAATGGCCTTAGGCATATTCCGCCCGAAGAGTTCTCGATTTCACTCTGACGTAAAGTCGGCGTTCTTAAAACCGGAGCAAATTTCATTTTCCTCACGCCAACACACGGCTGTGGATGCATACTACAACCTGTGTGTTTCTCCCCTTCCCATCACTCCTCCGTCCCCCCTCCCTCCCGTCCATGCGCCCACCACCTCCAACTGAAAAAACAAATCCACAATTCCCACGTAAACACTGCAAAAACAATTTATAAGTACTTCTTAATTGGATTTTTTTTTTTTTTTTTTTTTTTTTTTTTGCGAGTAGGATTCAGTTTGGGCTGGGACTAGCTTTAGAGTTTGGATAAGCGAGTGCGGGGTTAGAGTGCTGTTCCATATTGTGGAGTTGTAGAGTGTTCTGGTTTTCTGATCAGTGTCCCCATCTAATGCACGCCTGGTATAGGCAGCAGGATGAGGAGGAAGAGCAGCAGCAGCAGCAGCACTAGATAGGGTGTTCTTGTAAACTGAACATAAATGCCACTATAATTAGTCACAGGGGTCAATTTTCAACGGAGTCAATATTCGTCGTCACCGTGGGGTTCAATATTCTACAGAAGGAGTCAATATTCTCCGTAGAATATTGAATGAAATCCTGTAGAATTCTGATACGGTTCACTTTTCTCCGGAGAGAAAAGAACCGAGGAGTCAATATTCGTCGTAACACCGGCTCTTCCGCTCTGCCACTACCAAAACAATCATATCATTCGGTATCGGAGCAGCGCAAGCCTTCTCCCATTCATTTTAATTACACACAAACTGGTATACTCATATCTTCCTCGGTGGTGGTGGTGGTGGTGGTGATGACAGTGGTGTGTGTGTGCGTACACATAGTCCCTATAGAGACAAATGTATTGTTTGTTTACTTTTCTACTCTCATCTGCAGATAATATGTGCGATGAACGAAATGTGAGCTTACAGCGAAATCGAAATTTTATCTGTCTTTGGTTTTACCACGACTGAAGCGTGCATTGTCCGACGTCATAACTTTTTTTAACCGATTTGTTAAAACATGGCTTTAAAAAGTGTTTGTGCTGCATCGTTGTTATTAGATAAGCACTCGGCTGATTCTCCTTCCGCGTACGTTGAAATCCAGGCCCCTAGAAAGCCACATTGATCTGCGAAGATCCCTTTCTTCTATTAAGAAAGGGTGAAAACCGTAGTCGCACCTTCTCACCACGTTAATGTGGGTGTTTCCTCAGGGGGACATGGGGCAGGTTGGACGCAACCTCTGTTGTGACTAACGCGGCACGGGAGCGGACGACTGGCGCTATATTAAAACTAGATCTCGGCCTCTCCAATCAAGGAAAGCCGCAGGCTAGACCAGTCCAGATGGAGCCACCGAGAAAGGAAGGAACTCTGTGCAGGCCCACCGGCGCGTGGACACGCCCTGACACTGCTCCAAGCCTTACCCCAGCCATGGGATAAATGGCAAGAGCCGAAGTCGGATGTGCTGGTCCTGACTTGTCAGGGGCGTAACGGCAGCACAACGCATCCCCGCTCACATGACAGACAACCTTGGAGAATCTCGATATGGTGCTCGACCGTTGAGGACCCGCCAGGGTGGAAGAGTGCCGGGCCCTGTGCCTCAAAGGGGCCCAACCAAAGCTACTGGTGGTCCCCGTGCCCCGTTTCGTAGTAGAGCCAGACGGCGGGTGTCTCGGGTAAAAGCGACTGGACCTGGCCTGCTGACCAACCGATGAGGGAGAAACTCTACGGATCTCTGGAGGACCTCCGCCGGACGGCAGCCTTCATCAGTGCATCTGGGGTTCCTGTCTGAGCGAACGAAGAAGAAGAAGAAGAAAGCCACACACCACAGTAACATCGTGTTGGGACATGCCCTTCTGCCCTCGAGCGCGCTCACGCACGCATACACACGCGCGCGCGCGCGCTCACACAGAGAGAGAGAGAGAGAGAGAGGGACACACACACACACACACACACACACACACACACACGCAGATACACACACACATACGTTTTGATTCCCGCATTCCCGTGTCAAAACTATTGAAACCCCGTAGGTGTCACTGCAGCTCCTCCCAATCACAGGGTATTCTTTTGGCCCCCTCGTCGGCAACGATCTTATCAGTTACCAATCGCAAGCCAGTTGACAAAATTGGGTTAACCGGGTAGGCCGACAGATCAGTGTCACATACGATGAAAAGAGACAGAGATGAAACAAACAAACAAACACGAGGTTTAAAATAACCACGTCTCTAATCCAGCTTAAATTTGGCCTAACAACGCTAGTGGTAGAAAATGCATTCCTGTTTATAATTATCCATGCGGAGTTTGCAATTTGAGAGTCACATGGAAACATAAAGCAGTTGCCTGTGACGTCTGCAATACATGGTATCACACTAAATGTATGTTAATGAATTCAGCAGTTTATGAAGCATTATGCAATAGTGATATATCTTGGACTTGTTTTACCTGCGGGCTTCCAAACTTTAGTTCGAGACTTTTTGAAGATTCTATTGAAGACTGCAGCTCAGAAAGCAACCGTTTTGACCCTATCTCACCAGACCGATCCCCAAAAGAAAACTTGAACTTTTGTCCAAAGTTTGCATCCACCCCTGATTCTAAAACTGATAAAATCCCAAATCATAAAGTGCAACTGAACCCCAAATCATTAAGAGAAAAAGATAAACTTAAATGCATAGTCGTAAATTTTCAATCTCTTATCAAGAAAAAGGAAGAACTCAGTAATTTAGTCACCGAAAAAAACATTGATGTTGTAATTGGAACAGAAACTTGGCTAGAAACTGGAACATCCAGCAGTGAACTTCTAATGGAGGATTTTGATATTTATAGAAAGGACAGACTTGGAAAAAGAGGTGGGGGAGTCTTGATTGCCATTAGGAAGAACTTAGCTAGTGAGTTTTTATATCAAGGCAAAAATAATGAAAGTTTATTTTGTAGGATTAATTTTAAGAATAAGAGACCTGTCATTGTTGGATCAGTTTACAGACCTCCAGACTCAGATGAAAATGTATGTTCGTCTATCTGCAGAGACATTTCTAACATTGTTTTGGCCAATAGGAAGGCAATATTATGGATTGGTGGAGACTTTAACTTACCAGATATTGACTGGGGTGAAGATGCCATACTTGGTAATCAATACAGTAAAAATATTAATACTCAGTTTTTTGATACCACCAAAGACCTTGGATTAGTGCAGTCAGTTGAAGCACCAACTCGTGGTAAGGCATTCCTGGATTTATTTTTTTCCAATTGTCCAGGCGCTTTAGGCAATCAGGAATTAATTGCAGGCCTGGGTGATCATGACATAATTCTCTTAGAGAGCAACTTTCAACCCTTTCGAAGAAAACCCCCTAAACGTACCATCAGACTCTGGAACCAAGCAGATTTACCAAAATTGCGCAGGGATACTCATGATTTCAGTCGTCTTTTTTTGAGGTCCCATAGTGTTAAAGATAATGTCAGTGACCTTTGGAAGTGTATAAAAACTAACTTGGATTTATTATGGATGACAACATACCTACTAAAATAACTTCAAGCAAGAACCACCAGCCATGGATTACTACAAAAACTAAACGTTTGTTGAGAAGGAAACATATTTTCTTTAAGAAATTGAAACTACATCCTAATTCAGAAAGATTACTGGTTAGGTATAAACATATTAAGAGAAGGTGTCAGAGAGAATGTAGGCTTGCTCACTCCAATTATGTTAATTCGATGATTTCAGAAGGTGATCATCAAAACAAGAAATTATGGTCTTACACAAGGAGTAAGAGACAGGACAACATTGGGATTCCAGACCTAAGAAACAACCAGAATAACCTAATACAGGACCCTGAAGGGAAAGCAAACTTACTAAACAAGCAGTTTTGTTCAGTTTTCTCAAATCCCAAACCTTTAATTAATGTTAGACTAAAGGATGATGATAAACTCCCTGAAATGCAAAACATCAAAGTAAACAAAGCAGGAGTATTTAAGTTACTGACCAACATCAATGAAAACAAAGCTACTGGTCCCGATGGCGTTCCTGGCAAGCTGTTAAAATTATGTGCCAATGAATTGAGTGAGGTATACCAACTACTTTACCAAGCTTCACTGGACCAGGGAGTAATACCTGATGAGTGGCGAGATGCGAGCATTGTTCCCTTATTCAAAAAGGGTGACAAAACAAAAGCAGAGAACTATAGACCTGTATCTCTTACATCCATATCAGCTAAACTACTTGAACACATAATATATAGTAGCATAATGGACCATCTTGACAAATATGACTTCTTAAATAATGCCAGCATGGTTTTAGACAGCGAAGGAGTTTGAGACTCAACTTATAACAACTCTCAATGATTTTAATAACTGTCTTAAACAACAGACAGCAAATAGATGCAATTTTATAGACTTTTCTAAAGCCTTTGATAAGGTTGACCATGAGGGCCTGCTGCTTAAATTAGAACACATCGGCATTGGCGGTTCTTTGCTAAAATGGGCTAGATCATTCCTCGTTGGGAGAACGCAGAAAGTTGTTGTGGAAGGGTCGTCATCCCATTGTAAACCAGTCTTGTCAGGTGTACCACAGGGAACTGTTCTGGGGCCCTTGTTTTTCTTAATTTATATAAATGACATAAGTAGAAATCTCTCTCCTGGAACTACTATAAGGCTTTTTGCAGATGACAGCTTATAGTATATAGAACAATCAGAAGCAAGAATGATACACGCAATCTACAAGAAGATCTAAACGCTTTACAAGAGTGGGAAAGAACTTGGAAAATGAAATTTCATCCCCAAAAGTGCCAAGTGTTGCGTATATGTAGCAAACGCTCACCAATTAGATCAGATTATTCTATCCATAATACTATTCTTAAAGAAACTAATGCTGCAAAATATTTAGGCGTGATTATAGATAGTCGTCTTAAATGGAAAGAACATTACAATTTAGTATGTAAGAAAGCAAATAACATCTTAGCTTTCTTATACAGGAATATCAATGACTGCCCCAAAAGGTTAAAGACGACTGCTACAAAACACTGGTTAGACCAGTACTGGAATATGGTTGCTCAGTTTGGGATCCTTACCATCTAAAGGACATTGATAACCTCGAAAAGATTCAGAAGAGAGCAGCACGGTTCGTAACAGGGAACCACATCAGAGAAAAGGGGAATACTAGGAAGAACATGAGGAGATTAGAATGGAAACCCTTAGAAGAGAGAAGAGCTTTTATCAAACTTAACATCTTCTTCAAAGGCAGAGCTAAAGTAATTGATATTCCAATGCAACAACTAGTATTGAATAAAAGTAGCACCAGGAGTGGCGGTCAATGTTATACCATACCTGCATCAAATATTGACAGCCACTTACAACATTCATTTTATCCAAGTTGTGTACGGCTGTGGAACTCACTGCCGGGTGCCATCAAGATTGCCACAAATGCAGTCTCATTTAAAAAACAAATTGATTCGACAGTTTTGAGATCTGCATATTGACGATTTTCTATTTTTACTTCCCCAGATATTTTACTATTACCTGGGCCTGAATTTGGCCATTGCTTTTAACTTTTTGAATATCGAGTGCGACCCCTTGTTGCCAAATTTGCTCCAGGGGCCAACAGTCTGAGTCGCACTGTTTTATATTATTTTATTTTACTTTTTAACATGCGCGCTGGTGACCTACTCGTTTTTGAGTGAACCAGTATTTTAGGAAGAAGTAGGAAGAAGAAGATTGTCTACAACGTCCCGAAATAGTAACGTCTTCTCATTGGTTGACGAAGTAGTGTGATTTCTCAATGTCAGGTCCGATCCACATCGCCTGTCAGTCACACATCACCCCCAATCTCTATGTCTCGGTCTCTTTGTGTGTGTGTGTGTGTGTGTGTGTGTGTGTGTGTGTGTGTGTGTGTGTGTGTGTGTGTGTGCGTGCGCGCGCACGCGTGTGTGTTTGTGTAAGCGCGCACACGCTCGTGTGTGTGTGTGTTCGTTCGTTCGTACTTCTGTTTAACATCTGTTCACTTTGAGTGATATTAGACGTGAATGAAAGAAGAGAGTGACTGACTGACTGAATGGTTAAATGAATAAGCCTATGTGTTGTGTAAGCATGAATGTAGGCCTTTGTATGTGAGTGTGTAAGTGTATGTATCTGTATATGTGTCTAAACTGAACAATAAACAAATCAACAATCTTAAATACAACAATTAGTGGGGGAAAAAAAACCAAATATATAGCAAGAAAGCAAAAATCCTTCACTATCTTAAACAAAATGAGTTAGCTCAAAAGTATCTAAATAAAAACTCCAATCGGACTATGTATTAAGTATTCAGCAATTTCGATCAGCAGAGAATTATTCGAAAGTAGATCTTGCAAGTTTTTTTCAGAAAAAGTATTGGATCGTAATGATGTTGGTAAGAAAGTAGTCAACTTGTGACAATTGAATAAAATGTGGTTCAGTGTTATTTCTTTACCACAAATACAGTTAGTATTTTTACTAAACTTTGTTTTCAAAGCATTTAGCTTTAATCGAATTATAAGGGAAGATATTTGTCTGGAATAATAAACTGTGTGTGTGTGTATGTGTGTGTGTGTGTGTGAGAGAGAGAGAGAGAGAGAGAGAGAGAGAGAGAGAGAGAGAGAGAAAGTGAGAGAAAGATGGAGAGAGAGTGTTTGTGCCTATGCATACACGGTGTGTGTGTGTGTGTGTGTGTGTGTGTGTGTGTGTGTGTGTGTGTGTGTGTATTTAGGCGTGTTATGTGCATGTATCTTCTTCTTCTTCCTAAAATACTGGTTCACTCAAAAACGAGTAGGTCACCAGCGCGCAAATATATGCATGCGTATATATGTATGCGTGTGTATATATATGCGTGCGTGCATAAAGTGTGCACATAGCCATAGTGTAGACAGTGTAGTGATCAAAGGTTTATAATGGTCACCATGTAAGGTGGACAAGGGTCACCATTCTCACTGTATAAGTGATCCTATAGTTCGCATTGGTGACCGCCAAAAGTGGACATGGGTCAATCCCCATACTGTAGACAGTGCAGTGATCATGTGGTTTGTACTGGTCACTACCTAAGGTCGACAAGAGTCACCCCCTCATACTGTAGACAGTGCAGTCATCATGTGGTTTGTACTGGTCACTACCTTAAGTCAACATGGGTCACACCCCCCCCCCCCCCCCCCCCCTACTGTAGACCGTGCATGATTACAGAGTTTGAACTAGTCACAACTGAAGTTGGACATGGTTCACCCCCAAAACTGAAAACAGTGCAATGATCATGTGGTTAAATCCCTGTTACCACCTTAGGTGGACATATGCCATTACCCTACACTGTAGACAGTGCAGTGATCGATTTTTGTTTGTTTTGTTTTGTTTTACCTGTTCAACACTTAAAGTGGATATGGGTCACTATCCACACTGCAAACAGTGATGATACGGTTTGTACTGATCGACAGCTAAGGTAGACAAGGGTCACTGCCTTCACTGTACACAACCAGAAGAGCACTAAGGAGAGCACAGACCACAGCCACAGTCAAAGAGAACCTGGATTCGCCCATGGAATCAAAACAAACTCATTTTCCCCCCTCGGAATGGGCTGAAAGAGTTACTTCCCACATACATTCCTTAGACAGCCATGTGTATCACAGGCCAAGCATTTCCTTAGCTTGCTAACTTTGACCTTTCTATCTTTGTGGTGTGGTTTCACTGTCACTTTGCTTGTTTGGTGCACGTGCACGTGCGTAACGCTGTGAAAGCGCTGACTAGCCAAATTCTGTGGCCTTGTTCCAACAGACAATCAAACTTGAGGTTCAGTCATCATCATTTCACTTTGTCAGTTAGAAAGCTGTGCCAGGGATTAGCAAGTTGATCAAGCAGCTTGTATTGTTGATCAAACGATCAAACCACTTAGAGCTGCTTGGTCTGGACATGGAAGATTGGAAATTTCACTCATGCCTGTAGAAATAACACCAAGAAATTATTCCTTGGTAGATAGTTATCCATTCCTACCAGAAATTTCACCTGGCCACGTTCAGTGGAAACCCGCCGACAGACTTGAAAAACATTTGAGCCAGATCCGCAATGAAACTTATTGGGTACTTCTGCGAGATACATGCTATCTTTCCACCTTGTTTGGTTAAAATGGGTTCATCAGTTTTTGCATAACATTGCTGACAAGCAAAGAAACCACCACCACCAACAACAAAACCATGGTAGAACACATGATGTTCCTATAGAGAAAATAACCCAGATCTGTAAGGATGTGCAGGATCATGTCAGTCTGATTGTTTCCAGTGGTGGCAGTGTGTCATGTTCAGTCAGGCTTGTTGAATGTACATGGGGTTTGTCACGTTGTGTTATTGCTGTGCTTGTTACTACGATGTTAATGTGGGCTGGTAAGGTTGGATGTCCAGTTTGCAGCATGTGACCCATACAACATCTCAAACTACACACACACACACACACATGGACGCACACACAATGTCACAAACTAACCACATGCACGCACACAAGATCACAAACTACTCTCTCTCTCTCTCACCACACACACAGTTTCAAAAAAATTATTAGATGTATTTAATGTGCTCAAAGTGAAGAGACATGGCAACGAGCACAAGCACTGGTCAGAACTCATGTGATCACAACCAGCAGCAAAAACCATCACTTACTAAAACAAAACAGCAGCAACAACAACAAAACCACAATCAGTGGACACAAATGAGAGACAGTGAAACAGTCTTGTTCCTAAAGTCAGTCAAGAGGAACCAGGGACCAAAATCAGACCATGAATGGCACGAATAGCAACAGCATTAGCAACACTAGACATCAGGCAAAACAAGAACATCATTCCCAGATCCAAACTGAAGCTTTTGAATGGGACTAAAGTCTTCACCTTTTGCAGGCCTTAGGATCACAGACCGACGGTAGAGCTGCCTAGGAATCGCTAAGCAGTGGAAATACATGCTCTGCGTCTCTTATACCGAGCATGACACAAATGATGATGTCCACAGAACCAACAGGCAGCATGGGACTTCGTGAGGACTTGAAAGCTGAAATAATGTGGACATGTGACAAGATGAGGGGAACTCTCCAAGACTATTCCTCTCGGGAACAGCGCAGGGGAAGAGGAGACATGACGGAAAGAGCTGGACAGACAACACTGCTGAATGGATCGACGAGCTTTGCTGCTACGACCCAGGCACTGGTCACCAACCATCAGAAGAAGACAACTGGTGCAGTGGTCATCATTACAGTGGACACTGAGATCAGTGACAGTGATGATAAAACTCCAGCAAAACCACCCCTTACTATCCAACACCAGCAAAACCACCCTTTACTATCCAACACCAGCAAATCCACCCCTTACTATCCAACACCAGCAAAACCACCCTTTACTATCCAACACCAGCAAAACCACCCCTCACTACACAACACCAACGAAACCACCCCTTACTGTACAACATTAGCCAAACCACCCCCGACTATCCAACACCAGCAAAACCACCCCTGACTACCTAACACCAGCAGAACTATCCCTTACTATTCAACATCAGCAAAACTACCCTTTACTATCCAATACCAACAAAATTGCCTCTTATTCTCCAATACCAGCAAAACTAATTCTTACTATCCAACACCAGCAAAATCATCCCTTACTTTCAAATAACAGCAATTTCACCCCTCACTATCAAACACCAGCAATTTGACCCTTCACTATCCAACACCAGTAATTTCACCCCTCACTAACCAACCCAGCAATTTCACCCCTCACTATCCAACCCAACAATTTCACCTCTCACTATCCAACCCAACAATTTCACCCCTCACTATCCAACTCAGCAATTTCACCCCTCACTATCCAACCCAGCAATTTCACCCCTCATTATCCAACCCACAGTTTCACCCCTCACTGTCCAACACCAGTGACTTCACCCCTCACTATCCAACACCAGTAATTTCACCCCCCACTATCTGACACCAGCAATTTCACCCCTCACTATCCAACACCAGCAAAACCATCACTGACTATCCATCTCTATGAATACCACCCCTTGCTGTTCAACATCAGAAAATCCAACAGCTGCCCCAGTGCCCACAGACTCCATCTTGAAAGGGTCCAGAGTGGTCAGCCAGATGACAACACTGACAGTGAAGATCGGCACACTGTCATCATGTGCCCTGTGATTATACTGTGTCATAAAACGTCATGACCAACACGCAGTTAACATGTGACTATACTGTGTCATAAAACGTCATGACCAACACGCAGTTAACATGTGACTATACTGTGTCATAAAACGTCATGACCAACATGCAGTTAACATGTGACCTGTGGCTATACTGTGTCATAAAATGTCATGACCAATAGGCAGTTAACATGTGACCTCTGGTTGTACTGTGTCATATAAAACGTCATGACCAACATGCAGTTAACATGTGACCTGTGGCTATACTGTGTCATAAAATGTCATGACCAACACGCAGTTAACATGTGACCTGTGATTATACTGTGCCGTATAAAACTTCATGACTAACACACAGTGAACATGTCACCTGTGACAATACTGTGTCATAAAACGCCATGACTAACACACAGTTAATGTGTGATATGTGGTTATACTGTGTCATATAAAACGTCATGACTAACACACAGTTAATGTGTGATATGTGGCTATACTGTGTCATATAAAACGTCATGACTAACACACAGTTAATGTGTGATCTGTGGTTATACTAGGTCATACAATGTCAGAGTGCCCTAATGCTTTCATGCACAGATGCTTGCATACACACATAAACTAATGTGCATGTATGTACGTATACACATGCATGTGCAAGAATACACACACACACACACACACACACACACACGCACACGTACACACACACACACACAACAACTATAATAGTGGTGCTGACTATATTAGCAAGGTATTCAAGGCCTGACCAGCGTCTTGGGTAACTGTCAGCCATCAGCTGCATCTCATACATGGACACATCTTACCAAATCATTCTTCTGTTATTTATTCATTTATTTCAATCACCTGCAGGAAGATTTTATGGCTTAGCAGATGTGGTGTAGGGACTTGTCCACAGACAGTGACACCTCCTTGATGACACCAACAATACACACACAAACACATACACAAGGGCTACAGCCCATAAATTTGAGACACTCCAAAAAGTACATTATGCATCATGAAGCTGCCAGAATTTCATTATAGGTACAATCTGCACAAAAAATATAGAGCAAAGAAATATCTTTCCATGAAAAATGAAAAGCAGAAAATAAGATTAACAAATCAATTTCTTTTCAATCTTATAAACATCCTTTTGAAGTACAAATGACGAACCTAACCATAAGGTAAATGAAAGGAGTAGTCATTCATGATGGAGCTCAATTCACCCCCACTTCAGGGACTCAAGAAACATTGTCTTAAGAACAAACAGTTGTGCTAACAAATTGAATCTTAATTAAGAGAGAAGTGTGTCAGAATTGAAAAAAAAATTATGTGTGAATGTGAATCACCAACAAAGCAAGACAGAACACACTCACAGACTAATTTTTCAACAGCTCTGTTTACAATGACACAAAACCATATTAACAAACAAAAAAAAAGAAAAAAAAATCATTTGAGATTCAAATCTGAATCGTTATTTCAGTTGACAGCCAACCCCGAAGACAATGGCAACAATCATAGAAACTTTTCACATCAGTGAGCAGTCTGTCAAGTCCAACTCAAAGCGCTCAAATTGTGCTTGAAAAAACCCACCATAAATGCAGACCATTGTCAACATTGGCAAGAGTTTTCTGTTTCTCATAATATGTGGAAAAAAAATAGACTACAATTTGTCTGAGGACTTGAAGTGGTTGATAGGTTGGCATTGGTGAAACACGACTGCTGTCTTATCAAACCAGCATCAAGTGTAATTCAAGTGTAATACAACCATTGTGAATAAAATCAAGAGAGAGAGACCAAGTCTCCAACAATGTACACCACTGCCAATATTGTCAGAGAAATGGTTAAGTTTCATGTAAACATGAGAGAAACGTGGAACTGGTTATCACATCTTATTGTTAAGCCTGCTTGCGAACTATTTTGCATGTCTTTCATGTGAAAACTGTCAGAAGCAAAAGTTATTGTAAAAATGTTCGAGGTAACATTAAAAGATAATTGTGATATTCACTTGTGTTTGCTAGGTAATTGTATTATCAAGACAGTTTAAATGGACTCCACAGCAGTTTGAATAAGTACATTTCTCCATGATTTGATTCTTTAATTGTTTGAATATTTTTGCAAACTCATGAATACACACTAACACACACATACACACTAACAGAAACACACACACACACACACACACACACACACTCAAGTGTCAAGGTCCCTGAGGGAGGGTGGCAGAATGCAGACGGCGTTGGGCAGGGCGTTCAGCATGGAGGTCAGTCTCTGCACGCAGTGGCGCCGCATGGTCAGCAGCTCCCCTTCCAACTTGTCCGCCTCTTCCTGCAGGTGACCGATCTCATCCTGAATGGATCTGGCATCCTCCTGAAATGGCACCAGTCACACAACGCATCTTCATGAGGTGTTACACATCAGTCCGCCATCGTTTGTTTCCATGTATCACCAGCAGGTGGGAATGTGAAAATTTGACTCTCTCGCCGCATGTGTGTGTGTGTGTGTGTGTGTGTGTGTGTGTGTGTGTGTGTGTGTGTGTGTGTGTGTGTGTGTGTGTGTGTGCGTGTGTGTGTGTGCGTGCGTGCTGCATGTGTGCATGCGTGCATGCGCGCGTGTGTGCATGCGTGTGCGTATGTGTGTGTGTGTGTGTGTATCACACACTGTCTTTAAGATGTTTTCAGTTACAACAAACTCTGGCTTTAAATTGCATGCATTGACGTGATATGATGGGTACTTCTATTGAAAAAGAACCTGGATTAGACTGGAGCTGGTTGGGTCTTTGAACCTGCAAGTTGAAGCAACTTGTACCATTCCACAGAATAATTCTGATCAGGGCAACTGGCACCATTCTGCACAATAGTACTGACTGGGGCAACAGTGTCCTTCAATGGAATAATATTAGTTAGAACAAGTGGTGCCATTCGGTGGAATAACACTGACTGGGAAAACTGGTACCATTCTGCAGAAATACCTTTGTTTGGGGCACCTGGTGCGATTCTGCACAAAAGTTCTGAATGGGACCACTGGTACCATTCTGCAGGGGAAAAAAAATTGTTCCGCAAAGCACCCTGATTGAGAGTTATAGCCCTTCAGCCTTGCAGGCGGCCACTGGCTCTGATGCCTCATCTTTTGGGTTGTGTGTCATACATTTAGAAAAGTGATTCTGTATCTGACGTCATCAAGTGACAAACTTATTTGACAAACTCATTTTGCAATGATTGCTTTTTTTTTCAAAAACACCTAATCTTCAGATACCATAAAACCAATGAACAGGAAGACAAAAAAAAAAAAAAATTGTACATTGTGCCTCTTAACAGAGTAGTTGAAGTCTTTATATCTGTAATGGTGATACTACCTAATTCTTGAGCCTTGCACTGAACTATCCATTCTCAAGTCTTTTTGAGTGTTGTTCCTTTAAAGATCACTTGCATTCTCTTTACACTTCGGTAGTTGCACTACAAGTAGGACAGCCTACACGCAGGCGTCCTTTTTTTGACCACAGATTTTCTCTCTCTCTCTCTCTCTCTCACGCACATACACTCACATACACACACACACACACACATGCCTATACACACAGACACCGAGTCAATACCCCATCACCTACTCCACCTCGCCCAAAACCTCCCTCCCTCTCCCCCACACCCATCCTCTCACCGCAAACACACCTTTAAATCTCTCTCCTGCCTGCTAGCCGCCGCAGGGTTAGAGATGCGCAGAGTCCCATGGGGACCTCCTGACCGTGTCTTGACCAGCATCAGGTTGGGTGCGCAGGGTGGGTGGGCAGAGCGAGACGGGTGAGGGTCCCGGCCCAGTGATGACTGCAGCTGCAGGATCTCAGCATTGATGTTGCACAGCAGCTGGTCCAGCTCCCACTCTGACACCAGTCGGCGCTGAGGGGCAGGGTCACATGAGCACAAGCCATCAGTGAGAGGTCTTACAGTCTATTGATATCGCTTGGCATCATCATGCAAACACTGTTTCCACCATCACCACCACCACCAACTACAATTTCCACTGTCACCATCACTATCATCCATCATTATTGAGAACTTCAGTGTCATAACTATCATTTTTCTTTATCATTGTTATCATAAAAAATTATAGTCAACCACACAATCATTTGCTCATTCCAATTCTCAGTACACAGCCTCACCCAAATTCACCTAATAACTGGATCACGAGCAATCTTGCCTGGAGCACAACCACTTGCATGTCTCTTCAACACTGGTTTCCATGATTCTGCCAACTCGAATAAAAATTGGCATGAATTGTTTGCATCCAGGTACAGGACAGCAAAAAGGAAAAAAGTCATCATACTCTGAATTTATCAATTACTAATTATTATCATCATTACATTATCATCATTATCATTATAATCATCACCTTTGATTCCCACAGTTCCTCCAGTCTGTTGAGATCTGATTCATAGTGGAGGATCTTGTTCATCAGGTTTCGTCGAGCTGACACAATCTCCTTCCCAATATTTGGTGGAACATCCAGGAAAATGGTGCGGCTGTCAGGTGCATCATCGTCCCATTCATCTTCTGCAGCCATAGCATCATCGTTGTTCATCTGTTGCTGTTTGAGTTCCAGAACACTCTCCTGAAATGAATGCCATTTCATCTTGAATCATTCAGCTTTGACTATTGAAAAGAGCAGGGAATATTTTCGACCGTTCATTGATCATCTAAAGGCTGGTTTAGTTTGTTTTCTTTCTTTCTTTCTGCGTACGCAGGCTGATACTCCTGCGGACACTCCCTGTATAGCCAGGCAGTGGAGTTTTGTGTGTATGACCCTTTTTTATCCCGTCATTAAGGCAGCCATACTCCATCTTCGGGGAAGTTTAGTTTGTTATTTCTTCTTTTCTGTGACTATTAACTGACCTTCTAAAGCTGGTTTACTGCATTATTTTTTTTTTCTTTACAAATGTATGAAAAAGCTGAACACACACACACATACACACAAGTTATGCATGAACTGATATACTTGAATATTGTACAATGCATAACTAACACACACACACACACACACACACACACACACGCACGCATGCACGCACGCACGCACACACACACACACACACAAACATACATATATGTACTGTCACCCTTGCATGATACACAGACAAGACATGCTCTCTCTCTTTCACGGGCAGAAGAAGTAACAGGCTCTAACCCCTTTTTGACAATACCCAACCCACTTCATCCTCATTCTACACCCCTTCCTTACCATCCATTCCCAGAACACAATGCTCCTCTCCTCCCACTTCAGCAAGTTCTCCAGACGTTCGCTGTCCTCCTCCAGCAAGCACAACACCTGTAACAACACACCTGGCTTTCCAAACCTTTGACATGTCAATTTTCACACCTGTCATACACCTAGCCAATGAACATCTCATTCAAGACATGTCCATTTGAGCGAATGTGCACCCGTATGTGCATGCTCTCTCTCTCTTACACACAAAACGCACACACAAATCATACACATACACACACACACACATACACTAAGCTAAGAGTTTTAATCATTGATTCATGACAAATCCATGCATGGACATACACACACAAACACACACACACAGATATCATCATCTACCTTTTTCTCCTGTACCAGGGCCCTGGCGGAACTTCTATGATGTTCTACAAGACTGGTGAATGATCTTCATAAAACCTAACAACACTCCCCTGTCAAGAAAGTCAGTAGTTGTGCTATAATGTCTAGCGACTGAAATGATAAACTGATCGTCTTTGTGATATATATTTGCCTGGTTGCCATTTTGATTTTTTTTTTTTCTAGCCTGCTACATCGCATAGTTTCCTCAACCCCCCCCCCCCCCCCCCCCCCCCCACCCCCCCCCCCCCCTTTTTTTGTGTATGTGCGTTACACATTACCATCTTATTCCTCTTCTAGGCCTTGCCTTTTGTAAAAGTGTTCTCTATTGCATAACTGTTCACTGATTAGTTCATTGTTGGGGAATTGTCCTTTTATCTTTCATTTGAATCATCTTCATTTGCAATTGTGCCTCCCTTGAATGTCCATTGTAAAAATTTGATGGCAAAGAAGACTGACATTAATATACTACAATGGAACTGCCGGTCGATTAACAAAATTTGGTAAATCTTCAACAGCATCTTGAAGCCAGCTCCTACATGGTCCTTATTCTTCAATCACTAAATGTGTCTAAAAACGACTTGCCACGGCTGGATCGTTTCTTTTACCCGCCTGTGGTACAAGAAACTGGTGACAATGAGAAAGTCTCTGCAGCCATTTATATAAATGACCAGTTATTTTACCATCCCCTTCAGTCACCTATACCTCCTGGCACCTCAGACTTGTATTCTTGTGCAGCTTCCGTTCACTTTGACAATTCTCTAGTCTTAAACATTGTCTCTGTGTACTTCCCAAAAGGAGTCATTGATAGCAATTCAGACTGGCTACATAATATAAACTTTCAAAGTAGTAAATGGTTAATTGCAGGCGACTTTAATGAACATGCTCCTTTCTGGGATAGAACTTGCACGAAAGTCAGCTCAAACCGTTTAGTGGAGAACATATCAGATTCCCCACTCGTCCTGTTAAATGATGGAAGTATCACGAGACTGCCTGATACTCCTAGTCACAGATCATCTGCAATTGACTTGTCTTTAATCTCTCCATCAATGGTCCCGACCTGTACATGGCAAACTTATGATAACACTTTAGGGAGTGATCATATTCCCATAGTTATTTCTCTGAGAGGATTTGTAGTGAGCCAAGATGACAGTAAGGATAAAATCCCAAAGTTTGATTACAAGCGAGCTGACTGGGCCAAATTTCAATCTGTGCTATCTTCATATGATGTCAATTCTTTTGATAAATCTGATATAGAATCTATGTACAGTCATTTTACTATCTCACTACTGCATGCAGCTGGTGAGGCAATTCCGATTCTTAGTCAATCAAAATCTCCCAAACACACGGGTAAAGTGTGGTGGACAGAATCTTGCAGAAACGCTGTTGATAAAAATAAAAGCACGTTTAAACTGTACGCAAAAGTAAAAAAGGTTAAAGGGAGCATACCAGTTAGAACTGCCAAGAATCAAAGGAATAAAGTAATTGAAAATGCTAAACGCGAATACTGGTCCTCATTTTGTTTTAATGAAATAAGTGAACATAAAGATATCAATAAAATTTGGAAAAAGATCCATGAAATGAAAAACGGAATCCATTTACCTGCATATCCAATCATAATAGGTGCTGAAAAATTTCCTTCGGCACACCAAAAAGCAGAATCATTTGCTGACATGTTTTCCAAAAACAGCTCCTTCTGTAGTTTATCAGACAAATGCAGAGCTATGAGGGAAAACCAATCTAACAAAGAAATGTACGCTGATCCTGACGAAAATAATGATCATTATCTAAATGCTGATATTACTTCTCAGGAATTACACTCTGCTATTTCTTCATTGTCTAATAAGAAAACGTCTGTTGGTTTAGATGCCATTTCTAATGAAATGTTAAAACATATACCACAAAATTTTGTTTTATTTCTACATGAAATTATTAATAAATGTTGGATTGAAGGGAACATACCTTCCATATGGAGAGACTCAATTATTGTTCCCATTTTAAAGAATGGAAAATCAATGACAAACACAAATAGCTATCGACCTATAGCTCTTACATCTCATGTCTGTAAACTAATGGAGATAACTGTTCTAAACAGATTGACATACTATTGTGAAAAAACTGGCATTATCCCCGCAAACCAGGCCGGTTTTAGAAAGGGCAGGTCTACGATTGATCATCTTGTAAAGCTCACTACGCAAATTAAACACCAGTTTGCTAGAAGACAAAACGTTCTCGCCACATTTTTCGATATCAACAAGGCATTTGATCAAGTTTGGCATGATAGGCTTTTATATAAATTAAAAACTATAGGTCTCTCTGGTCATATTTATAAATTTGTTAAAACATTCCTGACCAACAGAAGTATTCAGACAAGAATAGGTCATACTTATTCATCCAAAAGATTACTAGATATGGGTATCCCTCAAGGCTCTGTGATCGCCCCTCTTCTCTTAATATTTTAACTAATGATTTACCTAAATACATTTCAAAAAACTTTAACTTGATTCAATATGCGGATGACATCTGCTTATGGTTGAACGCCACATTGAAAAAGAACACATCAAAAAGATCTGTTAATTACATTAGAAGAATATATCAAAAAGAGTTAGACAACATTGCGAACTTCATGTCTGATAATGGCTTATGCCTGTCGGCTGAAAAATCCCGTATAATGTTATTTGATGCAGGTGGGTCTGCTCACAATACTCCAAACTTCAAAGTACATAATACCACACTGAGCTGCACTTCTGAGATTAAATTCCTTGGTGTGCATCTTATGTCAAATCTTCTTGGAATTTTCACTTGGAACACATAATAAATCAAGGGAGAAAATCTCTTAATCTGCTCAAAGTTATAAGCAAACAAAGTTGGGGCCAGGAAACAAAAAGTTTAATACATCTTTCTTCGGCTTTAGTTAGATCCAAATTGTCATATGCACAAGAGGTCTTTTTTAGTGCTCCTAAGTACTTATTAAAAAAGCTTCAATGTATAGACTCTAAGGCATTCAGATTAGCCCTTGGTGTTCCATTTCATGCTTCAGCTTTAGGAACATACCATGAAGCTGGGTCTTACCTCTTGATGACCATCGTGAACTAGCCTGCGCTAAGTACATTCTTCGCTGCTCAACTATTCAAAGTGCTAACCAAACGGAACTGGATATGAGGTCTGATGTAGACTTTCCTAAACGTGCTAAAAACATTCGAGCCACTAAAACGATACTCACATATTCTTCTCACTTGTTGACAAATTCAGGTATCAATCATAAAAAGCTTGCTATGCGTTTTCCCGTAAGTCCCGTTCCAAACTGGGAGCTCTTCAAACCAAAATTTGATTATAACTATACTACTCTATCAAAAACTGATAACATTAATATTCTAGCTTGCGAAGCAAAATCACATATCAGTGATTGTTATCGTAACTTTGTAAAAGTCTATACCGATGGGTCTCTATTAAACAATAATGCTGGTTGTGGCTTTGTCATTCCATTTTTAAAAATTGAGAAGTCCTTTCATCTTGGGACAAATCTGTCTATTTTTACAGCCGAACTTATAGCCATATTAATGGCCGTAGAGTACATAAATGATTTATCATTGGACTGTTATGGTATCCTCTTCTGTGTAGATTCTAAGTCAGTTCTTCAAGCTTTAGAATCTACAAATTCAAAAAAACCGTGCTGAAATCATATCAGAAATTAAAATACTTATTCACAACCTTATGTCAAGAGGTATAATAGTTAATTTTTGTTGGGTTCCTTCTCATTGCTTCATATCCGGAAATGAGTGGGCTGACAGGATTGCTCGAGCAGGTGCAAACAATTCTGACAATACGGCTACTATTCATATTCCCTTGAGCTTACATGAAGGATATTCTCTCTTACAAAGGGTCTCTTTTGAAAAATTTGAGGAATACTACAAAGAAAGTGTTCTCCCACGAATACACAAACCCGACACTTCTATACTTTGTTGTACGAGCTCTCGAGCAAGTAATCTTTAAAAAGGGCTTCCTCAGTAAATCCAGTAAACTGTAATACAAACATAGGATTATATCCAAGACACAGTAAACAACTTGTCTCCTTATTATTTCGGTTAAAAATAAATGCATTCAGAACAAAATATGTCAAGAATATTCGATGTGCTTGCGGCACCCTTGATAATTGTACAACAACACACGTTCTATACTTTTGCCCCTACTTTGATTCCGATTTGTCAGAATTTAGAAAGGATGCTTCAAAGTGCATATTCCAGGATACCAAATCTCTCTTAAATTTTGTACGAATTCTTATGTTAAGCCCAGTTGGCTCAACCCTGTAATTGCTGTTTCATGATCTTATTTTGTACAGTTGTTTGTTTTTTACTTTTGATGTCTTTTTTTTTCTTTTTTTTTTTTACAGTTTAATTCTTACTTAGAGTTTCTCCTCATCACACATACACGTACACACGCACACGCACGCACGCGGGCGTGCACTCACGTACGTACGCTGCACGCACGCACGCTGCACGCACACACTCAAACACACACACACACACACACACACACACACACACACACACACACACTCACACACACACACACACACACACACACACACACACACACTCAAACACACACACCTTGTCTGATATCACATCTAGTGAAAAGACGTTAAATTGAAGAACAACAACAACAACACACACACACTCCCTCTCACCTTTGCCATATGTTGCGGGTGTCTCAGCATGTACACCTGCATACTGGTCAAGTGCTGCATGTCCGGGCTGAGCGACACACCATATGTACTGTCGTGGATCTGAACAACAACACAACACCATCCTCATTCACTGCAAGTACTGTCATGAACCTAAACAACACAGCACAACACAACACAGCATAGCATAGCACAGCACAACACAGCACAGCTCAGCATTCAATACACCACAACACAACCATTCTCAATCACCACTCAATAAACTGCCATCAGAAAAAGACCGTACTTATCAAAGAAAAAATACTACAGTATTATGCCCCTTTTGTACTTGGATACTAATTAAAATTCGAATTACAATGTGTGAGGTTGACATAGTGTTACTGTGAGGTGTGCTACGATCTACCTTGTGTGTGGCAATCAAAGTGGTGCTTCGAGGAGTGCAGGAGTCTGTCTTGTGTGTGAGGTTAACAAAAAAAAAGGTATGTGTGCAGTAGCCTACCTTGTGCATGAGCTGAAAAAAGTACTTTACTGCTGTGAGGTGTGTAGCTGTCTACCTTGCGTGTGATGCTTTTGTTTTGTTTTGTTTTTTCAATGTTTTTTTTTTAAATTGGCGTCAGTTGTCGGATCAGTGGAGCACCTACGGCGGTGATTTATTCTTTTACCTTGCATGTGATATTACTAAGGTGTTACTAAGAGATGTGGAATAGTCTACCTTGTGTGTGAGGTAAAAAAAAATGTGTTGCTGTGAGATGTGGAGTAACACACTTGAGTGAAGCTAACAAATATTGCTGTGAGGTGTGCAATAGTCTACCTTGTGTGTGAGGTTAACAAAAGCTAACAAATATTGCTGTGAGGTGTGCAATAGTCTACCTTGTGTGTGAGGTTAACAAAAGCTAACAAATATTGCTGTGAGGTGTGCAATAGTCTACCTTGTGTGTGAGGTTAACAAAAAGCTAACAAATATTGCTGTGAGGTGTGCAATAGTCTATCTTGTGTGTGAGATTAACAAAAGCTAACAAATATTGCTGTGAGGTGTGCAATAGTCTACCTTGTGTGTGAGGTTAACAAAAGCTAACAAATATTGCTGTGAGGTGTGCAATAGTCTACCTTGTGTGTGAGGTTAACAAAAGCTAACAAATATTGCTGTGAGGTGTGCAATAGTCTACCTTGTGTGTGAGGTTTAACAAAAGCTAACAAATATTGCTGTGAGGTGTGCAATAGTCTATCTTGTGTGTGAGATTAACAAAAGCTAACAAATATTGCTGTGAGGAACATAATGGACTACCTTATGTGTGAGGTTAACAAAGTGCTGCTGTGAGGTGTGCAATAGTCTACCTTATGTGTGAAGTTAACAAAGTTCTGCTGTGAGGTGTGCAATAGTCTACCTTATGTGTGAGGTTAACAAAGTGCTGCTGTGAGGAACGTAGTGGTCTACCTTATGTGTGAAGTTAACAAATGTCTACCTGTGAGGTAACATGTCTACCTTATGTGTGAGGTTAACAAAGTGTGCTGTGGAACTAGTGTCACTTATGTGTGAGGTTAACAAAGTGCTGCTGTGAGGAACGTGTGGTCTACCTTATGTGTGAAGTTAACAATGCTACCTTATGTTGAGTTAACAAGTGCTGCTGTGAGGAATGTGGTGTCAAACCCTTATTTGAAGTTAACAATGTCACCTATGGGACAAGTCGCAATGAGAATGTGGTGGTCTACCTTATGTGTGAAGTTAACAATGTCTACCTTATGTGTGAGGTTAACAAAGTGCTGCAATGAGGAATGTGGTGGTCTACCTTATGTGTGAGGTTAACAAAGTGCTGCAATGAGGAATGTGGTGGTCTACCTTATGTGTGAGGTTAACAAAGTGCTGCTATGAGGAATGTGGTGGTCTACCTTATGTGTGAGGTTAACAAAGTGCTGCTGTGAGGAACGTAGTGGTCTACCTTATGTGTGAGGTTAACAAAGTGCTGCTGTGAGGAACGTAGTGGTCTACCTTATGTGTGAGGTTAACAAAGTTCTGCTATGAGGAATGTGGTGGTCTATATCTTATGTGTGAGGTTAACAAAGTGCTGCTACGAGGAATGTGGTGGTCTACCTTATGTGTGAGGTTAACAAAGTGCTGCTGTGAGGCATGTGGTGGTCTACCTTATGTGTGAGGTTAACAAAGTGCTGCTGTGAGGCATGCAGTAGCCGCAGGTTCATCTTCAGCTTGTTGTTCAACACCAGCATCTGTTGCACCCGGTGTGCAGCCAGCGTTTCTTTGTCACCAAAGGTTGGCGCCTTCCACGCTTCACTGGACTCCATGCTCTGAAAGCAAAATGGCATCAAGCATGAATCCTTTGACTTAAGATAAAATGATTGTGTGACATGGATGTCAAGGACACCACCAATACAGCTGCTTAGTTGCCTCCTTACATACTTACTTAATCACTTGTCTTTTTTGTTGTTGTTTGTCCCATATTCTGAATCCTCTTAAGAGTCATTTCAGGTCCCTCTCACATGGCTACATCAAGTCCCAGAACGAGTAGCCTACAGAGGGCTGTCAGTATCAAGTCATGGGGAACACACCACTGGAGACACAGCCTACTGTTGCTGATTCATTTATATGGTTTCCATGGTGCCTTTTCCGATCCAACTTAAACAAGACACCACCTCCTAAGCCCTATACCGATGAAACTGACACTGAAAAAAACCGCAATATCACTTTTAAAGTCTCTGTTACCATGTCAAGGATCTTAACCATACAAAAGTTCATAAATAAAAGATTTTTTTCTCCTCAGTTTTTGATCCTCTTGAATGTTTAAACGAGGTTCTTCAACATAAATACTAGAAATCTAGCCAGTTAATTTGTATGAACTTGTTGCTAAGGACTGTAATAATTATTGAAAGCTGTAAACAATCCCAATCATATACTCCGATGGCATCTTTACATTTGTTTATATCATCATATATATTTCACAGCCTGTTTATAGTTTTCCCTGTTACCAGTGTGAATCCACCACTGAATGAATGGTTAGTTTTCAATGGTTTTCATGAGGCATGATTTTATACCATTGCTGATTTGTGGAATATCAGATAGAAACCTTAACCTCTGACTAAGCATAACGAACACTTAGCACTCACTTATATTTCATGTCAGTTGCAACTATCTTAAATGCCTTCATATGAAAATAAAGTACAATGACAATCCAGTACGATTTTATACTCTAGACAAGGAGTCATACACTGGAAAAATCAATCGTTGAATACATACATGCTACAAGATATTGCTGTCAGTTATGATGACTCCATGACGATTCAGCTGCAATTAACATGAGCAAGCCAAGCTGTGGCCAGCAGAAAATTAATCATAGAAGACATGCATGATGTGAAGAGGGTCAGTTTTCTTTTTAAAATTCATTTTCCAGTATCTCAACAATATCTCCCCTAAATTTGCGTCCTGTATCTTCCCATCTCCGGCTCCACCCCTCCCTCTCTCTCTGTTTCATCTACCTCTTCAACTCCCTCCACTCATACAATAATTCACCCACCTAAATTCCACAGGCAAACTATGCACCTCAACATCTGCCATACGCAGCCTATTCTGACATCTAATGATTCACTGCACAGACACATGGCCACAGGACATCATGGTGCTAAAAGATTGGAGGCTACAGATGGAAACCCTAGAAGAGGTTTAAACTGGCCCCTCCCTGGGCCTTCTCCTATTCTCGTCTTTTTGCTCCGACAAGAAAGCACTGCTGAAAAGGAAATTACCCTTGGTTACTATTAATGTCTGGGAGAAACTGGTGGCTCACTGAACACCTAGTGCTGAGGCTCGAACTTGGTCGAGTTCTACATGGTGGACAAGTTGGGTGGCAAAGATGAGTGGAACGGGTACTTTTGAGATAGGGTGGAGGGACAGAAAACTAATAAATCAAGCTAATCTTTCAAGTGATTGTTCTAAACTGTAATGATAATTAAGGAGTTAGTGTTAACCTCACATCCCGGGGAAATGCATGTATGTTTCAAATCGATAAAAGAAGTGGCTGTATAGACATATAGGTGACAAATGCTTTGTTACGTATTTGGCCACAGAATGAGAGGAAAACAGCAGCAACTTTGCATTGTCTGTTAAAAATATAAGATGGTCAGCAGGACATGCCATTTTACTGTGTTAACCATGAAGCATTGGCAAACAGAGATAGTACACTGGTTGTACCTTGTAAGAGTTTGAAATATCATCAAACCAGTGTAATTTTTTCATCTGATAGCAGTTGCTGGCTCAATGAGATATTCAGTTTAGAATATACATCTGCATAATTTAGAATATACATCTGCATCTAGATAATTCCACAATCAATCAAATTTCAGACATCTTTCCAACTCAACTGGAATCCATCACTTTTCCTTGCCTCTAGGATAGTTCAAAATTTCAAAGTCCAGAATTTTCCCATTTTTGGAGAAATTGTGTCAAAATTTCATATTTTTTCCAACTGTCTACACCTTAGACCTTCACACTGTTAATGAAAGAATGATGATGATGATGATGATGATGATGATGATGATGACGATGATGACGACAATGATAATGATGTTGATGATGATGATGGCAAAGACTGCAATGATGATAACAAAAATGATGATGATAATTATCAGTAACCACCTGACACTGACCTCATACAGGGACAACATGTCCTCGCTGATGGGCGAGGAGCGACTGTCCATGAAGCGGGTGATGATGGACTCCTTGGCCAGCAGCCAGGCCAAAGCCAGCAACAGTTCACGACTGCCTCCTCCCCTCAGGTCAGGCCGCAGGGCAGAAAAGCTGCGGGACAGGTACCCCTTCTGCTGCATCTCCTTCTTCACAAAGGCCACCTGGTCCTCTGGGCCAGCAACAGACAGGAAGCTATGGTCACTGGAGTGGGAGTAATGAAAAAGGAGTTGGAGGTGGGACAAAATGGGCAGGAGTGGTGGAGACAGGAATTGAGAAAGGGAGTATGGTCTCCTTAGAAAGCATTTCTTTTTCCACATGTACTCCCAAAGATTCTGTATTAAACATAACCAAAGACATGCAGAACTTTTCTCCTTCTCATTTTATTCATTTTCATTATCTACCTGACTCGCCTTGGCTTCAGGCTGTGACAGGCCAATTGACATAGGCTAGAACACCAAGGCTACATCAAAATGTTGTTATGCTCTGCATAGTTATGTGGGCATTATCTTCAGTTGTGACAAGCTCCTAGCATAATATTATCAGTCTAAAAAATCCCCTGAAGTCGGAGTGTGGCTGCCTATGTGGCAGGGTAATCAAAAACGGTCACACACATAATGTTCTCATCCCCAGCTGATGCATTTGTACCCTAGTGTTCAAATGCTTCGGCTGTTTGGATGATCCCTGGAGTCTTTTAGCCAGGGTATGACAACAACAACAACAACAGCAACATTATCTACCTGACTGAAATGAGATACTAGTGGTAGAGAAGAGAAAGCAGTATAGTCTCCTTAGAAACTATTTCTTTTTGCATGTATCTCCTAAAGTTCTGTGTGAAACATAACCTAAGACACACATGATTCTCCTGTTTGTTTTATTTTGTTTTCATGTTCTACCTGACTAAAGAGTTTTGACAAGAGATAATGGTGGTAGACAGGTACTAATACTGCTCACATAGTGGGTCATGTTGTGAGGGCACAGAGGATGAGACAACTTGAAAAAAAAAACCCAACAAATAAATGGAAATATGCTGAAGTGAGACATGATAACACAGACCTACAACAACTGCCATGCAACCACAATCACAAACATGATATATAAATTAACGTAGCAACCCTGACCATGATGACCTATCCACAGAGAGAGCTGAGGTCAGTACCTGGACGCATGTTGGTCAAAGAGGTGAAGACACCACTGTCCATAAGGCCGTGCTGACAGAAGAAGAGGAGTTCGTAAAGCAGTCGCCATAGGGGAGAGCACTGCACAGTCATCAGGCATCTTTTTCATCATCATCACCATTACCAGTCATCACTTCCATCATCACCAGTCATCACTGTCATTATCAACCCTCATCACTGCCATCATCGCCAGTCACCATAAGAGAAAATTGCCTTCACTAGGAATTTACTGCCTCCAAGTAGAAGGTAACTCCAAATACTTGCTTTTACAGGAAACCCTGGTTTGAAAGCTCAAAAAGCAGGATGTTATGAGCCGTGTTTTGAATTGAATTACACACACAAAACCTACTGACTCCATGTGTGCAGTTATAGATGTATATTTCACCAAATAATTTGAGTTTTACACAACTTGACTGCTCCGTTTGTAAGTAGTTTCAGTACCTTTCATGTTGAATGAAACAAGGTTTGTCATTCTAGGCCAGTTATTGACATATTAATTCATCAGTTGTGAAAGTTTTCAGTTCTGTTTTCATTTACAAACACAAACTGACAACAAACGTCTTTTGCACCGTTTTGTTGTTGTTTTTTGTTGTTTAGGTTTGCTGGATGTTGAACTACAGAGGCAGGAACATTTTTTTTGTGTGCATTGAAATAAAACACCTACTTTGAACTGTTTGAATAGTCCTCTGCTGCCAAAATGATTATACTTGATACTTGATACTTGATTTTTGCGGTGTAGAAGGCCTGTTATGGCCTGTTCACCGTTTGAGGAAAAGAAGTCACTAGACTATGTGTGGCATGCGTGGCACAGCCTAGTGGTAACATTCTGGATAATATAGGGACAGTGCATTCCTCCAGTGCGCATCCAGTCTGTTTTTAAACGCACTGACGGATGGGGCGGTTACGACATTGTCCGGAAGACTATTCCAGGCTGTGGCAACAAGCTGGGAGAAGTAACCGGCTCGCATATTCAGCCTGCAGTGTCCCATGGCTAACTTAAGACTGTTCCCCCGGGTGTCCTTGCCTTGGAAGAGGGGGAGCACTGGTCGATCAGTGTCATAAATCCCATGGACGTATTTGTACACGTCGATCATGTCACCTCTGGTACGGCGATGCTCCAAGCTAGGTAGCTTCAGGCTATCAAGACGTTCTGGGTAGGGGAGATCCTTCAGGGGACCTATCAGGCGGGTTGCTCTCCTCTGGAGATCTTCCAGGTCTCTGCAGAGTGTCTTGTGTCTTGGTTGCCAGACTGAGTGGCCATATTCCAAAGCTGGTCTCACTAGGGACTTGTAGAGTGAAACAAAGGTTTCCGGCGTAAGATGGTCAAAAGTTCTCCTTATAACGCCTAGGGTTCTGTTGGCTTTTGCTGTTATGTATGCCACATGATTCTTGAAACTCAAGTCTTTGTCCACCAACACACCCAGGTCTTTTTCGACGTCACTCTCCTCTAACCAATGAGTGCATTCCACTCCCTGGGGGTTGCGTCCCTTCATGCAGTAGGTGGCTGCTTCCTTTGGATGGCCCAGTCTCAGGACGCTGCACTTCTCTGGATGAAAGCGTAGTTGCCAGTCCGTGGACCACTGCTGTAGCCGGTCTAAATCCTCTTGAAGAGTAGCCCTAGAGTTGCTGTCGTCACTACGCATAAAAACCTTAGTGTCATCTTAAAAGAGCTCAATATGGCTGTGGACATGGCGAGGCAAGTCGTTGATGTACATGATGAAGAGGATAGGACCTAGGACGCTGCCTTGAGGGATGCCACTTGTCACCCTTGCTTGTTCTGATCTTACGCCATTTACGATGACCTGCTGTGACCTGTCGGCAAGGAAATCCCTTATCCATTCGAGGACCTTTCCACTGATGCCATGAGCTTCCACTTTGGCCACTAATCTGCGGTGGGGCACACTATCAAAGGCTTTCATGAAGTCCATGTATACTGCATCCACCCCTCCTCCTGCGTCAATCATCTCAGTCCAGATGTCCAAGGTCTCCAATAGCTGAGTCATACATGATCGTCCCTGAGTAAAGCCATGCTGTCGCCTGCTGATTAATCTGTTATCCTGGAGATTTGCTAAGAGCTGTTCACGAACAAGTGCCTCCATAGTCTTGCAGAGTATGCAGGTTAGGCTTACTGGCCTGTAATTGCTTGGGCTGAGCCTGCTGCCTTTCTTGAAGATCGGGGTGACATTTGCAGTTCTCCAGGTATCGGGGATCTTTCTAGCATCCAAGGACTTCCTAAAGATGATGCTAATGAGAGTGTCAAGGATGTCAGATAACTCTGCCAGCATACGTGGGCTGATCCCATCAGGTCCAGGTGCTTTCCCAGTCTTCAGGCTCGCAAGGTGCTTCCTGACAGCTTCTTTTGAGATGGCAAAGTCAAGCAGCTCAGAAGCAAATGTATATTTTGGCATCTCTGGTAAGTCTCCTTCTCTCTCAATGGTGAATACACTTTGGAAGAAACTATTTAAGAGGTCCGCCTTCTCTTTATCAGTTGTCGTCTTCGTTCCATCCTCTCTTTTGAGGTCTGCAATACCTGTTCTGGCCTTGGTTTTGGATTTAACATACGACCAGAATGACTTCGGATTTGTCTTTGCCTGTGCTGCAATGGTAGCCTCAAGTTTCTTCTTTGCCTGTCGACACATCTTTTTTGCCCTGTTTCTTGCTCTGACATATGCCTGGTAATCTTCCCCTGCCCTGGTTTGCAACCATCGTCTGTACAGCTTGTGCTTCTTTCGTACTGAAGTCAAAGTCCCTCCATCCAACCATTTCTTCCTCTGGTTTCCAGATACAGTTGTTTTTGGAACATGTTTTTCTGTGATCTGATCGAGCTTGTTTCTGAAGGTTGTCCAAGCTTCTTCTATGGGAAGACCCTCCAATTGCTCCTGCCAGTTGACCTCACGAATATCTTCTTTCATTCCCTCATAGTCAGCCTTGTTCCAGTTGTAGCGTTTCTGCTGGTCTTTCTCTTTATATGCACATGAGAGGTTAATGGTGTCGCGTGATCGCTCTTACCTAGTGCAGAAGTTGTAATAATCTCATTCACTGTGTCTTCTCTGTTTGTTAAAACTAGGTCATCCAGTGTTGGTGTCTGGCCCGCTCTGATGCGAGTAGGTTGTGTCTGGTGCTGAATCAAGTAAGCATCTTTCACAGTTCTGAAGAAGTGGCTAGCTGGGTGACTGTCGCTGGCACAACATCTCTCCCTTTCCCAGTCAATTTCTGGAAAGTTAAAATCACCAAACACCAACAAGTGCGATGGCTTCTCTTCTGTCACTGACATCAGCAACCTATTCAAACTGTCATTATTCTGTTCATGACTGTTTGGACTCCCCATCTTTCAGTTTGCAGTGAACAAAAACTGTTTCCTCAAAGTCAGTACTTAAATCTTTACATGCAGGTTTTAGCTCTTCTTTGACATATAGGCAAATACCCCTTCCTCTCTTATCTAAGTTATGAAACATTTCAAATCCTGGGATAGCAATTTCACAATCTTGAACTTCATAGCGCAGATTCTTTGGCTTGATTTCGACAACTCCAATAACAGCTGGCTTGTGCAGCTCTACCATGGCTTCCAATTCTGACCTTTTGTTCAAAAGACTGTCTGCATTTGTGTACAGACAACAAAAAGAATTGGTACTAGAAACACTGAACGTATTTACATTTAGTGCATCAGAAGAACACATAAAACTGGTGCTTTTAAAACTATGTATATTCTCTTGCTTCTTATGTTCTACGGTCCTCCTTTCTGCTCTTCTGGTTGTGGGTTCTGGTACTTCCCGATGTTCACAACCTTCCTGTTTTTTCGGACCCATTTTGCAGTACTGTCTCCTTCTTGTTTAGAGAGTTCTTGCTTTTCCTTCAGTTCTTTGAATAGCGCCTGTTCTGCTGCATGTTCAGCTGGTGTCAGATCCTTTCTGGCACTAATACTGGCGAGCAGAATCTCTTTGTTCACATCACTTCCTTGATTTTTCTATATTATATGAAAATAAGCCTGCATTCAGACTCTTCTTTTTCTTTACAAAAACATGCTACTTTCTTTATCATATCTCTTAGAGTTTGCATGCTAGAATTTCTTGTTATTCCTCAAAATTTCTTGGCACAGCCAATGGGGAAGCATATTTATGAACAATATTCTCTGGCAGTGATCAATTAACAAATTATGATAAATCTTAAATAAATGTTAGCGAACCGCCCAGAGAACGTGGACAAACGAGTCACAAGACAAAACACAACGCGTTTCGACCTCTTAGGTCTTCCTCGGGTGAGACATAAATGAATAAAACAACGAAAATTCACTTAGCTTTGATCGCTTCAGATCACTTAGGGTTCAGCGCAAGGAAGAAGGCGTTCAACGCCTTCTTCCTTGCGCTGAACCCTAAGCGATCTGAAGCGATCAAAGCGATCACTTAGGGTTCAGCGCAAGCGATCACTTAGGGTTCAGCGCAAGGAAGAAGGCGTTCAACGCCTTCTTCCTTGCACTGAACCCTAAGCGATCTGAAGCGATCAAAGCTAAGTGAATTTTCGTTGTTTTATTCATTTATGTCTCACCCGAGGAAGACCTAAGAGGTCGAAATGCGTTGTGTTTTGTCTTGTGACTCGTTTGTCCACGTTCTCTGGGCGGTTCGCTAACATTTAAGATTTGTTTAAATTTCTGCCTGCAGTCGTCTCGCTTTGCAACTAAATTATGATAAAACAAGAAATTTGGATATGAATATACTAATAAGCCATTGTAATTCTGATTTATGGAGAGAAGAAAAACTCACTTGCTAATGAAATAGCATAGATATGGAATACACTTCCTGGTAAGATTAAATGTGCACAAAATTGTTATATAGAAAAATCTTCTTTGGTCTTGATATTTAACACAAACCATTGTGTGCAAACACAAACTCATAGATGTATGGATAAACACTACGAATGGGATGCTGGAAAGGCCGCCAGGCCTAGGCTGTGTAGCCAGTCCCCTTTATACTACTACTTCTACTAGTTGGCGAGTAATTACTTAGACATTTGGGGTTGGGAGTGAGGTGGGCGTTTGGGTGAACGGCCAGTGTAGGGGGCGGCAGAGGGAGTCTACAGTGGGTAATCTTGACTCATGATGCATGCACTCTTAACAAAAAACAACAACAATAACAAAACAACAACAACCTCGGACTGTTGACAGCGTTGAGGTGGGCAACGTGGATCGATAACCAGACTTACCGCCTCTGGCTTGTCAAACTTGGCTTTCCTTAGCGTCTCTGCCTCGATCTCTGACATGCCATTTTCCTTCAGAATTGTGCATAATAGTTCGATGGTATCTCGGACAAGAGCTCCTCTAGACATTATTCTGAATGTGGAATAATGATGGCAGTGGTGCACGCGTACCGCTACTCTAATCTTTTTGTTGTTGTTGTGTGGCCGCTCAGAGTTATCGTTCTTCATTCTCTCATGGGACGAAACTCTTGTCGTATCATTTGAGGCGAGAAGGCCACACGCCAGTAGTTAAAGTCGCGATTATCCGTGTATAGCCTGAATTTAACCACATAGTTAGGCCTATGGAGCTGCTATGAGGTGGGGGTAGGGTGGGACTGGAGCAGGGCGAAAGAGAATGAGGAGGAAGGAAGGACGGACTGAAGGACTGTTCTGGAAAGACACAGGAATAGGTGAGTTAACAGCTCTGGAAAGACGAGGAATGGGTAAGTTAATTGGCTTAGAAAAGAGTAAGAATGGTCATATACTAGCCAAAAGCCGGGAAGAGAGAGAGAGAGAGAGAGAGAGAGAGAGACTGATAGAATGGCGCAATCAGCGCAACAGCAAGCAGCCTGCCTCCATCCACCTTCCCAACTGCTTAAGATAGGACAGCATGAAAGCTTAAATATATGTTTTTAAAAAAAAAAACTATCATTACTCTAGGCTTCTTCTCCTTAATGTTAATTTATGTAGCGCCCATTCTTTTACAATTAGGGCTCTAAGTGCTTTACATAAGCAACAACACAGACGCACATGCACACACGCACACACATGTGTGCACCTGCGCAGGAGCACACACACATGCTTTCGTATGGCCACACATCCATGCTCACAGACACCCGCACGCACACATGCCCGCACTCACATCAACACAGGCTGTACGCACAAGCAACACAACCACCAGGCACTCACGTGTGCACGCAAAAAACCAACTTATACACTTGGAAGGTGGATTGGGAAATTGGGGGGGAAGGGGGGAGATTATGACTGATGAAAGAAATTTAACGGCAGATTTGAAAGATGAGGGTGAAGGTAGGTATCTGACACTGATGGGAACTGTATTCCAGACAGTTGGTCCTTGGAAGGAGAGAGAATGTTGACCAAAAGATTTTGTTTGACAGAAAGAATGCACAAGAGGCGGCTGTTGGCAGAGGAACGAAGTTGAGGGGATGGATGCAGATGTGGAGGATGTCTGAAAGATATTTTGGTCATGTACCATAAACAGAAGAGAAACAGACAGAAGTCAGCTTGTAGTCATTCGACTCTGGATTGGAAGCCAGTGGAGGGACTGCAACAGAGGAGTAACATGGTGATGTTTAGATGCTTTGCAAACAAGCCTGGCAGTGGTATTCTGAACCTTCTGCAGTTTATTGAGTAGGTACTTTGGTGAGCCAGCCAAGAGTTGTGCAATGGCTTGAATGATGGCTTGTTGGAGAGATATGAATTGAGTTTGATATGCAAGAAAGTAGTGTTTATATTGTTAATGTTCATATGACTGCTGTCATGTACATTCTGTGTATGGAAAGTGCAGCAGGTAGGGGCGAGTTAGAATGGTGACAGGTGACTGTTGTTACTGTACGTTTGTTATCATATCCTGAGGAAAGGTGTGTGTGTGGGAGGTGTGTATGCTTCAATTTAATATCTGTCCACATATGATATTGGAAACCCTTCTCTGTCCCCCCCCCCCTTCCCCCTTGGAAAGCTTTCTCTGCCCCCCCTCTCCCCCCCCCCCCCCCCCCCCCTGAAAAATCTCTCTCTCTCTCTGTCCTCTGCAAATGAAAGTAGATGGCATATTGTTCTATTATTGATTTCATTGAACTGATTTTATAGAATCTCAATATTAATGTGAAAACGATGAAGTCAATAAATTGTTCACCAACGTGTCTAAGCAGGATAGCAGAAATGTACATGTGTGGCTTCCTCGTCTTCCTACGTCATTAGTAGGGCTTAAGAATTTAGGTATGAAAAGTCTGGCAGACAACAGAAAGATGGAGTCTTATACACCCAGGCATCTGTATACATGCCACAGATACAAATATGTACTAAAGTGGTATAAATGAATGTAAGGTATATAGAGTATAGCATGAAATTGAGCCATTATTGAAAATCGAACATAGATCAAATGAACAAACCCCACCAATCACCTTTGTTTGTTTTTCAGGATCCCCCTCCCCCCACCCTCACTCAAAATATAGGAATGTATGAACTCCTCAATAAATGACATTACATTTCAGATCATGGAGCTCACTCATGACCAAATCTTTATGCCAGCTGTCTTCCCAAAATGGTCCCATTCCACAGATAGATGAGGAATTCATGGGAATTGACAGGGTCAGTGCAGTTAATCGTCTAGATTGCTTTCAATCTCATCAAGCAGCCCCGGGCGACGTTCCTTAAGGAATCGTATTCATATGCATATGAAAATATTAAGTCAATGAAAATGATAAACAAATATTGCACATAAGAGCTCCACTAAAGGTAATAAGTAAGGGGACTCCAAGTTTGTACAAATGACTCATCAAAGGAAAACTCCAGAAATAAGGCAAAAATGATAATTCAGATGCCTACAATGGAAAATTATGTGATCATTTAATATCTCTTTGCCACAAATACAGTTTACCTCTTTAGAAAAGTTTGCTTTCAAGACATCAAGTTTAAATCTATGAATCAAAGAAGCTATTGATGATTTGATCTGGAATTTGGTAACTTCTGACCATGATAAAATCTCAAACATTAGGGGTGTGTGTGCATGTCTGTGTCTGTATGGATATTTAATACAGGTGTATTAAGGAAGATCCTCCCTTCTCCCAGTATCATTTTTGAGCCTCCAGAAGTCATTATTTCCACACAAGTGATTTTAGCTCCCTCCTAAACAGATACACTTAAGTTTGCCATGAAGAGGATTCAGTGCCAGAAATAGAGGGGCTATCTCCCCGCAGGGGTTCAATGACAAGTGATGACTCCAATTAAAGTGGAGCAATCTCCTTGCAACGGTTCAGTGTTAAAGTGAAGAGAGCCATGGATAAAGGGCTAATCTCCAGCAGAGATTTATTACCCCCAAAAACTAGCGACACTGATAGAGGGTCTGGCAGATCATATTCAGTCCATCTTTGATCAGCGCATGCATCCCTCCTCACTGCTGTGGCAGGGGACTAACTGTGAATTCACAGTGATAATTACTTATGGGCTCCTGGAGCCAGGCTCATGACAAAATGTTGCAGGATATGGATGCACATAGGGGAGTAGCGATAAACACTTGAGTGAGTCACATCAACAGATGGAATATAATAACTATGTATTGGATTAATGGATTGATTCGACTGTTCACACACACACACACACACACACACACACACACACACACACACACACACACACACACACTCTCTCTCTCTCTCTCACACATAATAAACAAGACAAACTAACAACCTAGGAATGATTATATTTTGAAATTGTCAATTCAATACATCAGTAGTTCATATGGAAATAAAGTTTGCTTCTCAACTTTCAACTACCCCCCCCCCCCCCTCCAAAATGCCCACATCCCTTCCACAGCCCCAACCCAAACATTAAATTCACTGTTGGGATTAATGTTGGGATTTTAAAAAAAAATGATGCAATTGGAAATTCAGAAAAGGCTCCCTTCATCATCCATTAATGTCCAGCTGCTGAAGTTGACAATCACTGTCAATCTAATTATGCACAGATGCATACACAATTTCAATAGCATATAAAAAATAAGATCTATGCAGTTATTTCTGTTTAAAATGACATTCACTGAATGACAAATAAATAAAAAGATCTATGCAGTTATTTCTGTTTAAAATGACATTCACTGAATGACAAATAAATAAAAAGGTTAAAGTGTAAAAAATCAGCTGACAACATGCCATGAAATTCAGACTATGGGTCGCCCAGGAATACAGGGCACATCCCTTGAGTTTAAGACATTTATTTTAGGCATAAAAAGGTGCCTCCGACTGCAAGGTGCATTCACTTTGAAGCATATAAAACCCCAGTTTCTAGCCCAAATGACACACAAGGGCTCTTGCTTAACTCTTATTAGTTCAGGCATTTCTCTTTCTGACGATGATACAAAGTATTTTTTGTCTCATGTCTTACACAGTAACGATGGAACCATACCGAAACAGTGAACTAGCCAGAGTAAAAGTCCTCTGACAGATCCAGCACTGGTCATCCATTGTGGCCAGCATAATTTACAAAACACTCTGGAGAGTAAAATCATCAAGTATCAAAATGATCACACAGATGTACTTTGTGAAAGAGTCACCAGCACAAACTCTGTAGCTCAGTGAGTGGTGGTCATCTTGCTCTCTGCTGAGTTGTGCCATACACAGGATAGTGTTGGCCTCTCAATTTCCCTAGTTCTTGTTAACCAGCAATTCTGTTAAATTCCCACTCAAAATCATCTCTTCGATTTTTTTTTTCATGTCCCCTTAATCCCGACTCTGTTTTATTTGTAAAGAACATGTACTCTAACACTCTGCAAAACAGGACCACGAAATATATCATGATTTAAGCATATTTTATAGTCCTGTTTTGCCCTGTATCTATGCTGATCTACTTTACTGTGTTTACATATTGCTCGCCTGATCATATCTACTCATTGTACTACATCCCACAGTTCCCCAAACTGATTTCATCTCACAGTGGATGCTTTGAACTGCAAGACACCAGGGTGAGAGTTTGAAAAAAATGGTTTGTAGTGCGGAAATTACCACGATTCAGAGATTACATAAATAAAAATGTAGGTATCCCTACCGACAGCTGTCAAATCATCTTGAGAGTTATGAGAATAGGTTCAGCGATCACAATCTTATCTGATTAGGAATAGATAATTAAAACTTTTTAAAAAATCTGAACCACAGCAAACATATTTTGCCCACACTAAAAAATTTTATGCAACAACACAAAATTCCCGAGCTTAAACAAAAAATCCAAACCAAACAAACCACACACAGGTGCAAGAAGAATAGTTTAAAAAACCTTCAAATATCAACGGTCAAAATATCACTTAAGTGCGATTTCAGCACTTGCCCAATTTAAAAACTGTAAAAATACAATAACCTCCCTCACCAACAAAGAAACAAAACAAAACAGCAACAAAAAAACCTATAATAACTGAATGGTATTTAGAGACAAACTTAGGTACCACCAAGAAGATTCCAAAACACAAACAGTTCATCATGATTTCTTATCATCAATCAGTATTACAATTTGCAATGACTTGTATGGTTGAATTATCAGTTGTTTATTGCCATATGCTATGCACATAAGCCATTATCATATACACCTTCATATTTATGCGTTTTTAAGTACTTATTATGGTTATCAAAGTGTAATCACTGACAAACAAGCCAACATCTTAGTGGTATTACTATCTCAATCATTGTACATTTCAGACACATACAAAGGTCCAGTACCAGCAAGCAGTTTCACAGTCTTTGGATGTCACATCCTTACAGGGTCACATTTAAGTCATCTTCAAAGAGCCTTCTTTCGTCACGGTCCACCACACAAATCTGAATTCATCAATGCACTTCCATGGTCTACACCACATACAAAAGACACACATAATTCTATATCCCAATTCTTTGTCCTTCTCCAGGTGGGCAGAGTGCACACACTTGGCAAAAATCCTGCAGCACACGAACATCTAATCCAATAAAAAGAGAAGCTTACAACAGAAAGTGCAGTTTACTACAACAACAACAAAAATCCTGCTTACAGCAAAAATTAAAAGCTCCCCCAAATTTCCACGAAGCACAGAATATAACAAAAACAAAAGAAAGTCATGATTACAAAGACGTCAACAACAACAAAATTCCTGCTTACAAGAAGAAGTTCTGTAGAAGAGAAAAAAGTGGTACTTAACAACAAAAACTCCAGCTTACAGCAAAAAAGGCTGCTCAAGACAAAAAAGGTGGTGCTTACAAAAAACACGGTTGCTCAAACACTTCACTGATAGTACTTTCCATGGGGCAGATTAGGGTGAATTATGAGATTGATATCTTATCAACCTAGGGCCATTTACAGCATGGTGCAAGCAGCTGTGATGTTGCAGACCCATCTTTTTCTCCGAGTGTGCAGCTGCTGATGGCTACAACATGGACTGCTGATGTTTACAAAACTACACCTGTCTTCTCAGCCTGTCATCCATCTGTTATACTCCAGTCACTTGTCCTTCATATCAACTCCAATGATCTAGCCTGGTCATAGTTGTTAATGGAATTGCTATCCACTGAAAACTTGGTCTGGCATCAATTTTCACAAACTGTGGATGTTTCTTATGTTCTCCTTTTAAACATAACATTAAACACTTATGTCTAAAGAATGATCTCACATAAAAACAACAACCACATATAAAAAGAAAGTCATCATTCATTTTCTTCAAAAAAAAAGTGCCAGATTCATGAACACAAAGTATTCAATTTGAACATTAGATTCAGGTGTCTTAAAATGGCAAAAAAGTTCCTTGATACAATGCACAACAATCCAGAACAACAGAAAAACTAACCACCATCACAGTCTTAATTTGATCTTTGACAGATGAACTAACAGACAAAGAGATATCAAGAAGACAAAACTTTGGAACAAAGAAAAAATGAACAAAAATTAACATGGTGACGAGGACATATCAGCTCCTGAATGTAGGTATGACTGATGGTCAGTTGACAACAGCAGACGTGCACATGGTGTTCAGGCCGCACACCCCACCTCCACGGTACACCAGGTAATATCCCTGAAACACAGCAACATCCAGGTCACCACAGTATTCATCTGTTGATAATGATGGCATGTCTGCCAATATCAGTCTTTCCTTCATTACCAGTTCATCATTTTGACCAGTTCAATCCTTAGTGAGGCCCTTCCAGGACTTCTAGAGTCTACCACAGTCTGTCCACCCTTGACTACATCTGTAAATTGGTCTAGGAAAAAGGACATCAAGCACGTCCATCATGAGGCCCATCCAGGGTTTCTTCCAGACCTGTTTAACCTAATTCTGCTGATGGTGTACTTTTCAACAAAATGAGCATATTTTTTGCAAAGAATCTGTATGAAATTCCAAATTTCTATAAAAGCGAGGGGTGGGGTGAGGTGGCATTTGTATCGTTTTTACCTGCCACAACACTACAGAGGCTTCATCTGGGTAGTAACCACCTGATCTTGCATTAATTAAAATAAATAAAGGTTCTTCCTCACACAAACTGCTTTGAAACCTGATTCATCACCATTGTTTGGCTCTCTCATTGTTTTCTATTTTTAAAGTTTCATATTGTCGAAGAAGCAGACACAAACTGAAGCGATTTCTTGAGCCGAAGTAACTAAGGGTTGTCACTCTTTGTCCAAAACCCCTGCCATGGTTACTCTTTGCAGCTACAATTATTGCTTATGAACTTCTTTGGAATTTTCATCAACACATTTTTTTCAATACATCACAATCATTCTGTTTTTGCCAAACATGTTTATAACATGGGGTAAAATTGTATGGCTAAACAGGTCTATTCTTCACTTTACCAACTGTATGTCCACCCTCAACTACGCTGGTTGAAAAGTTCTGGAAAAGGACAACAGGCAAGCCCTTAACGATGACCATCCAGGACTTCTTCAGTCTGCTACACCATGTCCACCATCCACTGTGCCCAGTGGGATGGGCTTGGAAATGGACACATGCCAGACATACCAGCCAAAGCTACAGTGTCTGATCACCGCTAGGTGAAGTTCGTGTCTGCCAGCATGTGTCAACCTGGTACAGCAACTTGTCTTGGGCTTTGACAATGCACCTCTATAGTGCATGCAAACATTCAGTGGTATACAATGCTGTACATACCTCAATATTGTACATAACTAATACAGTGCTGTACCTACCTCAATACTGTACACAATCAGCTGAGTACTAAACAGCAGTGTACATAGTTCAATACTCTTTAGAAACAATTCAAAACCATACAGCAGAGTACTAACCTCTAGACTGCACCCCCACTATTCAGTCTTAAAGATCATCGATTGTTCATACTGTCCGATCTAATACTCACCATTGCGCTATACTCTGTACAACAGACCTCTGAATGTAATCATTCAACTCTGTATAAAGACTGCTCAGCTATGTACATGGCCCGGTCCACTGTGTATACTGCACATTCCACAGTGTACACTGCCCGTCCAATTGTGTACTTGGCTTGTTCCACTGTGAACACTGCACATGCCACTCTGTACAAGGTCCTTTCAAATCTGTACATAGCCCATTCAACTTCGAACATTGCCCATTCAACTCTGTATAAGGTCCATTCAACTTTGTATGTACCCCTTCAACTCTATACACTGCCCATTCAACTCTGTATACTTCCCACATTGTAGCACACAACCCAGGACTATACTATAGTCATGACCTACATAAAGCTCAGTAATCTTCTCTGTTGGAGTCAACTAAGCACTACGTACAATGGTAAGATAAGATAATGTTGCTTATAGCCCAGCCGACCGCAATGGAACAGTCCATGAAGTCAAGACATTACCTTCTCTCCCCAGTCAGCCCCCCAGCTGTTCTTCACGATCCAGTAGGGCTCTCCCTTGCCTGCACAGATACACACACACACACACACACACAAAACATAGATGAACATTGTCAGAACTAAAATAGACTCCCTCAACTGTTTTCCATGACCCAATAAGGGATCTCAACTGCCTGCGCGCACACACACACACACACACACACACACACACACACACACCACCTAGATGAAACACCATCACAACTATAGTCAGCCTCCACACACACACACACACATATATACATACATATATACATACATATATATACACACACACACACACATACACACACACACACACACATATATATACACACACACACCACCTAGATGCAACACCATCACAACTACAGTCAGCCTCCCAGCTCTTCATGATCCAGTAGGCTCCCAAATGACCGCACATAAATACAAAAACTCACATTGCTGACACTCAATCACATCTACTGTTAACACCACAGTTATTCTTTACAATCCAGTAGGGCTTCTACACCTTGATGAAACTTCATCACGGGGGCCGGAATAGCTCAGTTGGTAGAGCGCCGGACTCGTGATCCTGGGGTTGCGGGTTTGAATTTTGGTATAGGGGGATTTTTCCCTCGGAGTTAACATTGGTTCTGACTCCATTCCCCACACAGTCCTTCGAATGAGACTATAAACCGAGGTTCCGTGTGTGAACGCACGCACAACATCTTGCGCACACGTAAAATCCCATCACCAACTTTCGGAAGAGAAGGCCAGTTTGGCCGTTGGTATGGATGACACGTGACACATAGCATGCACCTTCCCCGAAGATGGAGTATGGCTGCCTTAATGGCGGGATAGAAAAGGGTCATACACACAAAACTCCACTGCCTGGCTATACAGGGAGTGTCCGCAGGAGTATCAGCCTGCGTACGCAGAAAGAAAGAAAGAAAAAATGAAACTTCATCAAACCTAGTCAGTCCCCTCCCCCAGTCCCCTTCCCCTACCCGGCACAGGAGTAATGGTCACAAGTGTGGAATGAATAATTACAGAATGAAATAGTCTAGTTGAGCTCTGGAGAAAGGAGCTGAGAGTGGAGAGAAACCAGACATCAACATAAGTAAATGACCAATTTTGATGTTACCTTTTAGATAATCAGAGAAGATTTGTTCATAAACATACCCTTTTCAGATTATTATGACTAGATAAGACATAATACATTCATTAGCTCTTTTCATAGGATATAAGTGAGTGTGCAAGTGTATAAGTGTGTGTGAGTGTGTGTGTGTGTGTGTTTATGTGAGTATGCTTGTGTGTGTGTGTGTGTGTGTGTGTGTGTGTGTGTGTGTGTGTGTGTGTGTGCGCGCGTGCGCGTGCACATGTGTGTATGTATGCGCGTGTGTGTGTGTGTGTACATGTGAGAAAGAGAGACACTACAAATGTGTATAACAGATGCCTCCACAGATATCTACACTAACAGGAGGCATCGTAGGCAACAACTAGAACACCATTGTCTATGTATTTCTGACACTAGTTTAACCCTCTTGTATTCATAACGGGCGCAGACGGGAGCGCTGAGACAGCGCGCTAGATTTCGTAACGGGCACAGACGGGAGCTGCCCGCCGCATGTGTATGGTACTTTTCCATCACGTGCTGACTCCGTGAAAATACTCGGAGAGCCACTAAAAGTTGTTGGTGATTTCCCACTATAGCCCAGTAATCTGGCAGCACTATTTTTGGATGCTGGAACCACTTCAATTCACTAAGAAAGAGGAGAAACTGCAAGCGAAGAGTTGTGCGTGAGACTGACCGATTTTCACAATGGCGTCGTCTGCTAACAACAGTGAGTTTGATGATATTCCTGCGTATTCAGCAGAGGATGGGATCAAATTATGCCAGAAGAAGAGAAGTATGAAAATGGAGAGTTAGGAGAAGAGAATTATGTTGAAATCGGCACCAATGAAGGAGAGGAAAATGGTGAAAGCGACCCTCAGTACAACGTGCTACTCGCCGTTCTGCAAAACAATGGCGACCGGCTACACATCCTGCCCATGGGATCACATTCCAACAGCCGACAGGCCAAGCGCACTCACTGCCGAACACTGCCACCGCACTAGATTATTTCTTTTTTCTGCCTCTCACATTTTTTCAACTAGTAGCAGAAGAAATTAACAGATACGCTCAACAAAAACAAGCAGCTAAGGGCACACCTGACTCCCTATGGTTCGACACAACACCTGACGAAATGCGGGGCTATGTCGCTGTACTGATTATTCCGTATAACAACAAAGGGACGACGCGTAGAAACGTCATAGATGTGTTGTTTCTGCCAGGTGCCTTTATGTTTTCATAAGAATGACCGTTTCCATGACTACCATGCGCAGAAAGTGGCTCAACAGTAGGGCAGTTTGCTAGTCTCTGTGTTTGTGTGTACGTGTTATATATGCTTACCTGTAGTTTATGGTGACAGTGCTTTGATGACACTTGGCAGTGAGACTCTACTCAATTTCGTCACAGCTATACAGTGTGTAAATACATATGGACATGTATAAGGTGCTTAGAACAATGACAGAAAAACAATGAGGAACTGTGCTTGAATCTACAGTAACTGTTCAGTAGTGACAATTGACACTAGTTGTGTGTGACATTCTGTGGATTACCTGTGGGGACTGAACAGGCGGACAGAAGACAGATCATCTCACTTAGGCTGCAGCTTTCATTTCACAACACTAACATGCATGTGCATGGGATAACTGCATGTTGGTGTGCTGTATTAGAATTGTCACCATCGCATGTGACACATTGGGTGACATTTTGGTGACAATGACACGACCTTTCACCTCGAGACACACACAATCTTGCTCACAGTATAGAACAAAGCCTTGTGACCATACATGCGGAATTTTGTAGCTCTAGAGGTTTATTCCTGGTTGTGGTGAAGCATGAACCATACATACCCATTTTAAGGCTAAATTCACCCAAAAAATCTGAACACTAGGGGGAATTTGGCCTCAGAGAATCTGAATACAAGAGGGTTAAGCATGATCACACTACTTTTTGCTTCAACACATTCATCTGAAATGTTCTTAACCATCAAGGGTTGTAGAACAATGGTGTTTGTATTGGTTACACCATGCTTCTTTAAGATATTTGGTTTTCACTCTGTACCTATTGATGTAAATGTGAAAAACTGAGTTTATCATAAAATGAATAACCTGCCTTAAAAACAACAGGTGGCTAGGTAATCTATAAGACTGAACTCATGTTAGGCTCTCCATTTCACATCACTGTCAGGCTCTCCATTTCAAATCACTGTCACCATGGTGGCTTTAGAGACTGGTGATCATCAAACAATCAGAGACACATGCACACTCACTGCCTGACAAGTTCTGTTTTCACTTATTTCAAGCCCACAATGATGGCAGACAGTCTGCACTGTCAGCTTGTTGTTCTCAGTCTTCCTCAATGCTTCCTTCAAATCTGACTTTGTCTTACACTTTGTTCGGGGCTGAACCATGTTCCCTCTCTCTTGTCCTTTTCTTTTATTCCATTTGTCTTGCACTCTGGTGACCCAAACGTTAGTCTCTGTTAAGAACAAAGCCAAGATGAAAGAGAGGAAAGGGAGAGGTCTGTCCTGTCTATGTTTTGAGCAACTTTGCCTACTGCTGCATCTACTGAATCTACACTTGTAGTCAGAATTGTGTGTAATATATTTCACTATATTACTGTACTTACTGGAAACGTCATAGCCCACAATCAGGACACCATGGTCCAGGCTGCCAGGATTGCAGAAGATCTTCCACGGGTGAGAAATACCTCCAAAGTAGAACTGCAACAACAACAACAACACACACACACACACACACACACACACACACACACACCATTTCAACATTATCTTCCATGATTTGGTGTCGTCTCCAAAATACAAATGTATGAACACTTACTTCCTATGTCAGCACTGCTGTTGTATTTAACACTACAGATCAGACGTATAACACTAAAAACATATAAGCTTAGATGGCTAATCATTGTTACCTCAATAACAAACCTTTCCTATTTCCCCTGTCACAGGCATGGAGCTGATAGGTCACAGGTTCAAACTTCACCACATAGGTCACAGGTTCAAACTTCACCACAACCATGATCACTGCGCCAAAGCCTCTCCTATCTACACATGGTTAGTCACAGGCTCCAGAGGGAAGGGTTCCAACTTCACTGGTGAGTTTTGGAAAGTTGCTGAAATTCCCTGACCAGTGCTGCAGATGTCTGTATCTCTCTGGCCTAGTTGATGCCCAAATATGTTAGGACAGTGAAGAGTACAGCTCTAGAAAGAAGTCCCTAACCAAAACAAGAATTCCCTGGTATCATCAGTAATCATCATACACTAATGAAATGATGTCCTTAATTCTGTGCCTATACACACTTTGCTCCTGTAGCTAAGTCAAATTTCCATTTCCCCTTCCTATGCATGCCACAGAAACTTGGTCTCCGAATCTTCACTATCCATAGATCCATGGGGAAAGAAGTTGGAGGGACATGGGGACAGCAAGCATACACTCCCATGTTAAAAGACAGTGAATTTGTCAAGAAGCCAAAAATTGTGGACAGAGGAAACACACCTGCATTGCAAAGGCGTTGATGCCAATGGAGATGGGGCCATTCTTGGACAGCCAGGCCTTCATTTCTGTACACATACATCATTCAATACATGAATCCCTACATGAACTTACCATGTCCATATTGTACTCATTTCTGGTAACATTCACAACTATCAATCACTCCTGCAATAAATCAGTCAATGAACTGCAGCTCATGCCTGCATTGTGATCACAGACAATAAGTGAACAAACATCAATTCAACAATCACACCCAGTTGTCAGACATAACACAACAAATGGATAGAAACAGCAGGCCAGCTGGCACAACAAATCATCAGACATACCAAGCACAACAACTCAACAGACACACCAATGAAACATACCTTCTTCATTACTGGAGATGTTGACTCCACCACGGACCTTGACCACCACATCACTACGGTTGAACAGACATTTCTCATCCTCCCCCTTGTAGCTGTAATCGTTCTCTGTCTCAAGCCCCCCTGCACAGCATGGTCACATTAACACAAACCACTGTAACATCAACACACCCAACACACAACAACCTAACATCAATACATAGTCACATCAGCACATCCAACACAAATCAATGCTTATTGTCACATCAACACATATTACTTCTTTTATCTCACTGTTTCGGGGAGATTCATCAGTTCTCAGTTCAAATTTAGAGTGGGTCCTTTAGCACTTTGTATTACAGTTGTTGGTTGTTGAGGAGGTTTTGAGTGTTATTTATATCATCTTTGGTCTTGACACTGACTGTACCTCATCCTTTGTCCTTTGGGAATTGTTACAATCCTCTTTTAATAGCTGTGGGGCCGCACAACAATAATTCACACCACAAGATCTTTTGAGACCATTTAAAACGCTTGCCTACAGATACCCATACTTCACAGAGGAAAGCTCGGGGGCCCCTGAAAATTGGGGTAAGGGGCCTAACATTGAAAACAGAGCACAAACTTTCCAGTGTGTACCATGCAGCTGTCATATGAAATAAAGCAGGTGACATCTCAGACCTCCCATGTGTGAGCAGCCATCACCAGACCACCTGAAGAGGATCCAGTGAGAGGACTGAAAGCTAGAGTTTAACAACACAAGAAGCTATGGATCCAGTGAGAGGACTGAAAACTAGAGTTTAACAACACAAGAAGCTATGGATCCAGTGAGAGGACTGAAAGCTAGAGTTTAACAACACAAGAAGCTATGGATCCAGTGTGAGGACTGAAAGCTGGAATTTAACAACACAAGAAGCTATGGATCCAGTGAGAGGACTGAAAGCTAGAGTTTAACAACACAAGAAGCTATGGATCCAGTGAGAGGACTGAAAGCTAGAGTTTAACAACACAAGAAGCTATGGATCCAGTGACAGGACTGAAAGCTAGAGTTTAACAACACAAGAAGCTATCTGCCTTTGTACCCAAAGCTGAAGACCTGTTGGTGTTCATGATATCACAGCTCTGCCCACCAGAGTTCCGGTAAAGGACAGCACGGTGATCAGCAGACAGAATTTACAGAATGACCACAGTCTTCCGCAGCTTGCATCGCCATCACTGGATCATACTGCTGAGCTCCTGATATTCTGTCTCACTACCCCCTCCTTCACTTTTGAGGGAAAGTTTTACCAGCAGAAAGAGAAGACAACCACAGGGTCTCCTGTGAGTCCTGCTGCAGCCACCCTCTTTATGCACAATTTCAAAGAAAAGGCTCTGACTTCTCCCCTCCGGTAAATGGACAATTCCATGACACCACTGAGGACCCACACATCACCAGAATGGATTCAGGCCTTGCATTTACCGACTGTTACTGGAATTCTATTGCCCAAACCAGAAACTGGACACATCAAGGTGCCCAGAATGCCTGGTTACTGGAAAGAGACCTGGAACATGCCAGGGGGCCAAGATGCTCACTCCTCACCCAGCTGCCAAGCGCCAGACACCGTGAAGAGACAGGTCACCAAGTCTTGTAAGAGAGGTGTCACAGAGGCCCTAAGCAGAAAGATCTGACAGCTGGGGGTAAGAGTCTACTCTATGCCCATCAACACCTATAGAAGCAAAGACAAGTCAGGCGAACTGGACAAATCCAGGATGGTGTATAAAGCAGAGAGCCCAGAGTGTGAGAACACTTACCTTGAGAAACAGACAGAAAACTGCACAAAAGACTAAAACTAGTAAAAAAAAAAAAGCACAACCATGAAACCACTCTGTCAAAACCCATCTTTTCCACAGCAGTCATAAGTCCAACAGAAACAATGAGTTCATTGAGAGAGACAATATGGTTTCAGAGGGGGGTCAAAGAAGCCATACGCATCTCAGCCAGCTCCCTAACTCTGGACTGCGACCGGGACTGCCACCAGCTGCCACTGGTGTTTTCATCACTGATTTTAGTCACATTGCTTCTAGTTCAGTCACAGAGGCATGCACTGAATTCAGTCTCTGAACAGCTACTGCACTGAAGAAAGCTGCAGGAAGTCTGCTGAAAGCTATGCTGGCAAGTAGCTCTATTTTTATCCTAAGAGACCATTTAAGTATAAGTAGTCATCCGAACAACACATGGATTTCAGGTGGTAAAAATGTATTTGAGGCCTGATTTCATTATTGATTGGATTAAATGGATTTCAAGTGAACAAAATTTGTTCTAACCTTCATTGTCCTGTATTTCGTATGACAGAATTCGCCTAGACTACTAAGTTTATATTGGAATTTGCTGCCCGAATTGGGGTACTGACTTTAAAAAATTGTAAAAAATAAACTAATGGATAAAAAGATTTCAAATTTTCAGCAAAAATCTATGGAAAGCTGAACTTTGGTTTGCACTTGTTATTTTAGGGGGATGTGAAAATATTTTTATGGCTCAACACTCACACACCTGATTTTACCTGGAAAACACACCTACGTCAGTGAAATAGATGATAGACAGGCAATACAACACCCATCAACTTTATAACACCTACCTTTTTGGTGGCAAGTGGTCAGGTTCACCATCTGAAAAGAACTGATGGGTGTTGTGAGGTGTTAGTAGTTACACAGGTAGCTAGGAATATACGTGAATTTTTGTGACGCTTTTAAGTCACATAGCAGTTACATAGCAGGAAAAAAATAAAAATAAAAAAGATAACAGGTCAAAATCATACCATATTTACTGAAAATGTATTGGAGTGCATGCTTTTTGATCTGCATGAGTTAGTTTGTGTTTGTGAGAAAAAGAATTCCTATGACTGATAATATTTCTAACTATATGCAGGTGTTAGTAGGAAGGAAGAAAGGCAGGCATCACAACACAAAACAACACTCAAATATTTTTGTTGTACTCACCATATGGTTCCAGATGTAATGAATTATATAATCCAAATATGATCACACACAAACAACACAGTCACTGGAAATATTTTTGCTTTTGATCACTTTTGTCACACACGGATCACTGACATGAAATTTTCTGGAAGACCAGCAGCCATGCGCGTTTGTCTTGCATACCGGTTGGTTTCCCTGACCATGAGATGGAATGCGTTCAAAGGAAAAACAAGTGAAAAATAATCAAAAGGTGTTCGAAGATTCACTTGTGGATGTGGGGGACCCCTGTATGCATCAAACACACGAACTTCAGTCCGAAAGTCGTTGTTTGACCACTGCGATGACTGTGCACATCCACCGACATCAGAAGCACCTGCGTCACCTGCGTCGCCTATGCCCGAGTCACTGTCACTACTCGCATTCACTCCTTCTGCAACTTCAAAGTCACTGTCGCTGTCGACAGAGTCAAGATCAATGTCCGATTGATTCCAGTCGTTATTTTCGGTCGGAAACACATTCATGTTGAACATTTGGTCCACAGTCAAGCTCATGTCACTATCACTGTCAGAGTGCAACATTTTGCTCGTAGTCGGAAGTCGATGGGATGACCAAAATAATCGATTAAAAATCAAAACAGCCACAAACCGCTCTTGAAAATGGCGCCGAGAAAGGTGTGAAAGGCCCGGATAACGACCGGTTTGTCTTATTACTGTAGTTAACCCAAATACGGGAGGCACACCGAGACAATCAGCCTACTGACGAACGGGCGGTATAGGGCGGATCAGGAGCCTGCGGGGTCGGGCGGAAAAGGGCGGATCGGGGACAGAAAGGTTAAAAAGGAGAGAGAGTGAGAGAGAGAGTGAGAGTGGGAGGGACAGATGGAGGTAGAAAGAGAGAGAGAGAGATAGGGACAGACAGACAGAAGGCAGACAGACCAACCAAATGACAGAAAGAGGGAGGGGAGATGACTCACCAAGCTGCATGATGGCCTGATAGGCATTGGACGGCAGACCTCCCTCACAGCCATCATCCAGTTTGTCACAGTCCACCAGCTCTGTTGGTGTCACACACAACGTACAGGGAATATGGTTACTGGTTATGAATCACAGCAAGAAGGAGGAAAGAAGAAAAGGAACCTGTCAGTGAGAAACATTAAGACAAAGGAAGAAATTAAGGGAGAGTGATGAGAAAGGGAGAAAATGGGGATTGGAGACAAACATGAAAGAGAGCTGAGGAAAGTGCAACGAACATAAAGATAAGAAAAGAGGGAATAATTTCTCATCCTTTGAGATAATAAAGTGTTCATATCATATATAGGTGAAGATAAAATATGAGAGAAACTGAGAGAGGGAGAGAGAGAGAGAAACTGAGTGTGAGAGACAGAGAGAGTGACTGCAATACCTGAAAGATACTGAATACCCAATGCTTACTATTGCCTGCCTGCCCACCTGCTCGCCCATCAATCCATCTCTCTCTCTGCATTCTGGTGATTGACCTGCCTGTTTACTTGTGTGGCACCTCAACAGGAGTGTCCATCATCATCCTTATCAGCAACATCATCCAACACACACACACACACACACACACTGAAAAGATGACTAACAATTAAACAAACAAAGAAAAAGGATAAAAGCAACAGTATCCAACCTTGCTCTGACAGTGACTGAAGCTTGCCTGACTTGATGGCCAACTGGCCCTCGATGTTTCCTGTGGTGGAGAAGGCCCAGCACGATCCGCATTGTCCCTATCATCACACATATCTCTCGTTGTCAACATATCTTCTGTCACCTCACATATATCTTAATCTATCTACTTTCTGCCAACACACTCATCCCTCTTCCTCTACCTACAGTCTGTCTCCTCATATCTCTCTTCCTGTACCTTCATTCTGTCACAACACATAACTTTTAATCTCCCTACACTCTGTCACTCCACATACCTCTCTTCATCTACCCGCATTTTGTCACCACATACCTCTCTTCGTCTACCTACATTCTGTCATCAAACATATCCACATACAGTCTGTCACCATAAATCTCTCTTCCTCTATCGACATTCTAACCCCACACACATCTTTCTCCATCTACGTACATTCTGTCTCATGACAAACCTCTCCATGTACCTACATATATTCACAGCACATTCTTCTTCACACACTTACAGTCTGTCATCACACATATTTCTAAATCTACCTTCCACCATGATGACTACAGTCATAATCCTTCCTCCATGATGACTACAGTCATAATCCTTCCACTGTGCTGACTACTGTCATAGTCCTTCCACCATGATGACTACTTTAATAGTCCTTCCACCATGATGACTACAGTCATAATCCTTCCACCATGATGACCACTGTCATAGTCCTTCCACCATGATGACTACTATAATAGTCCTTCCACCATGATGACTACTATCATAGTCCTTCCACCATGATAACTACTATCATAATCCTTCCACTGTGCTGACTACTGTCATAGTCCTTCCACCATGATGACTACAGTCATAATCCTTCCACTGTGCTGACTACTGTCATAGTCCTTCCACCATGACGACTACAGTCATAATCCTTCCACTGTGCTGACTACTGTCATAGTCCTTCCACCATGATGACTACAGTCATAATCCTTCCACTGTGCTGACTACTATCATAATCCTTCCACTGTGCTGACTACTGTCATAGTCTTTCCACCTCTAGGACCACCTTCATTTCCTGTTTTAATTGGGACAGGTAAAAAGATCCCAAACCTGATTTTTGACAGCAGTCACAGCGCCATGGTCGCGCCAATCAAATCGATCAGGGATGCTGTCATGGTTGAGATTGACAGGAGCAGCAGGGGTCATCCAAGGTCGAGAAGCCTTCAGGTCCCACTTGGGGGTCAGGTAGTGTTTGCGGAATTCCTCCTCTGAGAGACAGTGACAATGTAAGGACGCAATATCAGATTTATTTGAAAGCTCACTGTATTGGAGAGCTGTAACAAAGATCTATAGACTACACAATATAACTATGGCACCAACCTGGACAACTGACACCAATGGCAATTCATCTTACCATGCCAACCTATATCAGGCATGACAATTTCTACTCATCATGATGTCCTACACCTACCATGACAACCCACTCTTCCAGTGGAAAGCAGTCTGGATTTACAGGAAGAAATCTACAGACTATGCTGTATTATAGCAAGATTGCAATACAACAAAATAATGCTGCTCGCCTTGTCTCGAAATCTCCGAAAACCTCTCATGTTTCTCCCTTGCTTAAATCTTTGCACTGGCTTCCTGTTGAAAAACGCATCAAGTACAAACTTTCTTTGCTCTGTTACAAGGCATTGGACGGCCTCGCTCCATCTTACCTCTCTAAACTTCTGTCGACCTATACTCCTTCTAGACAGCTTCGCTCTTCCTCTGACACTCGCATTCTGCAAATCCCTCGTTTTCGGGCCAGAACACTTGGCGAACATTCTTTTTTCTTTTCAGGCTCCTTCCTGCTGGAACAATCTCCCTTATGCACTCCGAAACTCAAACAGTCTTTCTTCTTTCAAGTCCTCCCTCAAAACTACTCTCTTCAAAACATTATTTTTTTATTTTTTTTTTTCCTGCTCCTTCGCTGGTGTGTGTGTGTGTGTGTGTGTGTGTGTGTGTGTGTGTGTGTGTGTGTGTGTGTGTGTGTGCGTGTTTGTGTGTGTGTGTGTGTGTGTGTGTGTGTGTGTGTCTGTGTGTGTGTTAGGGCTTATTGCTGTAAGCGCTTAGGGCTTTTGTTTAAGATTAAGCGCACTAAATGTTCCTTATTATTATTATTATTATAGCAAGATTGCAATACAACCACACACAATCACATAAAGCTGGGAAGAAAAAAGCAGCACAGTTCTTTATCGCTGTGAAGAGGACAAAGTGTAGAACCATACCTGACAAGTCAGCAAACTTGTTGACGCCGTAGACAGCGGAGCCCTGCTCATTCTCCTGCAGAAGCTTGATCTTCTTCATGTTGGCGCAGAAATTCTGGAAGCGGTCTGCTTCCTCTTCTGCCCACACAGTCACAGAGTGTGCACTGTCTGTCCTTTCCTCCCACAGCTTCAACATGCCGCCTAACATTACATTCCATCTCAAAACCTCCCAATTCAGTCGTTTTCTACATCTCCAACATGCCACCTGTTAGCAACTTCTGTGTCACAGTCCCATAATTATCCTGTCCTTTTCTGAAATAAATTTTAAATGTAATTAACAGCGAATTGCCAAGAAAAAATAGACAAACGAATCACAAGACAAAACATGACGTGTTTCAACATCTTAGGTCTTCTTCAGGTGAGATACAAAACACTCAGGACAACGAAAATGAAAACGTTCATTTTCGTTGTCCTGAGTGTTTTATATCTTGCTTCAAGAAGACCTTACAAGAGGTTGAAACGCATCATGTTTTGTCTTGTGATTCGTTTGTCTATGTTTTCTTGGCAGTTCGCTGTTAATTACATAAAAATTTGTTAAGATTTCTGCCTGCAGTCGCCTCACTTTGCAACTTTTCTAAAATGTTTTCCACATGTGACCTATATGCACTGTCCATGTAAATGTCCCCCCAGTTCATTCGTCGTGTTCAACCACACCATCAACGTGTCACTTATTAATATTTTCCACATGAAAGTCCCTAAATCCATCTGTCCTCTCTTACCATGTGTTCTGCATGTCACCTATGAACACCTCCCATGTTAAAGTGCTCCTGTTCCTCTACCCTTTCCTATCATGTCTTGAACATGTCACCTGCCATTACTTTCCACATTATTACAGTCCCTGAAGCCAACTGTTCTTTCAAAACATATCTTCAACATGTCACCAATCAACCCTTTCTGCTATAGTTTTAACTGACAATCCCTTTACCTGTTGTTCCATAGTCCGTTAAGAGTATACTAATAATCCCTCCACCTGTGGTTCAAGACAGTCCCTTCTACCTCTAATTCCAGCGGTCATCAAAAATTATGTCCACACAGCAGCACTTGGCATGTGACCTCTTGGTTCTTTCAAAAGAACAGTCTCTAGCGCATCAAAGAAGTGAACAGATATTTCACTGAGGAGAAAAAAACGGACAAGAAGTTTATAAAGAAAAAAAAGTGCAAGAACAGCAAGTAGCCCACCCATCCCTCCATCTCCATCCCTCCACCCCCACAAAACACCAGAGTCTAACAAAAAAAATCAACTAACAACATTTCCAATAAGCAAAAGGGGAAAGAAAGATGGGGAAGGAAGCAGGGGTAACAAGAAGGCACCAGACAGCAGGGCAAACAGGCTGGGGTAAAGACTGCATTGTTAATAGTGATACCGGTACTGTTTATTGTGATCTTCCTAGACAGAAAGCACCAGATAGTAAACAGACATGGCTAAAGGTTTTGCACCGTTTGCCGGGATTTGGGTACTGTTTTGTTGTAATCCTCATAGAATGAAGGCAACAGACAGCTGAGTAACAGACAGGGATAAAGTTAGCACTGTTTGCAGGGATTTGGAACTGCTTGTTGTAATCCTCCTTAAAAGAACGGACTAGACAGTATGATAAACAGACAGGGATAAAGGTTGCACTGTCAACATGGATGTTGGAGCTGTTTATTGAAATCCTCCACGAGAGAAGGCACTAGACAACAGGGCAAACAGACCGGGATAAAGACTGCACAGTGTACAGAGATGTTGGTGCTCTTTGTTGAAGAGAGTAGGCCTCATTCACCAGGGCAGACAGAGAAAAAATGGGGAGTTTGTATTATACTCCCTGTTTGGCTAGTATACTTACCATGTAAGACCATAGCATTCCACGGCAGTTAGTCAGCTCTGCCAGGCCGAGATTTTTTGTGGCTAATGCAGTAATAAGACCATCATGTGACGCCCACACTACCTCCGCCTGGGAAGAAGCCGGTGTAAACTTCCTGTTCCTCATTCAACAAGGGCCTCCTGCCTAACAAGGACAGGTTTTTTTGCTCTGTCTCACCTATACTTCTGTTTTTGTAGAGATTGCTTGTGTGCTTGCCTTCTTTACTTGCTCTGTTGTGGTTTACGTTCAACCATGGGTACCAGTTTACAGAGATATTGGTGCTGTTTGTTATAATCCTTGACAGAAAGCAACAGACAGCAAGGTAAACAGACAGGGATAAAGGCTGCATTGTTTACAGGGGTACTGGTGCTGTTGTAATCCTCTTAGAGAGAAAGCAACAGACAGGAATTCAAACAGACAGGGATAAAAGCTGCACTGTTTACAAGGATGCTGTTACTGTTTGTTGTAATCCTCATTGAGAGAAGGCCACTGACAGCATGAGAAACAGACAGGAATAAAGGCTGCACTGTTTACGGGATTGTTGGTACTGTTTGTTGTAATCCTCCTTGAACTTGTGAAAGTCCTTGAGGTAAACGTGGCAGTCATCGTGTCCATCTCCTCCCAGCAGGGTATGTTGCTGGAGGGACTGCATCTGAAAAAGAGCCCATCAGACTCTTTAGTACCTCCTTACAACAGTGAATGTTAAGTGACCACAGTGTACAGTGAGTATGCCAGTATAAATCCCAGACTACTTATCTCATACACCATTCTGCAACAGTTTAAACCGAGTATGTCTGTATCTGATATGGACCACACCATCATTTCATTAGCATACCGCAAAAAAAAAAAAAAATCAGTGCTGAATACGTTTGCATTGATCTGAACCTCAGATCACCATTATCCCATGTCCTGTACTGCCTGCTTAATTGTCTATTGAACCACTAGAAGAATCAATCACATCTAACGTGAATGTGTACTAGTCCTTTCCACACTTGAGACAACTCACCTTCCCACACTGATTGCTCTCCAAGGAATACTTTCCGCTCAGTTTATGCCACACCGCCACACGACACTGCTGCTTCTGTAACACACAGTATCACACAATACAGTTAGCTACAAAACACCACTGAATATGCAGAAAATACAACAACAACAAAAACATTATTTTAAAAAAACCCACTCTGTTCCTCGAATAGCACAATATTTCTGCTCGTTTCAGAGCCTTTGTCAAGCTGGACAGACAAGTATGAACAGACTAGCTTCTCAGGAATATATTATTCAAAAGACATCAGTGTCTGCTTTGACCTTCCAGGTTTGACATAATTTACATATGAACATCATTCTTCCCTAATACGGTGTCTACCTTTTTCTGATCTATTATAACTGCTTCAGGTTTTTTTTTGGCACTTCCCTAACTTGTCAACAGTGAGACCCCATTCTCATGGACAGAATCAACAGTGGGGCATTATCCTGATGAACTTAATCATCAACAATGGGGCATTATCCTGATAGATGGAATCATCAACAGTGGGGCATTATCCTGATGGACGGAATCATCAACAGTGGGACATTATCCTGGTGGACTGAATCATCAACAGTGGGACATTATCCCGATGGACTGAATCATCAACAGTGGGACATTATCCTGATGGACTGAATCATCAACAGTGGGGCATTATCCTGATGGATGGAATCATCAACAGTGAGACATTATCCTGATGGACTGAATCATCAACAGTGGGACATTATCCTGATGGACTGAATCATCAACAGTGGGGCATTATCCTGATGGACTGAATCATCAACAGTGAGGCATTATCCTGATGGACTGAATCATCAACAGTGGAGCATTATCCTGATGGACTGAATCATCAACAGTGAGGCATTATCCTGATTGATTGAATCATCAACAGTGAGGCATTATCCTGATGGACGGAATCATCAACAGTGGGGCACTGTCCTGATTGACTGAATCATCAACAGTGGGACATTATCCTGATGGACTGAATCATCAACAGTGGGACATTATCCTGATGGACTGAATCATCAACAGTGGGGCATTATCCTGATGGACTGAATCATCAACAGCGAGGCATTATCCTGATGGACTGAATCATCAACAGTGGAGCATTATCCTGATGGACTGAATCATCAACAGTGGGAATTATCCTGACGGACTGAATCATCAACAGTGGGGCACTGTCCCGATTGACTGAATCATCAACAGTGGGGCATTATCCTGATGGACTGAATCATCAACAGCGAGGCATTATCCTGATGGACTGAATCATCAACAGTGAGGCATTATCCTGATGGACGGAATCATCAACAGTGAGCCATTATCCTCATGGACTGAATCATCAACAGTGGGGCATTGTCCTGATGGACGGAATCATCAACAGTGGGGCATTATCCTGACTGACTGAATCATCAACAGTGGGACATTATCCTGATTGACTGAATCATCAACAGTGAGGCATTATCCTGATGGACTGAATCATCAACAGTGGGACATTATCCTGATGGACTGAATCATCAACAGTGAGGCATTATCCTGATGGACTGAATTATCAACAGTGGGGCATTATCCTGATGGACTGGATCATCAACAGCGAGGCATTATCCTGACTGACTGAATCATCAACAGTGGGACATTATCCTGATGGACTGAATCATCAACAGTGGGGCATTATCCTGGTGGACTGAATCATCAACAGTGGGACATTATCCTGATGGACTGAATCATCAACAGTGGGACATTATCCTGATGGACTGAATCATCAACAGTGGGACATTATCCTGATGGACTGAATCATCAACAGTGGGGCATTATCCTGATGGACTGAATCATCAACAGTGGGGCATTATCCTGATGGACTGAATCATCAACAGTGAGGCATTGTCCTGATGGACTGAATCATCAACAGTGGGGCATTATCCTGATGGACTGAATCATCAACAGTGGGACATTATCCTGATGGACTGAATCATCAACAGTGGGACATTATCCTGATGGACTGAATCATCAACAGTGGGGCATTATCCTGATGGACTGAATCATCAACAGCGAGGCATTATCCTGATGGACTGAGTCATCAACAGTGGAGCATTATCCTGATGGACTGAATCATCAACAGTGGGAATTATCCTGACGGACTGAATCATCAACAGTGGGGCACTGTCCCGATTGACTGAATCATCAACAGTGGGGCATTATCCTGATGGACTGAATCATCAACAGCGAGGCATTATCCTGATGGACTGAATCATCAACAGTGAGGCATTATCCTGATGGACGGAATCATCAACAGTGAGCCATTATCCTCATGGACTGAATCATCAACAGTGGGGCATTATCCTGATGGACTGAATCATCAACAGTGAGGCATTGTCCTGATGGACTGAATCATCAACAGTGGGGCATTATCCTGATGGACTGAATCATCAACAGTGGGACATTATCCTAATGGACTGAATCATCAACAGTGGGGCATTATCCTGATGGACTGAATCATCAACAGTGGGACATTAGCCTGATGGACTGAATCATCAACAGTGGGACATTATCCTGATGGACTGAATCATTAACAGTGGGGCATTATCCTGATGGATGGAATCATTAACGGTGGGTAAGCTCCAAAACAAACAAAGAGACAACACGGAATATACTAATGGATGTCATGAAGATAATGAGGATGATGATAAAGATGATGACAGTGATGATCACCTGAGCATTGTCGGCCAGTCTGCACTGGTCCAGGCGTTTCCCCTTGTTGAGTGGGTTATTGCGACACTGGGTGCTGACCATGGAGAGGGTGAACCTGTACATCATTCCAGCCACCACCTGCGTGTGGACACACCATATCCCCTGTATTATTTGTTACAACCACACCAAATCAATGGTGAAAACAATATAATATCACCAGTTAGAACACCAATATTAGACTACTAGTTTCTATAACACACAACAAGAAGCATTTTGTCATTACCATTCTGCACTTCATCACAAAACCACAGGAAAGGGACCTTGGAGAAGAAGAAGGGCTCTGAGCAGACTTTGCAGATGCAGAGGCATTTGCAGAGATGGTGACTGAAGTGACAAAGCAAACTGGAGAAGCTTTCTAGTATTCTCTTGATTACGAAGCAAAGATGAAGCGTTTTTCTCCTGCAAGGCAAAAGCTGACTCGAAAGATCATATACGAGAATCCATACTGCAAACAGAACCGAACTCAAGAAGAAGAAGAAAGTGAAGTGTGTTCCCTTGCCAAGGAAAAGGAGAAAACTGAACTCAATCGATCAAGGTGCAATGTTGTGAGCTCGATAAAGTAGATCATTCATGCATACTTCTTTTTAAAAACATTTTCATTTACTTTCATTGTTGCTAAACAGAAGAAAAACACACACATTCAGCAACAGCAAAAATCAGAAAATGGATTTAAAAAAACAGGCCAGATTTAAATAGATAAACAGATATACAAATATATGAATAAATAAATAAACAAATAAATAAACAGAAACGAGGATATAACCTCAGCATAGCATTATACATGTATGTAAAACAGGGATGCTTATGACATACATAGCACAGTAAAATGCATTATACTTTAGGCAAGCTGTCTGTATGTAATGTAAGCATTCTTCAGGAAAAAGAGTGAAATAAACAAACAAATAGAAGCAGAAAGAGAGATCAATAAAGACAGCACACACACACACACACACACACACACACACACACAAATTATTACATCACCCCCCTGACCTGTTTGGTGATGTTGGAGATCTCTTGGGGCACCATCCTGTACATAGAGTTGGACATGGAGTTCATCTTGTCCACTACAAAGTCCACAGCTTCCTCCACATCATGCTGCCTAGCTGCCTCCTCTCCGCCCAGCAGGTGAGGTTTGAAAGCCCGCTTCACGGGCTGGTCGGACCGGTTGGAATCTTCCTTGAAGTGGGAAGGTTTGCAGGGCTCGGGCTTGTCACACACACCACCATCATGACAAGTAATCTTCGTGCAGGTACGCACACCCTGAAAAAAATTGAATGCAGACTATTTGATGACCATTGACAAAATTTATCATGGAACAACAGTATACCAGAATTTTTTTCTTTTTCATATATATATACAACAAACTAATAAATTCCAAGGATAAGTACCCAGCACCGTTCCAGCAACTTACAGAGCAGCTTGGTGTTGCAATGACTGCAAGAAATATTGAATTATAAACAAAGCTTGCTCTTATGTCTTAGATTGAAGAAATAGGGGGAGATACGCATTCATACCTGCAGTGGCAGATGATTCTGCCTAACTAACAGTATGTGCTTGAGTGGGTGGATGGGGAAAAAATAAAATAAATGCTTCTCAAAATGAGCCTTCAGCAAGCTTATATTCTCCAAGGGGGAGAGACATCCTCCAATAGGGAGGGAAACTCACTAACATGTAACTCCTGGTCATATACCGATATTTCGAAACTTGGTGGTTTCTCCTCAGTGACCGCGGAAAGTGGTAATTTGGCTCCTCTGCCTTTTCAGTTTTAAGAAGAATGCAATCCCAGAAAAGGCTGGTGTGCAATACCGTAGTATGTTTGTTGAGTTTTCAAAAAACCAACCAAAGGTGCCACCTAAGAAGCAAAAGAAAATCATAAAAGAGCAAAACAAGCTACATTTTCTTGTGAAAAGTAGAAAATATAAAAAGATATCCTCTAAGACACAAGTGCTGAGGGCCAGTTCTTGGAATGAATCCGCAAGGGACTAAAATACAACAAACTAAAAAATTCCAAGGATAAGTACCGAGCACCGTTCCAGCAACTTACAGAGCAGCTTGGTGTTGCAATGACTGCAAGAAATATTGAATTATAAACAAAGCTTGCTCTTATGTCTTAGATTGAAGAAATAGGGGGAGATACGCATTCATACCTGCAGTGGCAGATGATTCTGCCTAACTAACAGTATGTGCTTGAGTGGGTGGATGGGGAAAAAAATAAAATAAATGCTTCTCAAAATGAGCCTTCAGCAAGCTTATATTCTCCAAGGGGGAGAGACATCCTCCAATAGGGAGGGAAACTCACTAACATGTAACTCCTGGTCATATACCGATATTTCGAAACTTGGTGGTTTCTCCTCAGTGACCGCGGAAAGTGGTAATTTGGCTCCTCTGCCTTTTCAGTTTTAAGAAGAATGCAATCCCAGAAAAGGCTGGTGTGCAATACCGTAGTATGTTTGTTGAGTTTTCAAAAAACCAACCAAAGGTGCCACCTAAGAAGCAAAAGAAAATCATAAAAGAGCAAAACAAGCTACATTTTCTTGTGAAAAGTAGAAAATATAAAAAGATATCCTCTAAGACACAAGTGCTGAGGGCCAGTTCTTGGAATGAATCCGCAAGGGACTAAAATACAACAAACTAATAAATTCCAAGGATAAGTACCGAGCACCGTTCCAGCAACTTACAGAGCAGCTTGGTGTTGCAATGACTGCAAGAAATATTGAATTATAAACAAAGCTTGCTCTTATGTCTCAGATTTATATTTTCTACTTTTCACAAGAAAATGTAGCTTGTTTTGCTCTTTTATGATTTTCTTTTGCTTCTTAGGTGGCACTTTGGTTGGTTTTTTGAAAACTCAACAAACATACTACGGTATTGCACACCAGCCTTTTCTGGATTGCATTCTTCTTAAAACTGAAAAGGCAGAGGAGCCAAATTACCACTTTCCACGGTCACTGAGGAGAAACCACCAAGTTTCGAAATATCGGTAATATGACCAGGAGTTACATGTTAGTGAGTTTCCCTCCCTATTGGAGGATGTCTCTCCCCCTTGGAGAATATAAGCTTGCTGAAGGCTCATTTTGAGAAGCATTTATTTTATTTTTTCCCATCCACCACTCAAGCACATACTGTTAGTTAGGCAGAATCATCTGCCACTGCAGGTATGAATGCGTATCTCCCCCTATTTCTTCAATCTAAGACATAAGAGCAAGCTTTGTTTATAATTCAATATTTCTTGCAGTCATTGCAACACCAAGCTGCTCTGTAAGTTGCTGGAACGGTGCTCGGTACTTATCCTTGGAATTTATTAGTTTGTTGTATTTTAGTCCCTTGCGGATTCATTCCAAGAACTGGCCCTCAGCACTTGTGTCTTAGAGGATATCTTTTTATATTTTCTACTTTTCACAAAAAAATGTAGCTTGTTTTGCTCTTTTATGATTTTCTTTTGGCTCTTAGGTGGCACCTTTGGTTGGTTTTTGAAAACTCAACAAGATACACGGCTTTGCACCCATCCTTTTCTGGAATTGCATTCTTCTTAAACGAAAAGGCAATGGAGCCAATAGACTTCCCGTTCACTGAGGAAACCAAGTTGAATATGGTATTCCCCTATTGGAGTGTTTCCCCCTTGGAGATAATTGCTAGCCTTTGAGAATTATTTATAATTTCCATCACACTAAGCATATTTATTAGCATCATTACCACGATTAGCGTATCTCCCTATTTCAATCTAAGCATAAGATCAAGCTTTGTTTATAATTCAATTTCTTGCAGTCATTGCAACACCAAGCTGCTCTGTAAGTTGCTGGAACGGTGCTCGGTACTTATCCTTGGAATTTATTAGTTTGTTGTATTTTAGTCCCTTGCGGATTCATTCCAAGAACTGGCCCTCAGCACTTGTGTCTTAGAGGATATCTTTTTATATTTTCTACTTTTCACAAGAAAATGTAGCTTGTTTTGCTCTTTTATGATTTTCTTTTGCTTCTTAGGTGGCACCTTTGGTTGGTTTTTTGAAAACTCAACAAACATACTACGGTATTGCACACCAGCCTTTTCTGGATTGCATTCTTCTTAAAACTGAAAAGGCAGAGGAGCCAAATTACCACTTTCCGCGGTCACTGAGGAGAATGAATGCGTATCTCCCCCTATTTCTTCAATCTAAGACAGAAGAGCAAGCTTTGTTTATAATTCAATATATATATATATATATATATATATATATACACACGCTTTTTCATACAAGAGATCAAA
>CM031605.1:22476825-22484325 GCA_018398815.1 Conus ventricosus
TGTATTATTTTATTATAAACCACATTTGTCTGCATAGCCCAGCACCAACAGTCATGTGAACCATCAGGCCAGTCCCACATGACTTTGTAACTTGATATTTGAAAGATAGCACCACTGAACGACAAGATGATTACACTTTACTGCTGCCAACTGTACCATGTTCTCTGCACATGATATTCCTAATCTATCATTTGACCTGAATAGCTGCCACTTCGCTGTGTATGTAATGAATCAAGTTAAATTCACAGCAAAATATAAATGATAGACAATGACCATAGGTTAATTAATAAAGTGGTTTCTGATTTCTTTTTTTTTTACTCAATCTGTTCAACAGACACAGAGAATTAAAGAATTCATTGCTAAATCTAAACATAAAGTTTTAAGGGATTTTTTTGTAAAGTAGAAATGAGACACAGAGTGAAACAGACATATAGACAGACAGGCAGAGACAAAGACAGACAGACTGAGAGAATGACAAAGACAGACTGACAGACAGATGGACAGATAGACAGAGATAGTGACAGGCAGTCAGACAGACAGAAAGAGACAAGAAGTTAAGAAGACTTTCCCACCAACAAATAAAACTGCTCTCACTCCAAAAATAACACAAGGAAGTTGAGACTCTCTATTCACTGTCCATTAATATGAGATTCCTTTATGAAGCTCACACAACACACACAGTGATTTTTTGTAATCTTTGTTTAATGAGTAGATGTCAAAGGCAAAGTTCTATCTTCCTTATATTTTGTATCACAGTTTTATTTATATGCAAATGTAGTTCTGATCGAGTTTGAGTTTCTGACTTTGGTACATCATTGCAGCCCCTCCCCCTCCATCTGCAGAGATCCAAGATCCCCCAGCAAACAACTTGACCTGAATCTCCAAAACTGTTAGTGCAAAATTATGCTGCTTATATGCAAGGCCAGTCTACAGTGAGTGGAGAAAGACAGGGCTTTACAATGTCTGGAGACTGATAATAGTTGTCATGTGACGGTGACTGTGCAAAACCTAACTGCATGCCCCAGTTGGGCTGACAAGTAAACACTTTCTACTGCATCCAATTTTCGTTATCACTTTCAAGATCTGTCAATGGTATGGGCAACCTGCCAAGATGTCCCGCTTTACTGGTTATGTTTGAATAACGAACTTCATTGCAGCCAGTTAAATTAACTGGAGAACCGACTCCGTGACTGAGAGAGAGAGAGAGAGAGAGAGAGAGAGAGAGAGAGAGAGAGAGAGAGAGAGAGAGAGAGAGAGAGAGAGAGAATGTGTGTGTGCCTGTATGCATGTGTAAGCATGTGTGTGATTCTGTGTGTGTGTGTGTGTGTGTGTGTGTGTGTGTGTGTGTGTGTGTGTGTGTGTGTGTGTGTGTGTGTATGAGTGCATGTGTTAATGTACATGATACAGTTAGTTAATATGCCATTCTCATGATCACTACCTTCTGGGACGAATTGGTTTATGCTTTTTTTTGTGCCTATGTCTGTTGTTTGTAATGTCTGAAGTAAGATGTCTGTTGAAGATTCATTTGTCTGTTTTAAGTATTGTGAAATAAATCTGCCCTACTTTACACCTAGTTTTGTGTATTCATATTATTTGTTTAATTGTTGTTTTCTTTTGTTTTGTTAATAGATAACACTCCAGTCTGTTTCATTTTCCTTCTGTTAGCATCCAGTTTCACTTTTATTTAAATGTAGCTCATGTTTTGAGCATTTGTGTGTATCTACATGAAACTCACTTCCAAGCACAATTACCTATATTATATACATGTATAAATCTATAAGGAATCTGGATCTGTATGTTATTTTAAGTACATATGGAATCAGGATAACTCTAAAGCAGAAAATGTTACAAATATTCTTAAGGATTATTTAAGTTACTGTTGAATGTACATATTCTGTCAATAGATACAGCAGAAAAGTAATGTAACATTTAACAAACTGTAAAAATTAAAGCCAAGAAAAATTGCACAATCAAACAGCTGAACTGTAAGGCACACAAGTTTTCACATGAATGAAGTCATACACGTGAATGAAGTCATGCACTCTAATTAAGAAGAGTGCAATACAGATCCAGTAGTGAAATCCACAACATTCATAATATTTGGTGCTACTTCAGCTTTCTGTCTTCTTCGAGGGTTTCTGTTACTTTTCAGTTTCACCCGCAAACAAAAAGGACAGCGCTGAAAATTTTCTATCAAGGCAGTTTTACCTGTCTCTGTTGCACAGTGTACACAGCTACCAAGTATGCCTGCTATTTTGCTTACCAGTTGCAGCAAGCAGCTAGACAGACAACATGAACACAGAAGCTGGTATTGTGATTGGGAAGTTTTAGAGCACAAAGAACCTGCCTTTTGGTGTGAGAATAATGCTATGTTCCTGCTTTCACTACAAAGTTGCAGACATGCTCATGACATCTCATGGGAATCTTGCTGAGTCAGTGGTATACAGCATAAGCTTTCTTTACATCAACTGCATTTCCTAAGATCTTCATCACTATCAGGTGCCTGTGTAGATGTACCTGTCATCAAGTTTTTAAGTTTCTGATTTTGGTACTGTATCATTGCAGTCCCTTCCCTTCCATCCAGCCCCCTACTCTCCCCCACAACCCTCTCTCTTTTTAAGTATAAAACAGTCCCTTCCCTTCCATCCAGCCCCCTACTCTCCCCCACAACCCTCTCTCTTTTTAAGTATAAAACAGTCCCTTCCCTTCCATCCAGCCCCCTACTCTCCCCCACAACCCTCTCTCTCTCTTTTTAAGTATAAAACAGTCCCTTCCCTTCCATCCAGCCCCCTACTCTCCCCCACAACCCTCTCTCTCTCTTTTTAAGTATAAAACAGTCCCTTCCCTTCCATCCAGCCCCCTACTCCCCCCCCCCCCCCCCCTCTCTCTCTCTCTTTAAGTATAAAATATTATCTGATATAAAAATGGACAACCTTGGTGATTTGTTGTCAAGCTTATCTTTAATACATTAAAACCAGAGAATCTTTCATTTCAAAACCTCTGTCTTTGCTGTAGAAAGATTTTAATCTGCATGTCACCAGTCCTGACATTACTTCACCTACCATAACAGGTTTGATTTTAACCTGCAAGAACTCTACCAGCCCTGAAATTACCTAACAAGGTAACGGTAACAGACTGACTTTAATCTTCAAGTAACCAGCTTCAACACTACTGGACCTAAGGAAGTCCTAGTCACCAGCTTCAACACTACTGGACCTAAGGAAGTCCTAGTCTACAATAATACTTGCCCCTTCCCAGCCTTCATCCCCTGCCCACAATCAGATGCCCGAGGAGCTAGGCATAATCTCCCAAGTTGCGCTGGGCCTGATTCTATACTACGAGACAGGACTGGAAGTTTCTCTTCATCAGAGGGGATGTAGAGCGGAGGAAGGTGGAAGTGGGGGGAGGCCAGCGTTACACCTGGTAACACCTATCACCTTCCTCCTTTTCCATCTCCCTTTTTCTCTCTTGCAATTTAATAATTAGCTATCTCTTAGAGGTACTAGAAAGAGGTGGTAATATGCTTGCCAAGTGGACTCCAATCGTCATGTTATTATACTGCTGGCATCACTCTGTGTTTATGGCAAAATGTTATTGGATATCATTATGATGCTGTTCACAACATCCATGCAGTTACAATACTTGGAAATGTTGAGAAAAGACCATGTCTTATAAATTCAGCTATATTGTTATCGTCTTTGTTATACATAAATGCCATTGTAAAAATCAATTTTCTATCACTGTACAAATTCCGATGAACGTAATCATGATCTCTCTCTCTCTCTCCATATAGATATGATAGATATATATCTTCTTCTTCTTCTTCCTAAAATACTGGTTCACTCAAAAACGAGTAGGTCACCAGCGCGCATGTTAAAAAGTAAAATAAAATAACATAAAATAGTGCGACTCAGTCTGTTGGCTCCTGGAGCAAATTTGGCAACAAGGGGTCGCACTTGATATTCAAGAAGTTAAAAGCAATGGCCAAATTCAGGCCCAGGTAACCATAAAATATCTGGGGAAGTTAAAATAGAAAATCGTCAATATGCAGATCTCAAAACTGTCGTATCAATTTGCTTTTTAAATGAGACTGCATTTGTGGCAATCTCGATGGCACCCGGCAGTGAGTTCCACAGCCGTACAGAACTAGGATAAAATGAATGTAAGTGGCTGTCAATATTTGATGCAGGTATGGTACAACATTGAGTCGTGATTGACCGCCACTCCTGGTGCTACTTTTATTCAATACTAGTTGTTCCATTGGAATATCAATTACTTTAGCTCTGCCTTTGAAGAGGATGTTAAGTTTGATAAAAGCTCTTCTCTCTTCTAATGGTTTCCATTCTAATTTCCTCATGTTCTTCCTAGTATTCCCTTTTTCTCTGAAGTGGTTCCCTGCTACAAACCGTGCTGCTCTCTTCTGAATCTTTTCGAGGTTGTCAATGTCCTTTAGATGGTAAGGATCCCAAACTGAGCAACTATATTCCAGTACTGGTCTAACCAGTGTTTTGTAGCAGTCGTCTTTAACCTTTTGGGGGCAGTCATTGATATTCCTGTATACGAAAGCTAAGATGTTATTTGCTTTCTTACATACTAAATTCTAATGTTCTTTCCATTTGAGACGACTATCTATAATCACGCCTAAATATTTTGCAGCATTGGTTTCTTTAAGACTAGTATTATGAATAGAATATTCTGATCTAGTTGGTGAGTGTTTATTACATATACGCAACACTTGGCACTTTTGGGGATGAAATTCCATTTTCCAAGTTCTTTCCCACTCTATATAGCGTTTAGATCTTCTTGTAGAATGCGTGTATCATTCTTGCTTCTGATTGTTCTATATACTAAGCTGTCATCTGCAAAAAGCCTTATAGTAGTTCCAGGAGAGAGATTTCTACTTATGTCATTTATATAAATTAAGAAAAACAAGGGCCCCAGAACAGTTCCCTGTGGTACACCTGACAAGACTGGTTTACAATGGGATGACGACCCTTCCACAACAACTTTCTGCGTTCTCCCAACGAGGAATGATCTAGCCCATTTTAGCAAAGAACTGCTAATGCCGATGTGTTCTAATTTAAGCAGCAGGCCCTCATGGTCAGCCTTATCAAAGGCTTTAGAAAAGTTTAATAAAATTGCATCTATTTGCTGTCTGTTGTTAAGACAGTTATTAAAATCATTGAGAGTTGTTATAAGTTGAGTCTCACAACTCCTTCGCTGTCTAAAACCATGCTGGGCGTTATTTAAGAAGTCATATTTGTCAAGATGGTCCATTATGCTACTATATATTATGTGTTCAATTAGTTTTGCTGATATGGATGTAAGAGATACAGGTCTATAGTTCTCTGCTTTTGTTTTGTCACCCTTTTTGAATAAGGGAACAATGCTCGCATCTCGCCACTCATCAGGTATTACTCCCTGGTCCAGTGAAGCTTGGTAAAGTAGTTGGTATACCTCACTCAATTCATTGGCACATAATTTTAAGAGCTTGCCAGGAACGCCATCGGGACCAGTAGCTTTGTTTTCATTGATGTTGGTCAGTAACTTAAATACTCCTTCTTCTTTTTCTTCTTCCGTTAGGCGGCCAACATCGTTATGTCGATGATTATGTCGCACTAAGGGAGGTTGCATTTGTGGCGCAGTAGTGAGGGAGTCAGTAAAAATAGGGGTGGGGGGGTGGGGTGGGGGTATTGGAACAGGAGGCAGTAACTGGCATGGTCGGGTGGGAGGTGGGGGAGAGGGGGGGGGGGGGGGGGGGCAGGGGGGACTTGAAGTTTGATGTTTACAGGTGAGAGGCCAGCCTGTACTTGAAAGAGTCCAGCGACTTGGCCATCGTGACCCTCTGAGGCAGTCTGTTCCATTCCGGGATAGTCCTTGGAAAGAATGACATCTGCCGTATTTGGTTCTATGGGAAGGGATGTCGTAGCAGAGGGAGTTGTTCTTCCTGGAGCTCAGCCTGCTGCTGGTTGGCTTTGGCAGGTAGATGGAGTTGACGGAGATGTGTCCATGATGGTATTTAAAGAACATCTCCAGGCGAGCTCTCTGTCGTCGCTGTTGGAGTGTGGGCCAGTCGAGGGATTCTAAGATGGAGTCAACCCATGAGGTTTGGTGGTAGGAGTTTGAGACCCAGCTTGCTGCTCTGCGTTGAATTTTTTCGATGGCCTGGGTCTCAGTTGCAGTGTATGGGTCCCATACAGTGGCTGCATATTCAAGAATCGGACGGACAAGGGTTTTATACGCGGTTTCCTTCGTCCGCTTGTTGCCGATCTTGAGGTTGCGCCGGAGAAAGCCCAAGGTCTTATTGGCTTTGCTGGTGATGGCATTGATATGGGATTCCCACTTCATGTCATCCTGGATGGTGACTCCCAGGTATGTTACGCTACTGACATTTTCAAGAATGTGCCCGTGAAGCTCATACGCTGGCGTGATCTTGCTCCGTTTGCGGGTGACGCTCAGCGTGGAGCACTTCTGAGGGTGGAATTCCATGAACCATTTCTTTTCCCAGATGGTGAGGGAGTTGAGATCTTCTTGCAACATCTTCTGATCTGCTTTCCTTTTGATGGTCCTGCTGCACATGGTGTCGTCTGCGAACAGTCGGACTTTAGACTTGATGCCGTCAGGGAGGTCGTTGACGTAGAGCAAGAAAAGGCATGGCCCAAGGACTGATCCTTGTGGGACTCCCGACTCCACAGCAACAAAGTCAGATCTGGCTCCCTCAACTACAACAGCCTGCTGTCTGTCTTTGAGGAAGTTCTCAATCCATGCACTTGTGCGGCCTCCGATGCCGTAGCGACGCAATTTGTGGACAAGAAGGGCATGGTTGACTTTGTCAAAGGCCTTGGATAAATCGAGGACAACAGTGTCCTGCTTTGTTTACTTTGATGTTTTGCATTTCAGGGAGTTTATCATCATCCTTTAGTCTAACGTTAATTAAAGGTTTGGGATTTGAGAAAACTGAACAAAACCTTACTTCATTTTGTCAACTACATGACTGACATAAACGGTCCTCCAACTGGCGGAAGAATTTTCCCAGCGAAGTTCAGCCTTACCCGTTGTTGTTCCACCTTCCTGATCGGCAAACTCCCCAGCAAGTTGTGGGACTCCAACACTGGCCGGATTCGTGACTGGATTTCAGGGTCATCCCGTTTCATAGGCTTGTAGCCGCCCAGCAGAACCCCTAAGGCCCCGAGCGGCAGTAAGCAAAGAAACAAAAACTTCTTCATTGCTCTTGATCGTCGTGCTGAAACTATGTCCTGCCTGAACTTACGCTGGTTTGTTGGTAAATAAAAGTCATGGGATCAGGTACGTCACGTGATCCAGTTCGACAGTGGCTCCCCTTTATGCCGATGACGTCGTTTTCGCCCCCACCTCTCTCTCTCTCTCTCTCTCTCTCTCATGTGCAGGCCTCACGCCACAATTGGGGAGTTCCCCATGCCACAACTATTCTGCGCAGGATTTGAGAAACTTGATTTCGTTGCTTATTTTAAAGTGTGGTGA
>CM031605.1:22486825-22489325 GCA_018398815.1 Conus ventricosus
TTCTCTCCAGTCACAAGTTTAACCCGTCGTAATGTGACGGGCGTGCCTCAGTCGAAGGTCAAGTTCTTTCGGTCGCTTTCCAGCAAAGGCAGGGGTGACTTCCGTGCTGTGTGGCCAGTATTTTGTGTGTTGATTTCGTTCCGTGACTGCTGTTAAGCTCGCTTGATTTTTCGTTCTCCGGCTATTTCATGCTGTTGCTGTCTGGTTCAGCCTTTGTGGCACGGTTTTATTTTCCCTACGCATTCATTTATCACTTTACATAATATAAACTAGTCACAAAAAATTAAGGGCCAGACAGAAAAACTCTCACCAAAATAAACGACATAACGCACAGGAAAACAGCTTATACCGTATTTTATTTATGTCTTTAGCTTTTTATGTCAATGCCATTTGCAATTGTGTCAATTTAATTTTTCTGGACAAAAACAAGGATCAAACATTTATAACCCTCTTTTTGAAAATCACAAAATTTACAATTCACAAGAAAGTTTATTGAAAAGCTTCAGTAGTGCGTTTGTCCGCCATTTGCACCACACATTCCACGCATCTAGGCCCATGGGGCTGGATCAGATCACAAGGGTCTGTTGAGGGATGGCGTTCCACTCCTGCAGCAGAAATGGAACAGTTGGTGGAGGTCAACAGGAGGGGGGTGGTTGTCGTGGACCGGCGTTCCAGTGGTCCAAAAGTTCTCAATAGGGTTCAATCAGGCGAACGCGATGGCCAGTCCCATTCTTTGGAACCTGCTGCTGCCTCAGGTATGTTTCCCCACGGCCCGGGTGTGGAGTGGCGTTGTCGTCCATGAGGGTGGCCCCAGGTCCCAGGGGTTTGGCAGAGTGGGGATAATCAACGGCATCACGATTTCTCTCTGTACCTTAGCCAGTAAGCCTGCCTGCACAAGGTGAAGGGGTTCCTGCCATGAAGGTGGATGCCTCCCCTACCATCAGGAGCCGCCTCCATAGCGATCGTGCTCACAAAACACAGCCATCAGCAAGCCTCTCCCTGGACGACGCCAGACGCGTACCGGCCCATCATTTCGGGACAGGGAAAATCTTGACTCACGGTGAAGAGGATGGTGTCCATTGCTGCCTCGTCCATCGCTGATGACGTCGACACCACCTCCTTCTGGCTGTCGATGGTGCTGTGTTTAGTGGGAGACGGACGGTGGGTCTTCTTGAGCGGAGGTTGAAACTGTGAAGGCGACCCCGGACGGTCTGGCGACTTACGTTGATGTTAGTCGTTCTTCTCAGCTCCTGTCTCAGAGTGGTGCATTGATGGTTCTGCTGCGGACTGCTGTCAGCATCAAGTAGCGATCGTCTTGCCCCTTGGTGATTCTTGGCCGCCCTGAGCGTGGTCGTTCCCCGGCTCTTCCAGTGTCTTGGTATCGCTGGTGAAGGCGTTGAATGACTGAGTGTCACTCCCAGACGTCTTGCCCCCTCTCTTCCAGAAATGCCATCTTGGAGCCATCCCAGAGCCCGGCCGCGATCTAGTGTTGACAGTTTTCGTCTTGGAGCATGGTTATTGCAGCCCGAAATTTGCGGTCATTTTATACCCACCGCAGGCAAATTGCCATTGAAAAGTGTTCAACATAGCAGGCCCTTTCACGTGCACTGTGCCGATTTCTCAATTCAAAAACTGCTGTGTAATCGCGCCTGGCCAAACTTCATGCATTATTCACGGATTTTGGTGTTTGATGAGCGCATATTCTCGACCCGAAAAATGCGTCGTCTGAAAGATTATTTCGGTCATACAGTGTGGTGTGTGAGCTGTCAGAATAGCTCAGAATGAAACACGCTGCGCTTGTTTTACGGCATTCAGACCCCTTACTTAGAGTACCCAAAATCTAAGGGGCCTTAACTTTTTGTGACAGCTTATATAATTTCATCATTCGATTCCTTTTTGCATCATCTATCCTTCATTTATTTTAATATTGTCGGCTGACGGGCGACTCCCCCATTAAAACAAGCAAGCATAGTTCTCCCTTTGTGTGTGTGTGTGTGTGTGTGTGTGTGTGTGTGCATCGCGCGTGCGTTTCATCCTTCTGTAGATAGTTTTTGTAATATTTATTGATTCTCTCTTCCACTTACTTTTATATCTTTAGTCACTTCATTTTAGTTTAAAGGTATAATTTTGTTTGCAATATTTATTCGTTCTCCTTCAGATTTTTGTTTTCTTCCACACCACGCAGGTCTGAGCACATAAGTGTTGCTGGTGATTGTGCAATCATCAAGGATTGAAGACTAACGATAATCCATGTAAGCATACTGAGGCAGCATAAGCAACCCCCACTTATCATTTCAGTGTTCTTTGGGGATTTTTGTCGGCATCGCCCTACAATTTCTCGATCGTTAACTGCCTTACGCCAGATTTCAGGTCTTAAAACTCATCCGCGACCTTCTCTTTGCCACGTCAGTCGGCGTTCTTTAGACAGTCCCAGGTCACTAACTAAATCATCTTGTCTGCACACACCTTTTCCTTCTTTCCTCTTTTCCAGCGGTAAGAG
>CM031605.1:22494325-22651825 GCA_018398815.1 Conus ventricosus
TAGTGTAGTGAGCCAGTGTAAAAGAAGAAACTCACGTCACGGTGCCAAGATCAAGATTGTGCAAGTCTTTTACACAATGGCGCAGTCCACAACAGTACAGAGGCCAAGTTTCAGTGAAGAAACTATCGTGCAGGTGAGATAGCAATAGTATCTAGTTATGTTGAACTTTACTTGCATAATTCTTTAGATTTTATTTATTGATTATGTTAAATGGTAACTCAGCCCGTTAATGGCCTCCCTGACTCCTCTTTATTCAAGGCCAGAATTAGTAGAAATTCCCAGATTATTTTCAGTTTTGGGGACAAGTTGATTAAGAGAGAGAGAGGAAAAAAGCCTACTTGCCCCCCCCCCCCCCCCCCCAGCCCTCCTCTGAAATTTCTTGCCATAAGGAAAGTTGCCCACCGTAAGAAATATACAGTTAATAAAACTAGAAGTAACTGTCAGCATTACAGTGACAAGTCAGCTAACATAATTAAAAAATGGCATATGCTGGTAATGTATGATTAAGGCCTAAAAGAGACAAATAAGATTTAAAGCAATTTACAGTCGAACTAGCTTATAATGAATCACCAGGGACATTCAAAATTGCTTCATTATATATAGGCCTATATCCTGCTTTTGTTACACCAGACACGCCTCTGTTATGTAACGAATTTCTGTCTGGTTGCCTGGTTTAGTGGTTATATCGGGTGTCACACACACACACACACACACACACACACACACACACACACACACACACACACACGTGTGTGTGCCGCATACATGGCCAGTGATCAAGCTTGTTTCCTATGCCATTTTATGAAAAAGATTGTTTTTTTCAGAAATAATTATGGCTGTAACTTAATGTTAATAGATCACATAGGCCTGTATTGCAATTTGAAGGCTTAGAAACTGATGATAAGTAAACAGGTAAACAAAATTAACTTTATTATTCTGCAGATTTCAAAAGAATAGATTGTCAGAAGAAATTACACAATGCCACAATCATGACAATGCTAAGGTGGGAGAGGGAAAGGGGGGTGGGTGGGGGTGGGTTCTGCACTGTTTGTTTACTGTTTCACACTTTTAGGTCACTGGAGTATGTACTGGTATGGAAATGAAAAATTAAGTAGTTGATTTTAAAATGCACACAGTATGCTGCATTAGAGAACAAAAATAAATAGTGTCTGAATTAGTGAATAAAGTCTGGAATGGATATTTTTTTTCTTTTCTCCATCATTGCAGCAGTAGTCACAAATACGTTATGTCTTAGTGTATACAATCAAAAGTTCTTTATTAATACTATATTAGCAGTGAATGTTGACATTCTATGAAACAACACAAAAGAAAGATTGTTGCCAGTAATGCCACAGCTGGACAAAAAAAAACAAACAAACAAACAAACAAAAAAATCCCTCAGATTCTCACATTATCATTATGTGAAACAACAGAGGGGAAAAAATACCTTATAATGAGTTATATGTCACACTCTTTGACGGAAGAGATAAGATAAATTTTTGCCTCAGCTGGATGAGATATAATGAAAAGTCAACCATGAACACAGAACAGTGAAGTGAAAGATCTCAAAGCATAATTTTATTTTTAGTCCTGATAACAGGCAGCTCACATGATTACACAAAGCACCCAAGTACATTATACGTGCAGTTCCGTCAAACTTCTCAGTTGATTCTCTCCGATAGGTCTCTGCACCAAAAAATGAGTTGAGGCATGCTGCGGTGCCCTCGCCTCCAAAATACTGACTTTCAATTTTCATACTTCTCTTTAAAAGCCAATGTCAGCAGTGCAATTTCATATTCTTCCGCTATTACCTTCTTCTGTTTTGCTGGATTTCTTTCGACTTCTTGAACAATTTCAATTTTTGCTGTAAATGACTAACCTTTGGGACATGCAGATGCCATGATGAAATGGCCTGTTAAATCAAAGTCTGATACCCATCTTCCCCTTCACCTCACCCTCATCCCTTATGCATCTGTTCTCTGCCTACAGTTGCTGAACTTGACCCAATGTGAGTTGACAGCCCTGCTTCTACAATCTTAGTCACTTGCTTTACAGGACATTAGAATACGATTTTATTGCTTATGAATTACAGTGCTGATGTTAACCATACAACAAACCTACATTAAAAGATACTGTGTACTTTTAATCTTCCTATGTGAAGCTGTGTAAGAAAATGAAACAAGGTTAGGAATATGCAGGTTCTCAAACACATACATGTATGAACATGTGATTTCTATAAAGAGCAACGCAAAGAAAGCTCGACATTTCATGTACTATGGGGACACTCCTCAATATCCATAAAGTAGCCAGAGACAGTATGAAGCAGAATACATCGCAGAGAAGTAACCAAGCATTTTCAAGAAATGGCTCCCAAACACAAAAGTAACCACTTACTAGACTTAGCTATATCCAGTTTGAACTTTTCAAGGGGCTGAACACATGATTTGTTTTAGGTGGCAGCTTCATTTTAACTGGCACGATCGTCCTTTGGGGACCCCAAAATTATTTCTTTATTAGCGGCATTTCGTTGCATCTAACTTTGTTACATCCAACATATTTTCACTACTTAAGTCATGTACAGAAAGATTTTTGCCGGACCAACCTTTTTGCTTCATTATATCCAGCATTTGTTACATCCGACTTCGTACTTGTAGGTGGCTTTGACCGTATTTGTTCACCAGGTTATCATTTGCACTCTCAGTAAGTGTGTTGCATAGTAAAGAAAACTGAAAAGAAAATTTTGTCTTATTTCCACCATTCACAAATTCATGGTCTGAACTAAAATTTAAAACCTATGTTATGTTCTTTGCTTTCTCTCCAACTTCACCACTCACATATTCCAAAAGGAATCTACTTCCTATCTACATAAATTCAAAACAAAAATAAGTGGAGTTGATCTATCATTATGTGGTGACCGAGCACAATTCCTGCATGCTGCTGACACTTCTCATGTAATTAAATAGACCACATTTTCTGATTTTGTCCCAGCAAGACAGCACTGGTAGGATTTGCTTGGGGGTGGGGGAGGAGGTGGGGGGCCCACAGCTTTATTTTTCCGTCCCAATTGAGACACTTAGTTAAAGGGCCGAACAAACAAGGCTTACACATTTCTAATCCAACATTTTTGTTGCTGTAGTCTGAGCAGAGGCATGCATCAAACTTGTGTACTAGTTAACTAGGGAAAATTAAGTTCCCAGAGAGTGATGACGTCATTTTTGCACAATTGTGTGTGTGTGTGTTGTCATTGTTTGAATATCGCCAGACCACTTGTGTACAAGCTTTCATGCCGTATCTACATTATCTACAGGAAAATAAACCTAGTCGAGTTTGGTATTAAAAGAATTGTTGGGAATTTGCCTATTCAGTCATCTCAAAAGCACAAATATTTTTCATGATAACTACTAATTATCAAACTGATAGCCCCACTTGTAATGGCCGCTCAGCAATGCCGAACACATTGCCAGACCGGCTTTACATAGATGACATTCAGTTCGCCGAGTACAGCACAGTTAGCTGGCTGGTGGGGAGCGGCCTGCAGAAAACACCCCTTTCCCTGACCTGCATTCACGGCTTGGCCTCTGCAGCTGTGGGCGAGCTGTAAACTCCCCTGCCTCTCAAAACTAAGTGGCTTGCTCTGAACAGCCGTGGGGGGTGTGGTGTGGCTTGAGGAATGGTCATAATGAAGGTGTTAAAGTAAAACAGGGCAGAATGAAGCACTGAAGCTTGCTTTTCAGCAACCCTTTCATTGACACAAAGATTGCTTTGCATAAACTAAAAGGAAAGAGAATTTCAGATTGTTCACCAGATAAGTTGTCATAGATAATGGGTTGGATGGGTATTGTGAGCCCTGCTGTCTAACCATATCTTGATTTTGTTTGTTTGTTTTTCCTTTAAAAAAAGGCCAGAATTCCAACAATTGTTCAACAGTTTCTTTAGTTTTTTTCTTTATGATTTCTTCAAGTGATTTCCTTGGCCCTCTCCACACGTTCCCCTCAACCCTTTAAAATTAGCTTTAGTAGATCAGCTTGAACTATTCTTTTTCTTAAAACTTTTTTCAGGTTTTCGTTTTTTGTTTAAACCTTTTCTAGTGGATGATGCATGTGATTGCTGATACTCTGTGATGCAAAGTGTTTACTTTTCCATTTGTATTTTTATCCACAATCAAACGAGGTTTCCTGCTGACAAAAGGCAAACATGTCTGAAATTCAGGGGATGGTTGGGGGATGTGTGTCCCTTCTCTCCTCCTATCCCCCCCCCCCCCCCCACTCTACTCTTGTGAAAATGTTGGAACTGGCATTCCTAAGGCATCCTGATGCAAATTACCTGAGCATTGAGTGGTAATTGTCCACTGTTAGGTGTAGCCATGACCAGGAGCACTTGTTTGTATAGCTTTTGTTGCTCTCTCACAGCATCTTGCTGTTGTGTACAGCCCTGATGTGGCCCTTTGCGGTCGGCTGGGCTATAAGCAACATTATCTTATCTTGCTGTTGTGTAAAACCAGACCCAGAGCATGACTTCTACACAGTAAACAACATGGTGACTACCTTCTCTTGCAGAAAAGTTTACATGAGATCTTGAGACATCAATATCCAGAAGTTCTGGTAGTTTTTATCTGGCAGTAAAACTAAAATTGATGGCATTGAAAAATTCCCATCATAGCAGATTTTTACCTGTCACTGGCCCAAAGCTTTTAGTAATATTCTCACTGTGAGGAACTTACAGCACGCGAAGTTGTCGTGCAAGTTTGGTAGAAGGATCATGACGTGTTTCTGTTGTTGTTTTTTTTCCTTTTGCTACAAAGTTACAAACTTGCCCATGAAATTTCACTATAGTCCTAGTGATTCACTGGAATTCAGCGTAAGCCCTCCTCACATTTCCCAAGGTCTTCATCACTATCAGGTGCCTGTCTAGATGTGGTTGTCACTGTCATCGACTAGCCTGATGTGGCCCTTTGCGGTCAGCTGGGCTATAAGCAACATTATCTTACCTTACCTGTCATCGACTCCCAGTCCCAGATTCATCATATCAGCTTTGGCATCTGATCAGGTGACCTTTCTCCCTCTCACTGACCCTCTCTTTGAGTATAAAATATCATTCGTCATCAAAATAGATGACGTTTGAAATTTTCTATTAAGCTTACTTTTTTTATCTATAACATCCAGAGAATTTCCCGTGTTCGGAATCTCTGGTATCATATTCCCAGAGATCTGAAAAAAAAATCCCAACCAGCACTGGGAAAAGTCACGATTTTGTTGTTGTTGTGGTTTCTCGGTTTTACATTTTTAAAATTTCTGTCAGGGTTCATGGAAAAATCGAAGCCCTGTAAACATATAGGTTGTACAGCAGCAAATGAGTCTAGCATTTGGGTAGAAGACACCATTTTTGGCCCATACAGCGAAGAAAATTAAGCTACTGTAGACTGCATAAAAATGATCACACGTTTCAGGTTTCATTCAGTTTGTCATACTGAAGATTGGATGGAGATCCATTTATTCTTTCTACTATTTTCATTATTTTTTCCATTGAGGAAAAGATTTAAAGTCACCAGAAAAACATAAGGTCAGTCAGGTTTCTGTAGCCACAACTGTTTTTTGAGTGTGGTCTTATCATCATCAGTTATCTGAGATGGCTTATTAACCTGACAAGTGATAGCCCTGTAATAGGGTCCCATTAGTCTTTTTTTTTAGCAGTGTTGATACCAGGGATTTGGAGGGGATAGACGGATGGAGAAGGGGGGGGGGGGGGGGGGGGGGAGGGAAGGAGAGAAAAAGATGACGAAGATAGCTGTTTATAATTTTATGTAATGGTCACCGCGGTAAGCATCATAGAGGGAACCCATATGTGCTGCGCCCATGAAAGCTGGAGATGAAATGCTACGGAAATGTATGACAGCAGATATGTTTGAAGGGGATCAGCAACAATTGCATTCATTCACAAATGCTCTGTGAACAATGTTGCCAAGCTACAAGCTTATGAAAATGTATGAGTGAGAATGCATTTGATCATTGACTGGCGAAATTGAATGTGAGAATGGCTAATATGAAGAAGGGTGATTGCTGTCAATAATGTTACTGTCAGTGTCTTTGGGGCTACTGAAGAAGTGTGATTGCTATCACTAGCGTCACTGTCAGTGTCTATTGTTTAAGACCCTGTCATCTGTGAGGACTATAAAGCAAACTGAAGAGGTCTGACATGCCGTAAGTGTGAGCTGTGATGCCTTTGGGGCTGCTTAACAGGAATGGATGACAGCAGCTACACCCCAAGACTTGGAGCGGATGCTGCGCTCTCACTGGAGCCAGTTTGTGCCCATTGTGTTTACCCGGGGACATGACGCCGAGAAGGAGCAGCGCTATGCCAGCACCTTCCTCTTCCATCCCCTGGAAACGTTCCTGTGTGGAGGACCACCCGCGGCCAAGTTCCAGGAGCTGAAGGAAATGGACTCTCCCTCTCAGATTTGTGGACATGTCTTCCGCACAGGGGAGCCCACTTATTCCTGCAGGTTAGTAGGGGGAGAGTAATGAGTGATGGTGGGGAGGGGCTAGTGAGGGATTCATCAGTAAGTGTTGGTGATTGTAATCAGTAAGTGATGGTGAGGAAGGAAAGGGGCTAGTGAGAGTCTCGTCAGTGAGTGTTGGTGATCATAATCATTATTATTATAATGAATACTTATATAGCGCCTATCCTCGGCTAGAGACCAAGCTCTAAGCGCTTTGCAATCCACACTTGTTTACACAATGGGCTGCCTACCTTGGTAGTACTGACTGAAGAGCTGCCAGCTGGCGCTTCATTCAGTTGTTTCCCGTGTCATCCAGTCAATATGACCGTTCACTCAGTTTCCGTGTTTCGTTCATTCTGTCCATTTCTCACGCAGGGTTCATGCTATGTGTAACGTGTTGTCCATACCAGTAGCCGACCTGGCCTTCTCTTCCGAAAGTTGGTGATGGGATTGTACATGTGTGCAAGATGTTATGTGTGTGTTCACAACAGGACCTCGGTTTATAGTATCATTCGAAGGATGTGTAGATAATGTATTGGGAATGTTGCATTGCTGATGTTTACATGGATGTTGAAAGACATACATTTAACCATGAAAAAGTAATGGCTTGCAACAATTTTGTAAGTGTCTGATTTTTTATATGAAGTTTTTCCTCCCAAACATGCTAAACTGCTTTGATTTGCAACAGAAAGAATAAACTGCTGAATTAGATCTACTTTCCACACTTTACAAACACATGGTATGAAATTCATGTTTGCATAACAATTTCTGCAGAAGTCAGAGATTGAGAATTACAGGCATGTAAAGTGAAGGGTGTTGATGTGTTTGATTGTAATACAGATATGCTACTTTTGATTTTTAGTTTCTTTTAATAGTTTTGGAGATTAGATATAGTGGAGTTCACTGAAAATGAATTTTAGGGGAGAAGAGGGCTTTGATTATGACTGTAAACCAATTATCATGCTGAGCAAGGTCTTAAGAAGTATAAGGTTGGAAGAAATAATGAGTGAATATAATTGTAAGAAACATGGCAAGACGTTATGTCACCTAACTCATTTTGTCAGCAGCTGTATCCATCATGAGAAGAGGCCAGGTGAAATAGATTTGCTACGAAGTTCAGATGTTATTCTTTATGTATGTTCAAGGCAAAACTGAAAGATCATCAATGTCATGGAAAGTTTACATGTCAATCACTCATCGTGTGACTGAATTCATGAACATTCTGGATATGATTTCTGGTCAGCTTCTTATGAATGCTGTAGTTGTGAACATCAACTGCTGGTACTTGCCATGAATAGAAATCCAGCTCAAACAGTTTTTGAAATTGCAAGAAATCTTCTACCACACCCACCCACTCCCAAGTATTTTACATTTACTGAGATCACCATTTGCAGATTGACTGAATGGCTGTTCACTTTCTCTTGGAGAAGTCACAAGCACAGTCAAAGCCAGCAGCCAATCACATAATGCAGCACAGAAGACACTTTTGAAGGAACCCTTGAAAGAGACAAATTGCCATTCTGGTGACTGAAAAGAAGCTATTTTACTTTGAAAGGCGAGAAAATATGGACTTTGTTGACAGATTAATGAACGCTCGACATTTGTGACATACTGTATTTGTGAGCAGTGTCGTACTGGCCCTGATCTCTGCCAAACTCAACAAAAATCTTTTTGTTCATATCATGACATATGTCTAAAAGACGATGTTGTGGTGGACAAGGTGGGAATGTGCCAAATGACCCCACCTACGAGGTATGTGTTGTGTTCTAATGGTGAACTCGTCTAAAGGACAGTATTGTGCTGACAGAGACTGTACTACTAGTGACCCACCTGTGGGCTGTGGTGTGTGCTTTGATGCTGACATATGTGTAAAGGACAATATTGTGCTTACAGGGACTGTGCCAATGACCCCACCGTGTGCTGTGCATCAATTGTTTTCAGCGCAGTCATCATAAAAACCACAAGTATCGGGTGAGTGTTGTCCATAAACCTCCATACATACGCGTTATTCAGCGTGGAAAAGGGGGAGAGGGGAGAGAGTGTTGAGGTGGGGTAGGGCATCTGGTGTCTTATTTTATGCGATTATTTGTTGAAGGCCCCATTATTTGTTGAAGGCCCATTTGCTAAGATATTGGGGAGGTCTGTCAGAATTGTATTCCTGTATTTGTGAGAGGATCGTCTCTCAGGATACTGCTCTAGTCTACCAGTGTGTATCCCCATGTTTGTTAGAAGGACCCACTGTGATGGCTGGGGTGGTTTGTCAGTACTGTATCCCCATGTTGATCATCTGTGTTAAAGCTGGAGTGGTTTGTCAGTGTTGTATCAAGGTGTTTGTTACAGGATCCTCTGTGATCAAGCTGGAGTGGTTTGTCAGTGTTGTATCAAGGTGTTTGTTAAGGATCCTTTGTGATCAAGCTGGAGTGGTTTGTCAGTGTTGTATCAATGTGTTTGTTTAGTCCTTCTAATGAGACTATAAACCGAGGTTCCGTGTGTGAACGCACGCATAACATCTGCACACACGTAAAATCCCATCACCAACTTTCGGAAGAGAAGGCCAGTTTGGCCGTTGGTATGGATGACACGTGACACATAGCATGCACCTTCCCCGAAGATGGAGTATGGCTGCCTTAATGGCGGGATAAAAAAGGGTCATACACACAAAAACTCCACTGCCTGGCTATACAGGGAGTGTCCGCAGAGTATCAGCCTGCGTACGCAGAAAGAAAGAATGTGTTTGTTAAAGGATCCTCTGTGATCAGCGGAGTGGTTTGTCAGTGTTGTATCAAGGTGTTTGTTAAAGGATCTCTGTGATCAAGCTGGAGTGGTTTGTCAGAGTTGTATCAAGGTGTTTGTTAAAGGATCCACTGTGATCAAGCTGGAGTGGTTTGTCAGTGTTGTATCAAGGTGTTTGCTAAAGGATCCTCTGTGATCAAGCTGAGTGGTTTGTCAGTGTTGTATCAAGGTGTTTGTTAAAGGATCCTCTGTGATCAAGCTGGAGTGGTTTGTCAGTACTGTATCCCCATGTTGATCATCTGTGTTTAAAGCTGGAGTGGTTTGACAGTGTTGTATCAAGGTGTTTGTTAAAGGATCCTCTGTGATCAAGCTGGAGGGGTTTGTCAGTGTTGTATCAGGGTGTTTGTTAAAGGATCCTCTGTGATCAAGCTGGAGTGGTTTGTCAGTGTTGTATCAAGGTGTTTGTTAAGGATCCTCTGTGATCAAGCTGGAATGGTTTGTCAGTGTGTATCAAGGTGTTTGTTAAAGGATCCTCTGATCAAGCTGGAGTGGTTTGTCAGTTTTGTATCAAGGTTTTTGTTAAAGGATCCTCTGTGATCAAGTGGAGTGGTTGTCAGTGTTGTATCAAGGTGTTTTTTAAAAGGTTCCTCTGTGATCAAGTGGATGGTTTGTCAGAGTTGTATCAGGGTTTGTTAAAGGACCCTTTGATCAAGCGGGAAAGGGGTTTGCAGGTTGTATCAAGGTGTTTTTTTTAAAGGACCCTTGTGATCAATGGAGTGGTTTGTCGTATTGTATCAAGGTTTTTGTTAAAGGTCCTCTGTGATCAATGGGTGGTTTGTCAGTATTGTATCAAGGTGTTTGTTAAAGGATCCTCTGTGATCAAGCGGGTGGTTTGTCGTATTTTGTATCCCAGTGCTGTTTTTTGGTAATGGCTTTTATTTTTTTTTTTTGAAAAAATTCGTGATTTTTTTTTATGATTTTTAAGATTTGGTTAACTAAATGGAAGAGTGATGCTGCAGTGTTGTTTTTCCCCAATTTTAAATTTTATATTCAAATTTATGAACTGACTTATTGTTTGTTTTTTTGTTTCATTTGTGTGTAAGTTGTTTAGAATTAGTTTTTATGTACTGATGGTCACAGTGTAAGTGTCCTTTTTACAAGGTCACTATGTGTTTTTTGGAAAAGTTGATGGGAATTAGAAATATTTAAAGGTCTAAGACTTTTAAAAAATTGACTTGCACTTACAAGTTTGTTTATTTTTTATGGACCTTAAAGGGAAAAAAAAGAAAAAAAGAAGATAAAGTTTTGATGTCATTTCTGGTGATTCAGTTTTAAGAATGGAGCAAAAATAAAGTCTAGGAAATTTTTAATTATTTGCCATACAGTGGAAATTTTGAATAATCAGTAATAGATCTGATGGTGAAAATCTGTTTGTTGATCAAAGCGGATAGCTGAGGGTATATGTGGCGAAGTTTTACTGGACAGTGAAGCAAATTTTTGTGTATATTGAGTAAAAAATTTGTCCCCCTTGCGTCTCAAATTGTGCAAGAAATGTGTAAATTTGTACCCTTCTTTGAGTACTGATGTTGCTGTCAATGATTACGGTGGTTTTGGACTAAACTGGGCTTGAAAAGTACATCCAGATTCCCTCATCAGTCATTAGTTTGGAGGAATTCATTTGCATTGTACTTTGCTGTCTCTCCTTGCTCTGATGTAGTGGTGATGTGTCGCAGAACAAATGTGGTGATCATGTGTTTAGATGAGCGTATGAGGATGAGGAGAGTACTGTGATTGTGATGACCTGTAGATGAAGCATGTCATAGAGTGGATGTGGTGTACTGTATATGCAGATGAGCACGTCAGGAGGGGAGAGGGTACTGTGATTGTGGTGACCCTGAGGCCTGGAAGTCAGAGCCTGTGTGTGAGACACATCGAGCTGGTGCTGGTCAGGGAGCCAAGAGGGTAATGTCCCTTTGTTTCTGTTCTAATCCTCTCTGTGTTGCTCCTAGGATAATAACAATGAAGATTATATGTTGCCATAGTATGATGGTGGAGATTTATAGTTGCTCTTGTAATGACAGTGATGAAGATTTTTATCTAGCTCTTATGGTAATATTGCTTTTTAATGATAGTAATAAAGATGTATATATTGCTCAGATAATGATAATATGAAGTGACGGTCAGTATGTTGCTCTTTCCATATTGATGAATAGTTACTCGCTGCTGTTATGATACGAGATTTTTTAGTGCTCATACAATAATGATATAGATTTTATATTTTGTTCTTATGATAAAGATTTGTCTTATGCTTCTGTGATAGTAATGAAGATTTATCTGTTGCTTGTGTTAGTTATGATGAGATTTAATAATTGTTGCTCATAGAATAATGAAGATGATTTATTGCTAAAAATGAAGATGTATATTTTGCTCTTTTTAAACTATGAAGATTTATTTGTGACCCATGTGTGCTGAGCTCAGGGCATAGACAGTTTAACAAACAAGCAAAATTTAAATCTCTGTCTCTCTCTATATATGTCTTCTTCCTAAAATACTGGTTCACTCAAAAACGAGTAGGTCACCAGCGCGCATGTTAAAAGTAAAATAAAATAACATTAAAATAAACAGTGCGACTCAGCTGTTGGCCCTGGAGCAATTTGGCAAGGGGTCGCACTCGATATTCAAGAAGTTAAAGCAATGGCCAAATTCAGGCCCAGGTATAGTAAAATATCTGGGGAAGTAAAAATAGAAAAATCGTCAATATGCAGATCTCAAAACTGTCGAATCAATTTGTTTTTTAAATGAGATTGCATTTGTGGCAATCTCTGATGGCACCCGGCAGTGAGTTCCACAGCCGTACAGAACTAGGTTTAAAATGAAGTAAGTGGCTGTCAATATTTGATGCAGGTATGGTATACATTGACCGCCACTCCTGGTGCTACTTTTATTCAATACTAGTTGTTCCATTGGATATCGATTACTTTAGCTTGCCTTTGAAGAAGATGTTAAGTTTGATAAAAGACTTTCTCTTCTAAGGGTTTCCATTCTAATTTCCTCATGTTCTTCCTAGTATTCCCTTTTCTCTGATGGGTTCCTGTTACGAACCGTGCTGCTCTCTTCTGAATCTTTTCGAGGTTTCAATGTCCTTTAGATGATGGTAAGGATCCCAAACTGAGCAACCATTATGTGTATGTATGTATGTATGTATATATAATGTATGTTGTGTGTATATGTATGTTGAACATATATATGTATAAATATATGTATATATAATATATGTATATTGAACATCCTTTCCATGGTTCTTCTTGTCTTCTGTCGTGAATTGTTAGGATCCTGTGGAGAACCTTCCCAGTGACCTGCGTGAACGTGCCCGCATCATCTTCACCATGGTGCTGCGCTTCATCGTGGAGCTGCTGACTGGAACCGTGGGAACGCCCTGCCTGAGGGCATGCAGCAGGAGGGAGACCTAGCGCACGAACTACCACTGCATGCTCTTCAATGACGAAATCCAACACTACGATCAGGTATGCTGGGACAAATTGATGGGGCTGTGTGGCCTGTGAACATTGTCACTGGTTGTGGATTGGATTATGTTTTTTGTGAAGTCATTGTCTATCATGGAAATAGGACCGGAACTTACAAACAAATATATACATGGCTTTATATCTGTCCAAACTCTAAATATTTTCGACTATCTGGCATTTATGAGTGCAAAGGAAAAGGAATTTTGTTTTGCTCACTACAAGTCAATCATCATACAAACGCTCTTATCATTTGAAAGACTAGGAAGCTGCATGGTGGGTGCATACCAGATGATGAGCTGCTCACGTTCTTGTAGAGTGTTGGGATTTGCATTACATTAGACATTAGCACTTACATATCTAGTGAGTCTTTTGTTATATAGTTATCTACCTGAGTGATTCTTTTGTTATATTGTGATCTGCCTTAGTTTCTTCTTCTTCTTCCTAAAAGGCTGGTCACTCAAAAATGAGTAGGTCACCAGCATGCATGTTAAAAAATAAAATGAAATAAAATAAAGTGCAACTCAGCCTGTTGGCCCCTGGAGCAAGATTTGGTAACAAGGGGTTGCACCGAGTCAATTAGTGGGTCAATTGCCATACGAGTATCTGTCTGTATTATTTTTTATCTTATGGTGATCAGTCTAGGTGAGTCAATTATAACAGTGCTGTCTCCATCAGTCAGAACTAAATGAGTCTTTTACCATAGTCTTACCTCCATCAACCAGTACTTTGTCATACTGTCATGTTTTTTAGTCACTCATTTAGTCAAAGTGTTGTCTACTTTAGTGAGTTTTTTGCCATAATGTTGTCTACCTTAGTGAGCATTTACCTTGGTGTTATCTGCCTAAGTGAGTCTATGCCTTATTCTCATCTACCTCAGTGAGTCATTTACCGGAGTGTTATCTACCTTAGTGTCATTTGCCATGATGTGATCTACCTTAGTCATTTGTCAGAATGTTGTCTTCTTAGTGAGTTATTTGTCATTGTTATATCTGCCTTAGTGACTCTTTGCTGTAGTGCTGTCTATCTCAGTGAGTCATTTCTCATGTGTTATCTGCCTGAATGAGCATTTGTCATAGTGAAATCTGCATGAGTAATTTTTTTCATAGTGAAATCTCTACTAGTAAGTCATTTTTCTTAATGTTATCTGCCTTAGTGATCATTTTTCATCATGAAATTTGCCTTAGTGAGTCATTTGTCATAATGATATCTGCCATTGTGAGTTATTTGTCATAGTGTTATCCAGCTTACTGAGTCACTTGTGATAATGAAATCTGCCATAGTGAGTTATTTGTCATAGTGTTATCCAGCTTAGTAAGTCATTTGTCTAGTGATATTGCCATGGTCAGTCATAGTCGTAGTGATATCTGCCTTAATTAGTTATTTGTTGTAGTGAATCTGTCCAGTAAGTCATTTGTCATAATGTTATCCTACATTAGTGAGTTAATTTGTTATTGTGAAATCTATGTCAGTGAATCATTTATCATAGTGAAATCTGCTTTAGTGAGTCATTTTTGTCATAGTGTTGTCTGCCATTGTGCCATTTGCCACAGTGATGTCATTTGTCTATATCACCTTAGTGGGTGATTTGTCAGTGTGTTATTTGCCTTCTTGTGTCATTTGTCGCGCTGCTAAGTTGTTGAAATACAGCTGAGCCCAAGATGTTGAAAACTTATTAATTAATAGCTTGGCAACAGGACTTGAGTGACAGTTCACTACTGGTCAAGTTGCTCATTAGAATTTGCCAAAGTTCACCAAATGTTTGTTAGAATTTGCCATTTTGGGATTGTCCAAGTTTTTGTTAACATATGCTAATTTTCAGGATTGTCCAAGTCTTCTTCTAGGGTTTGCTGAATTTTCAGGATTGTCCAAGTCTTCTTCAGGGTTTGCTGAATTTTCAGGTTGTCCAGGTGTTTGTTAATGTGTTTGTTGTTTAATGCTCAACATTTGCGTCCTCAGAGGTCTAGTGGTGAGGTTTACAGTGCTGTGGTACAGTTGGATGAGCCCAGTTTATGTGTTGTGTGTGCAGGTGATCACAACATTCAGCGTGCCATTGAGTGCAATCTCCGCCAGGCCACTGACTTTGCCACCATTGTGGACCGAGAGGTGAAGATCTCTTTCTTTTCCAGAGCTAAAAGTTCATTGCTGTCCAAACAGCAAGGTCTTTTTCCTATTATGGTATTACAATCATGCAGTGATACTGCTACTCATAATAGTAATAAGAATAATGATAGTAATGGAAGAAAAAAGAAGAGGAGGAATAAGAAGAGGGGAAGAATAGTTACAATAGCAGATATTAATGGCAGTTGTTATAATACTCATAGTAAGAATAACATTAATAATGATATTGAAAAGGCCAGAGGTATATATAAATCAAGGAAGTATACAATAATGATGATGATGATGATGATGATGATGATAGTAATGACAGTAATAATAGTAATTATTATGTGAAAGATTACTATCTCAGTTACCTTCGTTGGGAGTGGAGTTTTGCAGTTTGCTTCAGCACAAAATGGTTAAATTTGAAATTGTGCATCTTACTTTTGGGCAAACTCATGTTTGGCGTCATATTACTGTACCATGTCAGACAATAGCATTCACGGCAGTTAGTCTGCTCTGCCAGCCGAAGTTTTTGTGTGGCTAATGCAGTGATAAGACAGTCACGTGGTGCCCAACCCACTTCCCCCGTAGGAGAAGCCATTAAGCCCCATACGTCTTTCCCTCCTGGGCCTGCCGTCCAAGCAAGAAATCTTGGCCTGGCTCCCCTTTCCCTTTTTGCCGTGTTTTTAGATAGCCTTGGTTTGCTTCTTTGTTTTTTGTTGGCTTGGGGCCTTCCCCTTTTTCATCTTGAACCGGGGGGGCTTTGGTTTGGGGGCTTTATTCATTTTGTTTAACCACCCATCCCGCCTTGGCCTTTTGTCCGCACCCCGCTTTTTCTTCCCGTTTTTTCGATCTTGAAAGTCGAACCCATCGCCCTTTTTCCCCTTTTCTCCCCTTTGGCTTTTTGGGCCCCCTTTTTTCAACAATCTCGGCCCCTTTCTCCTTCCATTTGGCTCCCGATTCGCCAAACTTTCACGTAGTCCCCGGATTCCATTTTTTCCCCGGTCGTTCCGCCTTTTTTTTTCGACCCCCAAAAAACCGCGCACTTACATCGACCGGGCCCCGATCTCTCCTGATTTTCTCGTTCTTTTAAATAAATTTCAGTGTCTCTCCGGGGGGTTGACCCCTTTTTTAAACCTCAATCCACCCTTTGCTCCCTTTGCGACGTGGTTCCGGTTTGTCCCCCCCCACCATGCCCATTGGGTGAAGGACACAACGGCTGGGGCGCTCCACTCTTCGGCGTCGCTCCCCTCCCCCGGAGGGGCGTTTCTTTTCCAGGGGACAAACGCTACGCAACAGAGCGTAGGGTGGGGTGTGAGGGGGGTTCCGGCAGGGCCGCGGGACCATTTTTTTCCGTTTCCCCCTTCCCGACCGGCGGTTCCATCGTCGCGATCGAAGTCCAACAGCAGTCCAGGGGTGAACATCGCGCATTCCCGACTTTTTTTCTTTGTTTCCCTTTCCCAAAACCCAAATCCCCCAAAGGGGCAAGGCCCCCAAAAAAGGGCCTTTCCCCGTTCTAAATTTTCCCGCCCCTGCTGGTTCGCCGTTCGACTTCACCGCGAAGGAAACCCCTCCCTCATGCCGCGTCCGGCGATTCGGCCCCGGGGGACCTTGCCGATACCCCGGCCCGGCAGGGGGTGGCGACTGGGGACAAATCACCCGCATCACCCGATCTATTGAGACTTGTGCGCAGCCCTCCACTAACGCACCAGTCTCAGGACGCTCTCCCCAACCCCGGGTTTCACCCCCCCGGGGACCAGGAGCGTCAACACTCCGTTGGGGGGAAGTCCCCCGCCCTTCGGGGAAACCCCCCCAGCCCAAACCCGGGGTCGGGTACGCGGGCATCGATAGCTCGTCTGCACCCACCCCCGAGGGCGAACCACCCCTTTTCGATCGCTCAATCCCCCCTGGGGGTCAGGACGGGGGGAGCCGACTTTTTTCCCCCCCCCTATTTGGGCAACCCCGCGGCCCCGTTCCTCAGGGGGGGAATCGACCAGCGGCCAGGGTAACCCCCGTCCCTTGATCTTAGCGTCGTCTAGCCATCCCCGTCGCACCCCCCCAGGGCCTTCGCGTGAAAACACTCCCCCAAACCCCTCGCCACCAAAGGGGCCGGTGCGGACCCCACCCGGGAGATGCGGGGCCGTGCCTCCCGGGGGCGCGGGTTTCCCCGGGGTCCCCGGGAGCCTTGCCTCTGGGCCTCCACAGCCCCCCTTTCTCCCCGGGGCCGGGGTTCTATTCCCCAAGGGAAAGTGGCTTAGCCATTTTTTTCCCCTGACTCCTTTTTGGCCTCGGGGCATCCGGCCCCCCAGACTGATCGCGGGGGCCCATTCCCCCCGGGCGCTGTCCACGGCAGTCCCCTAGTTTTCAGGGCCGATTAGGGAAACCACCGGGGAGCGCCCCGTTTTCACCCTTTTCCCCCAACGGGGTTTCACGACTCCCACGCACCCCTCATGGCCCCGAAGGTGGACCTAAAACCCCCCTTCCGATCAGAGACCCACAATTGGGGGGGGGGTTTGAGGTTTTCCTCCCCCATCTGGGACCTTTCCATTTGGGGGCGGGCGCCCTGATCTTGTTGTTGGGGAATCCCCTCCCCAACAACCTCGCCCTTTCCCTTTTCACGGGGTCCCCCCCTCCCCGACACCCCCCAGGATAGCCCCCCCCCCAACCCATCACCCTTTTGTTGGGAGACGCCTCGCTCGCGGGGGGACCAGCCTTCCCCCCCCAGGGGGCTGATTTCTTATTACCCCCCAAGGGGCCCCAATAGGATATCCCAAAGGCCCCGCTCAGGCCCCCTTTCTTTCCCTTTTTCTGCCAATCCGGGCCACCGGGGAGTTTGCCTTTTTCCCCGCCACCCAGGCTCACCCAAAAACCCCCCCCTCCCACATCCCCTCTCTTTCTATCAAAACCTGACAAGGGGGACAGAACGCCAGGCTGGTTTTGCCACACCAACGCGGGCAGGCCTTCATTGACATTTTCCCTACGCGAGGGGAGGAACCGGGCCAAATGGGGGGCATTGTCTCAGCGTCTTAAACCCCCCGGGCGCATGAGGCAGGCCCCACCTGTTGATGACCCCCTTATGCGTTTTCTTGTCAACAAGATAGCGCACCACCGGGGGCGCGGGACACGCGCCGGGACCCATTTAACTGCCTCGGCGTGAAGCCCCGCACACGGCCTCCTCCCCAGCGTAAAGGGGGCCTTACCTGCTTCCCGGGTCAGGACGTCGTTTTTTTCGGGACTTTTTTCCTCTGCGGCATTCCCATGCCGTCGAGGAGCGCAAACAGCCGTTCTTTTGCGACCAAAAACCCTCGCAGCACCCCCCTTTTCTAGCCCTTTTTTTCGTGGGGGGCCCAACCCACACCACCCCGCCCCCCCCAAGCAGGTCCCTCGAGGCCCCCCAAAAAACCCCCCCCCAAAACCAAAAAAAACCCCACAAAATTTTGGGTTTTCGGCCAACAGCCCCCCCCCGGAGGACTAGGGGCCCCACCTTGGGGGGCGGGGAAATGTAGTCCCCAAAACCCCCTCACCCCCTCTCCCCCCTGGCCAGTCGGGGCCCGCACCCCCACCATGGCGGGCATGGGCTCAACCCCTGGGTGGTTTCTGTTCGGAGGGTTCCGCTCCCCGGGGGAAACCAAACCCCCCCCCTCCGGTCCCCCCCCCCTCCTTCCACCGCGCCCCACCCCCCCCAGGGAGGCCCTCCCTGAAATCGAGGACTTTCCGCAAGGGCCCATCACCGAGGTACCCACCCCCCCCCCCGGGTTTTTACTCTCCCTCTTTGTAGTCCCAAACCTCGGCGGCTGGGGGCCCCCATCCTCACCTTTCCCCCCCCAAAACCTCAGGAAAACCAATTCAAGTGGAACCCCGGCCCAGATCAGGGGTCCCTCCACCCTTTGGGCTGGGGGCCCCCTCGGATTCAAAGATCTACTTCCAATCCTCCCTCCACCCGTCCACCATACCTTTGTTTCGTCGGCGGGGGCCGGGGGTTTCAATTTAAGCCCTCCATTCGGGGCTCTCCCCGGCTCCCCTTTCCTCTTTCCCAAAGGGATCAAAGGGTGGGCCTCCCTTGCCAGACAGAGACATTCGCCCCTTTCTACCCACGATGGCCTCCTGGGGCCCCCTCTCGGGCCCGCCCAATACACTCCAAGGACTTTTTCCCTTCTCCCTCTGGGTCGTCACCAACCCCCCAAAATGCGAGCCCCGCCCGCGCAAATTTACCCTTTCCCGGCAGACTTTGACACCACCTCCAGTATCCCCCGACCCCGAGAGGTCCGCTCGCCTGTGGATCTATTTTCCCCCCTTCGCCTCTCCCCCCCAACTTCGGCAGGACACTTTCCTCCCTCCTAGGGATGAAAAGTCCCCTTTTCCTCTCTTTCCCCCCAGGGAGAGTTCCAAAGCGACAGCTCAGAGGGGGTTCCCCGTCGTTGGTCCCAGCCCCGACAGCTGGCCAGCCCGCCCCCCGGGCCTTGGTTCTTTGGGCCACGGAGGAGTGGGTCACCCCCCACCCGGGGCCCCCGGGTTCCCCCTCTCCCCCCCATCCCGGCCCCCGGGAAATTTTTACAGACCCCCCAAAATCGGGCTGGGGGCCCTCTGGGGAGCTCACGCCTCGGGGGGTTGGGATCCCTGCGCTCTTTTTCAATCAAACTTGGAAAATGGAGGCTCAACTCGCCCCCCTCCAGTTCCAGTCCATGCGCCCCCCGTTTGTTTTCCTTTTCCGGCAACACTTCGGGAGTTGTTACATCAAAAAGGGGGGGGGGGCACACCCATCGGCCTCTCCCTCCCTACAGAGGCCCTCCTCCGCTGGTGTCACCAAGGGGGTCACCCCCCCGTGACACATGCAGGTACAACATCCTGGCAGACTCTCTCAGCCCATCCAAGCTGTCCCCCCACAGGAATGGGCCCTTTACCCGGGTTACCCTTTTAACCGTGGGGGAAAATTGGTTTTACACCAAGATCGCCTCTTTGCCACACGGTTCAACCTCGGCCGTGATGGTCCCCGGGCCCCCACCCCCCCGGGTTACGCCATCGACCCCCTCCCCTTTCCTTGGCCGGCCTCAAGCTTTCGCCCTTTCCCCCCTTTCCCGTCCTCCCCAAAGGGATCAGGGAAAGGGGAGACTGAGAGACCCCGGCCATTCTCATGCCCCAGGTGGCCCACTCGTCCGGTTCCCGGGGCCTCAGTCCCCCCACTCAAAACCCCCCCTCCAGTTGAAACCCGGTGGGCATGGGTCACAAACCCCGTTCGGGCCTCCCTCACGCCAACCCCGGTTCTTCACCTCCACGCCCGGGTTTTTGTGCAGCCCGGGGTGCGAACATCCAAATCCCCCTCTCCCAACGGACGGGCCCCTTTCCCTCCTCAATCACTCTCCATCGCCCGGGGGCCCCTCAGGAATCCGAGACCACCTTTTCCCCCTCGCAGAGCTGCACGGGGTCCTTTCGTTTCAGAGGGGGGAAAAGGGTCTCATTGGGGGAAAGCCCAAATTTTGTCCTCCATTTCGCCCCCCCAACATCCAAAAAAGGAAATTTCCTGTCCCAATTAACCCTCTGCTAGCTCCATCGGGGGACAGGCGGGCCCCGCACGACCACCCCCAAATGGCCGACCTTCCTTTGAGAAATTTCCTTTTCCGAGAAAATTCCCGAGGGGCCCTTTTTTCTGAGGGCCCCAATCCCCTAGAAAAGGGTTCCCCTTTTGGGGGCCCCTTCACTGTTTTTGACGTCCCCAATAAACCCCCTTGAGCCTTGTCCCCATTCCTTTCGACCTTTTTCTTGAAGCTCCTTCCCCCCGCCCTGCTTTCCCCGGAACGGCGAGGCGAGACCATGCCCTTAGCGGGGACCCCAGAGACTTGCCTTCCCAAAACGGCTCCTCCTCTTTTTTTCCTTTCCCGATTTTACCAAAAACCGAAACCCCGGGAGTCCCCCCCCTTACCCATCATCCGCCCCCTGGCGGAACACTAGGGGGGGGGCACCTCTTGGGGCATACCCCTTTTCCCCCTTTTCCCATGCTAACACACATTGAACCTCCCCCCAGGGGCGTTTCACAAAGACGTTTCTCATTTCCACAACCCAGTAAACCCAAAAACATCTCAGCGGGGACTGTCTCTATGGCTTCCAAACGGGCAGAACGCCCATTCCCAGCATCCCGGGGTTTTCCCCGTCTCTCCCCCCCGGCCCCTGGGTCAGAGCGCGGCCCATTGCGCATTCCGCCCTGTTCCCATCGCCACTCCTGGGGGCGCCTTCTGGTTGGGGGAAACCCTTCAAAAATTTTATTTGAGGGCACCGCATGCCAGGCTGATGGTTCTAATGGGGAAACCTTGGGCGGCTAACATCCCCTATCGGGTAACCCCCGGGAAACCCCTAGGGCACTCCCCTCCCCTTTTACTATGAAATTCTCTTGTCTACATGGTACGTTATACCCAAAATGGGGGGTTTTATTTTACCCCTGTTTTGGGGTATATACTTACCATGTCAGACTCTTAAAAGCCCGCCCTACTTCCCCGCTAGCCCAAGGTTCGGGGGTTCCTTGCGCGCAGGCCCCGTGAATACGTAGGGGGGACTACACTGGGTTTTCCCTACGGCGGAAGGGTTGGGGACCACGTGGGTCTTTTCACTGCATTGCCCCACAAAAACTCGCCGGCGACAGACAAAGCCGTGAATCATTGTCACTGGTAATATACTAGCCAAACAGGGTATAATCAAACTCCCCATTTTGTTAAGGCCACATTGGGCTCACGTTTTTAAAGTTTCCAATTCGAGTTTCTTCTCCTTCTCTCCCTCTATTATTTACCCCTCCACGCCCCCCCTTTTTCCCTGTAAATTTAATGTTAATGAAGTAAAGTTCCTTTTTCTTTGGTTTTTGTTTTTGTTTGTTCATTTTTGTTTGACCTTTTTGCTTGCTGCCTGTATAACAATTAGGCAATCAAATTCTGTGAATGAGTTGCTTAAAAAAAACTGTTTCTCTCTCTCTCTCTCTCTCTCTCTCTCTCTCTCTCTGTCTCTCTGTCTGTCTCTCTCTCTCTCTCTCTCTGTCTCTGTCTCTTTATCTCTCTCATAATAGGTCTATTTCTTGCTGGAATGAAAAGCATTGTATGTATGTCTCTGTCACAGATGGTTTGTCGGTGTTGCTGATGTCTCTGACACCTAGATCTATGTCACTGTCACGTACGTGTGTGTGTGTGTGTGTGTGTGTGTGTGTGTGTGTGTGTGTGTGTGTGTGTGTGTGTGTGCGCGTGCATGTATGTATGTGTGTGTGCACGTGTGTCTGTGTCTGTGTGGCAGGGTCGATCCTCAGTGCGTCAGGGGTCTGCTGTAGACTGTGAGAAAGCCAAAGAGGTTATCGAGGTAAGTGTTTAAGACCATGTTGGTCCTTCGTTATGCTGGGAATTACAGGGGATGTTGACGAATAGGGGAGGGAGGAATATTGCCTCTGTTGTTAGTTTTTTGTTTTATTTTTGCTATGGGCTTTTGGTTGTTGCTTAATGTGGTTTTGTTATGTTTGAGTATCATCAAGTCACTTGACAGTATAAATTATTTGTTATAAATTGCAGGAAATATTGGGTCTCGTGTATGTAGTGAATCATTTCGAAACACACAACTGATATTTTGTCTTCTTCAGCTCCAGGAAATCAAATTCATAATTGATAATTTGTGTGAATGAATCTTTGATTTGTAAATGTGTTTGTGTGTGTGTGTGTGTGTGTGTGTGTGTGTGTGTGTGTGTGTACATGAATGATTAAAGTCATAAAAATATATGCATTCACACATGTATGGTCACACATATACACATGTGCACACACACATGTGAACACACACACATGCATGCATGCATGTGCTCATTACTCACTAGATCACATCAACTATGGTGCATGATTATCTCATTCAGAGTTGTCGTTCACTTCTAGAGATTGTCTCAGCAAGGTCCATGGTTGCTGTTGTGCAGCGCAACACATCGCGTCATGGCAGCCGAGCCCTGAAGGTGATGGTAATGCACAATCTACTGGTGGCCCAGCAGACATTTGCCCTGCGCTGCATCGACTGGCTGCAGACTGTTGTCAATAAGACAGGTCAGTTTACCTGCAAGACAACCAAGGGCTTTAACAAGAAAGGTCATGTCAGCTAACCTCACTAACAAGCCAGGCAATAATGTCATGTAGCGCGCTGACAAGACAGGTAATTGTCAGTACTAAGACAGGTAACACACAGGTGAAGTCAACGGGAAGACAAGACAGACGGTGTTGGTGTGACGCAGAGAGCAGAGTTTGTGAGAAAGTGAGAATAGGTTTTGTCAGATGTGACAAGCGCTGTAACACATGTTTTGTCAGATGTGACAAGTAAATGGTGGATGGGTAGTCAGATGTAACCAGTGGTGTACCACATCATGTATTGTGAGAAAAAACTGTTGATGTAACAAGTGCTGTAACACATTTTGTCAGATGTAACAAGTAAAGTGTAATAATTGGTATAGCACGTGGGTTGTTTGTTGTAACAGATGGTATAACATATAGTCAGATGTAACAAGTGATGTGACTCATGCCTTGTAAGATGCAGCTAGAGGTTAAAAAGAAGTGTAACACATGTTTTGTCAGGTGTAACAAGTGGAATAATATGTGTGTTGTCTGATGTAACGGTGAATATAACAGACATGTTGTCTGATGTAACAAAGTGTGTGGCACATGCATTGTCAAATGTAAAATGTCTGTTGTCAGATGTAACACATCTGCTGTTGGATGTTACAGGAGCTGTAAATATATGTGTCATTTGATGAAACGTGTATTGTTGGATTATCAGGAGGTATAACCTGTGTGTTGTCAGATGGTCTGCGACGGTGGTTCTGCCTGTTGTCCATGCAAGAGGTAGGAGAGGAGCATTCCCTGATGGAGAGACTGATTCTGGCAGACACTCAGCTGTGGAAAGGTGAGTCCACACCCCTCCACACCCCGTCCTCCCCTCCACCCTCCTGTTCCTTCTGGCTATCAAAGGGAACAATGGTAGACAAGCAAAAAGGTAACTATGCTGTATTTATTCTGTAGGTCTCAGGGAACAATGATAGCCAGGAAAAAAAACGGTAACATACTGTGAGTATGTGTTCTGTATGTCATAGGGAATGATGGTATATTGCGAATGTTGATTTCATGTATAGTTGTGGACAGTTAAAGATGTGGGGAAAAAGGTTGATATATTGTGAATGTTGATTTGATGAGTCGTTGTGGACAATTAGAGACATGTTGTGGACAATCAGAGACATTGAAAAAAATATATTGCTAGTGTAGAATTGTCTTTGCAGTTGTAAACAATTACAGATGTGAAAAGAAGATAAAGAATTACAGATGTGAAAAGAAAGTACATATATATATATGTATATATATATATATATATATATATTGTGAGTATAGATTTTCTCTGCAGTTGTTAGCAGAACAAAAAGTTGGTACATTGTTAGTGTTAATTTCGTGTATGGCTGCGGACTAGGAATATAGACAGGAAAAAAAAGTTGAACATAATGAGACTGTTGATTTTCGCAACAATTTTAGACATTTGTTTCTTTGTGTGTGCAGTGGCCAGGACAATGAGTCATCAGCTGTTGATGTCAGGGTAAGTGTAAATGTTCCACAGTGATGTCAGAGTAGTTTTGAATATCTGCAGTGATGTCAGGGTAAGTGTTTTAAATCTGTCATGATGTAAGTGTGTAACATCTGTCATTATGTAGGAATGCTTAACATCTGCAGTAATGTCAGGATAGAGTTTAACATCTGTGGTGATGTCAGGAGAGAGTTTAACAATCTGTAGTGATATCAGGGTAAGTGTTGAACATCAGCAAATGTAGTTTCGTCAGAGAGTGTTTTAACATCTGCAGTGACGTCAGGGTAAAAGTTTAATGACTGTACCTAACGTCAGGATAACTGTTTAGCATGTGCCTTGATGCCAGTGTTAAATATTAGCATTTGCAGGTGTAGTGATGTCATGGTAAATGTTAACATCTGTAGGTATAGTGATGTTGGGGGTAATTGTTAACATCTACAGGCATGGTGATGTTAGGGTAAATGTTAATATCTGTTGGCATAGTGATGTTGGGGTAAGTGTTAACATAATTATACAGGCATGGTGATGTTAGGGTAACTGTTAATATCTGTAGGCATAGTGATGTTGGGGTAAGTGTTAACATAATTATACAGGCATGGTGATGTTAGGGTAAATGTTAATATATGTAGGCATAGTGATGTTGGGGTAAGTGTTAACATAATTATACAGGCATGGTGATGTTAGGGTAAATGTTAACATCTGTGGGTATAGCGATGTTGGGGTAAGTGTAAACATCTACAGGCATGGTGATGTTAGGGTAAATGTTAATATCTGTAGGCATAGTGATATTGGGATAAGTGTTAACATAATTGTACAGGTATGATGATGTTAGGGTAAATGTTAACATCTGTAGGTATAGTGATGTTGGGGTAGTGTTAACATCTACAGGTATGGTGATGTTAGGGTAAATGTTAACATCTGTAGGCATGGTGATGTTAGGGTAAATGTTAACATCTGCAGGGATGGTGATGTTAGGGTAAATGTTAACAGCTGTAGGTATAGTGATGTTGGGGTAAGTGTTAACATCTACAGGCATGGTGATGTTAGGGTAATGTTAACATCTGTAGGCATGGTGATGTTAGGGTAAATGTTAACACCTGTAGGCATGGTGATGTTGGGGGTAAATGTTAACACTGTAGGCATGGTGATGTTAGGGTAAATGTTAACACCTGTAGGCATGGTGATGTTGGGGTAAATGTTAACACCTGTAGGCATGGTGATGTTGGGGTAAATGTTAACATCTGTAGGCATAGTGATGTTGGGGTAAGTGTTAACATAATTATACAGGCATGGTGATGTTAGGGTAAATGTTAACATCTGTAGGCATGGTGGTGTTAGGGTAAATGTTAACATCTGTAGGCATAGTGATGTTAGGGTAAATGTTAACACCTGTAGGCATGGCAATGTTAGGGTAAATGTTAACACCTGTAGGCATGGCGATGTTAGGGTAAATGTTAACGTCTAACAGGCATAGTGATGTTAGGGTAAATGTTAACATCTGCAGGCATGGCGATGTTAGGGTAAATGTTAACGCCTACAGGCATAGTGATGTTAGGGTAAATGTTAACACCTGTAGGCATGGCGATGTTAGGGTAAATGTTAACGTTCTACAGGCATAGTGATGTTAGGGTGAATGTTAACGTCTAAAGGTGAAGTGATGTCAGGGTAAGTGTTCACCATATGAAGGTGAAGTGTTATTAGGGTAGACACTAACATCTGCATTGTGTAGTGATGTCAGGATAAATGTTCACCATCTGTAAGCGAAGTGATGTTAGGGTGAATGGAAAATTTGTAGGTATAGTGATGTTAGGTTTACTGATGTCACGGTAAATGTTCACCATCTCTAGGTGTAGTGATGTCAGGGTTAGTGTTTCAGAATGGATGAAGTTGATGTAGATGATCACAGACTATTGGTGATGTCGTTGTAGAGTGGATAAGTTGATGTAGATGATCATGATCACAGACTGCCATTTGTTGTTGCAGAGTGTTGAAAGATCCAGAGTGCAAGAAGCAGTTTGCTATCATTTTCACCAAGGTAATGTGGACTTCTTTGACTTTGAAATAGCAGGAAAGAAAAAACAAGGTTTCCTAGAGAAGGGTAGTCCCCCAATCTTTTTTTTTCTCTCCTATTATGATATTCATACTTCAGGGACAAAACAAAAATTTGGCTGCTACATTCTGCATTTTGTTTTGTGAAAATATGTGCAATGTTTATTACTGCAAAAAGTTTGTCCATATTTTAGTCTGGTTGTGAGAAGAAAATGTGCAGTTATGTTGATGTAATGTTCAATTTGATTGCAGTTAAAGCCATGTATTAATGTTAGTACTTGTGCATTTTCGTAATTTTTTTTAAAGTAGATTTTTCTGAAGTACAGAAGTGAAGAAAAGAAACTGACGTTTGTGGGAACTGCTGTCGTGATGGTGATGATGATGCATAAAGATCAACATTGCATGCCTGTGGATATTTTTGACTTTCAGGTGACAGGAGATGGGTGTTCACACTGCTAGTGTGATATCTGTGAATGAAGGACTCACTTGATGACATTGGTGGAAGGGGCAGTGTATCAGCTGTGTCTTAGATGTTCGTTGAATGGAATGCACATAAGTTGCTCATTGACTATATTTGTATGGTATCTGTGAGTGAACAACTCAAATGATGGTATCTGTGGAAAGGACAGCATGTCAGTTATATTATAGATGTGAAAAAGATATAGAGTGGAATGCTTAAGTGTAGCTCATTGGACATTTTGTTTAGACACGTGTTGTTTATTGAATAGTCATTTTATCTGGACACTTGCGTTGCTTATTGATTGAACATTGTGTCTGTACACATGTTGCTCTTTTTCTGATCTCATCAGATGTTGTTATGCTGATCCAGATTGTGAAGATGGTATTACAGTTGCAGGAAAATCATTTTGGGAGGGGGAGGATGGAGAGAGTGTAGGGGGGGGTGGGGGGGGGGGGTGTTGGTCATGGTAGAAAAGGGTAGTCTTTGTGAATCCACAGAAACAAGTTTGTGGGAGAAGGTGGGATGGGATGGGGGCAAGGATTTGGGGTGGTTGAATATGGGGAAAAGGGGGATAAGGGATAAGTGAATTGAAGAGGAGGGTGGACCTCATGGACACAGGCATAGAAGCCTTTGTCCTGCACCACCTGTTTCCCTAGTTCACGTCGGGCATACAGTCCAAGATCCTGCCGAGACTCCTCAAGAACAGTTGGCTTTGTTCTCTGATAGCCTGTGCAGTCAGAAAAGTTGCATCTTTATCTTGAATTTTGAATGCACCTGACTTATTGTTTGCTTGTAGGATTTCAGCGTTTTCTGGACATTTGTTTTACTGAAAATTTAGCGAACGTGGTCAACATTAGAAATAATATGAGGAAAAAAAGTAAGCAGTTCTTGAGGGTGATTGAACCTGTGAAGTGTAACCTCCATGTTGTCACATTACAGTGAGTTTAGTGCTTCGTCCAGTGAGTGCTGTCAGTGGGTAACTTTTAACAACTGAAATCCTGGCTGTCACAGTCTGCTACATGATGAACTCGTGTACAAAGGTACAAATAATCATCCAAAACGGGCAATGGTGAGAGAGGAGATTCTTTCAAAGAGTCCGGTGAGCAAGACAGCATAGAGTCTTGTCAGGAAAGTGTGCACTCACTGTAAGAATGGCTTCAGTATTGACAAATGCCACCTTTCAGTCAGACAGAGAATACATGTTAAGCATTTTGAGGGTAAAACTGGTGTGAAAAGCAGAACAGGTGAGGGGGAATGGTAATCAGCAACAAAATGGTCTGTACTATGTAAATACTGAAGGGGCAGTAGGTCTTCATTGTATTTGTACTCTGGAAGTCGGCAACTAAATGTGTTCTTACCTTGTCAGTACTTGAGGGGATAAGTCTTCATTGTGTTTGTACTATAGAGGTCAGCAATGAAATGGTCAGTATTATGTCGGTACTAGGAGAGGGTGGGTGGAGGGGGGGGGGGGCAAAGTAGACTTTCATTGTGTTCGTGCTAGGACAGAAATGTTCTTTGTTGTTTAATTTTGTTGTTATCCATCAAAGAAGTCATCCATGGAAAATGTATTGTGATCACAATTTTGTTTGTAAGTCAGTAAAGAACAGGTTTGGCTCCAGTGTCGGTGTTTGCTGTAGGGGGAAAAGCGAAGAGAAAAAGGAATGTTGTGGGAAGAGGCTGATGGTGCGGGCGGGTTGGTGATGGTGATGGTAATGTCCCTGTTTGTCTGACAGCAATATCCGCAGATGGTGGAGGATTTTATCTCTGACGACCACGATCACGACGTCTCTGTAACTTCCCTCTCTGTTCAGATCTATACCGTGCCCAGTCTGGTAGGTGACTGCTTCGAGACCTCCCCTGCCTCATCACTTCTCTGGGATCATAGTGCCATCAGACACCTCAGTCTCCCTGACGCTGTCACTGCCACCCTGGCCAACACAAACTTGCGCTAATGATGAGCAAATGTTGCGTGTCTTTGTCAGTCCTTGTAAGAAGAGTGGAGTGGAGAGGTGACCTACAGAGGGGACAGTCCGGTGGAATGAAATCGTGACCTGAATGTATTTGAACCAGAGCTATTTGGCAGTGACAGACAGCGAGCATTGATATGTCTGTTGGCATGTTCCTCATTAGCGATCTTTGCTTATCCATTTTTGTAATATCTGGAAGAGCGTCATTTCATGTTTGGTTGGGTTGGTTGATTTAGCCTTGATGATAACTTTCTGCGAGAACAGTGAATTTGGGAAATAATAGAGGTGGTCATTGACTGTGAAAAGATCAGAAAAGCATATTTCACATTTGGACGATTCGCGCTGTTTTAAAGTGAAACGCTAGTTCTGGACAGTTTAGGAGTGACCATGCCACTTTCCCAACTGGAGCAACATGAAAAGAGCTTTCAGAGCTAAAATGAATGAGCAAAGACACAGGTTGGGGTATTGAGTGTGATTGAGAGTTTTCCTCACCGTGTACTGATGGGTCTATCTGTCCTGGCATATTGATGGATGGACGTGGGTTTAAGTGTGGGCTTTTTTTTATTTTGTCTGTGTAGCTCTATGAGATACTGGTGGCAGAGTTTGTGCAGGACGACCATTACCGGTCCGTGTCCATTACCTCCCTGTCTGTGCAAATTTTCACAGTCCCCACCCTGGTAGGTTGCCTCCTCCTGACCCTGCTTTCTCCCCCTCTCTCTCTTCCTGTCTGTCTCTTTCTGGTTTGTCTGTTCTGTTTGTTACGAGTGTCTTTATTTTGTGACCCATTTCTTTTTCTGCTGTCTGCCCCTCTTGTTTCTCTGTCCTCTCTGTTCCTCATTCTTCCTCATCTGTGATTTTTCCTCGCTCTAGTCTTTGCCTTTCTGCTGTCTTTCACCCTCATCATCTTTTCCATCTTTCTGCCCTTGCTTTCTCAACCAAATTCCTCTTTCTTTTCCCCCTTGCCCCCTCCTCCTTTCCCCTTCATCTTTTAATGCATACTTTGTCCCTGTCTTCTGTTCAGCGCTGTCTGCATTGTCAGTCATTTGTGTCAGCGTGGGTCACATCTGTCTGTGCATGGCTTCAACCACCGTTCTCTACTAGACTGAACTTCAGAGAACAAACGCCATTGTCCTGTGTTCTGACTTGTCTGTCCACAGGACAGCACTTTTTGAGCGCTAGCACTTGGCCCCTTACAGATAATGTCCATGGTAACACTGCATGAGTGTTAGGACCTGATGGTTTACAGACAATGTCCATAGTAACACTGCAAGAGTGTTGGGACCTGGTGGTTTACAGATAATGTCCATAGTAACACTGCATGAGTGTTAGGACCTGGTGGTTTACAGATAATGTCCATAGTAACACTGCATGAGTGTTAGGACCTGGTGGTTTACAGATAATGTCCATAGTAACACTGCATGAGTGTTAGGACCTGGTGTTTACAGATAATGTCCATAGTAACACTGCATGAATGTTAGGACCTGGTGGTTTACAGATAATGTCCATAGTAACACTGCATGAGTGTTAGGACCTGGTGGTTTACAGATAATGTCCATAGTAACACTGCATGAGTGTTAGGACCTGGTGGTTTACAGATAATGTCCATAGTAACACTGCAAGAGTGTTAGGACCTGTTGATTTACAGATAATGTCCATAGTAACACTGCATGAGTGTTAGGACCTGGTGGTTTACTGATAATGTCCATAGTAACACTGCATGAGTGTTAGGACCTGGTGGTTTACTGATAATGTCCATAGTAACACTGCATGAGTGTTAGGACCCGATGGTTTACAGATAATGTCCATAGTAATACTGCAAGAGTGTTAGGACCTGGTGGTTTACCGATAATGTCCATAGTAACACTGCATGAGTGTTAGGACCTGATGGTTTACAGATAATGTCCATAGTAACACTGCAAGAGTGTTAGGACCTGATGGTTTACAGACAATGTCAATAGTAACATTGCATGAGTGTTAGGACCTGGTGGTTTACCGATAATGTCCATAGTAACATTGCAAGAGTGTTTAGGTCCCAATGGTTTACAGATAATGTCCATAGTAACACTGCATGAGTGTTAGGACCTGGTGGTTTACAGATAATGTCCATAGTAACACTGCAAGAGTGTTAGGACCTGGTGGTTTACCGATAATGTCCATAGTAACACTGCATGAATGTTAGGACCTGGTGGTTTACAGATAATGTTCATAGTAACACTGCATGAGTGTTAGGACCTGGTGGTTTACAGATGATGTCCATAGTAACACTGCATGAGTGTTAGGACCTGATGGTTTACAGACGATGTCCATAGTAACACTGCATGAGTGTTAGGACCTGATGGTTGACAGACGATGTCCATAGTACACTGCAAGAGTGTTAGGACCTGGTGGTTTACAGATAATGTCCATAGTAACACTGCAAGAGTTTTAGGACCTGTTGCTTTACAGATAATGTCCATAGTAACACTGCATGAGTGTTAGGACCTGGTGGTTTACTGATATGTCCATAGTAACACTGCATGAGTGTTAGGACCTGGTGGTTTACTGATAATGTCCATAGTAACACTGCATGAGTGTTAGGACCTGATGGTTTACAGATAATGTCCATAGTAACACTGCAAGAGTGTTAGGACCTGGTGGTTTACCGATAATGTCCATAGTAACACTGCATGAGTGTTAGGACCTGATGGTTTACAGATAATGTCCATAGTAACACTGCAAGAGTGTTAGGACCTGATGGTTTACAGACAATGTCAATAGTAACATTGCATGAGTGTTAGGACCTGGTGGTTTACCGATAATGTCCATAGTAACATTGCAAGAGTGTTAGGTCCCAATGGTTTACAGATAATGTCCATAGTAACACTGCATGAGTGTTAGGAATTGGTGGTTTACAGATAATGTCCATAGTAACACTGCAAGAGTGTTAGGACCTGATGGTTTACAGACAATGTCAATAGTAACACTGCATGAGTGTTAGGACCTGATGGTTTACAAACGATGTCCATAGTAACACTGCATGAGTGTTAGGACCTGGTGGTTTACCGATAATGTCCATAGTAACACTGCATGAGTGTTAGGACCTGGTGGTTTTACAGATAGTGTCCATAGTAACACTGCAAGAGTGTTAGGACCTGCTGGTTTACCGATAATGTCCATAGTAACACTGCATGAGTGTTAGGACCTGATGGTTTACAGACGATGTCCATAGTAACACTGCATGAGTGTTAGGACCTGGTGGTTTACAGATAATGTCCATAGTAACACTGCATGAGTGTTAGGACCTGGTGATTTACAGATAATGTCCATAGTAACACTGCATGAGTGTTAGGACCTGGTGGTTTACAGATAATGTCCATAGTAACACTGCTTGTGTGTTAGGACCTGGTGGTTTACAGACAATGTCCATAGTAACACTGCAAGAGTGTTAGGACCTGGTGGTTTACCGATAATGTCCATAGTAACACTGCATGAGTGTTAGGACCCGATGGTTTACAGACAATGTCAATAGTAACATTGCATGAGTGTTAGGACCTGGTGGTTTACCGATAATGTCCATAGTAACACTGCATGAGTGCTAGCACATGGTAGTTGACAGATAATTGCTGTAGTAACACTGCGTGAGTGTTAGGACCAGGTGGTTGACAAATAATGCACAAAATATAAATGGGTGTTAGAATCTGGTGGTTGAAAAATAATGCGCATAATCTACATAGGTGCTAGAATCTGATGGTAATCTACATAGGTGCTAGAATCTGATGGTAAGCTACATAAGTGCTAGAATCTGATGGTAATCTACATAGGTGCTAGAATCTGGTGGTTGACAAATAATGCGCATAATCTACATAGGTGCTAGAATCTGGTGGTTGACAGATACTGCACATAATATACTTGGGTGCTCGAATGTGATGGTTGACAGATAATTGCTATAGTGACACTGCATGAGTGTTAGGACCAGGTGGTTGACAGATAATGCGCATAATATACATGGGTGCTAGAACCTGGTAGTTAGATATTGCCCATAGTAACACTGCATGAGTGCTAGGACTTTGTCCAAGACAGAGAATGCCTATCGTAACACTGCATGAGTGCTAGGACCTGGTAGTTTACAGGTAATGTCCACAATAACACTACATGAGTGTTAGGACCTGGCGGTTTACAGATGTTACGTATTGTAACACTGCATGAGTGCTAGCACTGGTAGTTGACAGATAATTGTCATAGTAAGACTGCATGAGTGTTAGTACCTGGTAGTTGAGGGATAATGCACATATGATTGGGTGCTAGAACCAGGTGGTTGACAGATGCTGCCCATATTTGCACTGCACAAATCCTAGGACCTGGCCCATGCACACTGCATGGGTGTTAGTACCTGACACATGACGGAGAATGCCATGGTAACACTGCGTGAGTGATAGGACCTGGGAGTTAACACATAATGCCCATAATAGCACTGCATGAGTGCAAGAACCTGGGAGTTGACAGATACTGCCCATATTTGCACTGCACAAGTCCTAGGACCTGGCCCATGACAGATGATTTCCATAGTTATACTGCATGAGTGCTGGAACCTGGTGGTTGACAAATAATGCCCACAGCAACACTGCATGGAGCTGCCAAATGCTATGCTACAGTATCATTGACAGTGTTGAGCTGCTACACTTTGTGATGAAATGCTACAAGGAAAAAGTGATGAAATGCTACGAGGGAAAAAAGAAAAAATAAGAGGGGACGCACGCACACACACACACACACACACACACACACACACACACACACTCACACACACACACACACACACACAAACGAACTTAATGGCAGCTTGAACAGGACCGAGAAAACTAGATCTTTAGACTGTATACTTATTTCGTTAAAAAAGAAAAAGGCCTTCACTAAGGAGAGGACAGAAAGCAGAAGAAAATTTACTGAAGCCGTTCGCCATTTTGCTGCCTTATTAGTTGGGTTTTCATTTGTCAGCCATTTTGATTTTTTTGTAGTTCAAGTCAAAACCGTGCATGAATAACTTGTGAGATATCCATCATCTTAGTTTACATGAACACAGCACATCTGAAAGTGCAGCTGGGCTGATTTGTAATGTTGCGCACAAGTGTTAAACTTAAATTTGGATATGCTACCTTGAAATGTAAAAATGCCACACTTTGTGTTTTTAAGGCCACATGCAGCTCTGACTGTATGAGTGCTAAAACCTGGTGGTTCAAAGATAATGCTCATAGTTTTACTTGGCATGAGTGCTAGGACCTGACCCCTGAAGGAGAAGGCTGATAACAATAATAACACTGCGTGAATTCTGGGACCTGGGTCTGTGGTAGTAATGTTTATAAATGATAATTATTATTCTGCGTGTGACCGATAACGCTTGTAAATGTTAACAGAACAAGAGTGCTAGAACCTGTTCCATGTACTAACAATGCTCACAGATAATGATAACACTGCATGATGTAAGAACTGGGTTTTTAACAGGTAATACTCATGATAACGGTATTGAGTGCAGGGAATGGTCCATTACAGGTAATACTTGTAAAAACACTGTATGAGTGCTGGCAAATATTCCATTTCAGGTGATATCTTTAAAAACTGTATGTGAGTGGCAAGTATTTAGGGGTTGTTTGTACACAGTTTTGATGTTACAGTATGTGAGTTGCAAAAGGACTCAGGTTTTGAAGACAGTGCTCTTGTAACACATAAGGTAACAAGTATCCACAGGCCATTGTAGACAGTACTGATCTATGTTGAGTTGGCTAGTATCTATGGTCTGTTGTAGAGAATGTTCATACAACAGTGCATGAGTGATTAGTAGCTATCGTCTTTGTGGGGAAAGTGCTTATTTGACAGTTTTATGAGTAGTTAGTACCTGTGATCCATTATGGCAATACTTTTATGTTGGTGTGTTAGACAGTGGTAAAATTCAGCGCATGAGTAGCTAGTACTACAGTGTCAAGGGGAAAAGATAAATATCTTATGTTTCTGCCTTTGTTGGAGTCCCGTTGCTCAAGAGGTAACCTATGGGCCCCGCAGTCAGTGCGTGTCTGTGAGGGAATTGTTCAGTTGACTGGGCTGCCCTCTAGGTAACCACATATACCAGCTTGTTGCTGTCCACTGTATGCGAGGTCGGCTGCTGCCTGCATGTAGCTTTTTGTGCTGTGTGTGCGCTTCAAACTCGACAGTATTGGTGGCAAAGTGTGTCTAGTAAGCAGCCAAGCTGTGAACAGGAGGCAGACAGAGAGCCAGTGAGGTAGCAGGAAGTGGTGAATGTCTTCGATGTATAATGGAACTTTGGTAGTTCAAAGGCAAAGATACTTATCCCCCCCTCTACAATCCTGTTGGTATCAGATTTTTGTAGAAAAGCGTGGATGATGTTGTCAACGATCACAGTACTATTGTCAGTATGCTGACAGATGTAAGCATGGATGTAGTACTGTACATGATGATAGGAGTAATGTTGGCGTGATGACAGAAGGGGACGGCAGAATCGGAATAATGACAGAAGAGATGACAAAAGAGAAGGCACAGATATGAGGGACAAAGGGATAACAGAAGTGAAGAATGAAGTGAAAACAAATACTGAATATGAAGACGGGAAAGGGTTTAAGAGGAGTAGTAACAGAAGATGGACAGAAGTGATGACAGAATTGAAGACAAATGATGACACAAAATGAGCACAGAAATGTTCACAGAAGCCCTTGAAAGGAATGGTGAAAGAAGTGATGACCGCTGATAATGAAAACACAAGTGATGACAAAAGTGAAGATAGAATGATGACAAAAAGTGAAATCAGAAATGAGAACTCTGATGGTGACAGAAGTGATGACAGAACAGAAGAAATGACAGAAGGATGATGAAAATAATGATAGAAATGAGGACAGAAAGATGACAGAAGTGATGATGGGAAAGAAGAAGAAAAGATGACTGAAGTGATGATGGCATGAAAAGATGATGAAGTGATGATGGAAATTAAAAAGATGACTGAAGGGATGATGGAAATGAAGACAGAAAAGGTGACCGAAGTGATGATGGAAATTAAAAACCCGAAAAAGATGACTGAAGTAAAGACAGAAGTGATGAAAAAAACTGGAGACACATAATGACATGAGTGTTGACAAATTAACAAAAAAAGTGAAGACAGAACTCGCAGAAGTGATGACAGAAGTTATATAGAAGTGATGATAGAAATGATAGCCAAAAAAGAATGATGACAAATAATAGCAGGGGTAATGATGAAGTGATGACAGAAATGAAGGACAGAAGTGATGACAAAAGTGATGACAGAAGTGAAGAACCTAAATAATGACGAAACGAAGAAAGAAGTGATGACAAACATGAAGCAAAAATTATGACAGAATAATGACAGTAGTAAAAGGAAGTGAAAATGGAAATGGTAACAGAAGTGATGATAGAAATTATGATAAAAAGTAAGGGGAAAGTGAAAACAGAAGTGAAGATGGAAATGAAAAACCCAGAAGCGATGCTAGAAAGTATGATAGAAGTGATGACAGAAATGAAAGGGAGTAAAGGGACAGAAATGGTGGCAGAAGTGATGACGCAAATGGTGACAAAAATGATGGCAGAACAGAAAACGATAACAAGAAATGACAGAAGCAATGACAGAAGTGACAATGGAAATGAAGACAGAAGTGATGACAGAATAAAGGGACAAGAAATGAAAGCAAAAAACGATGACGTTGTAAATAGCCAAGTGATAACAAAAGTTTTGGGACAAATGAAAGTGACAACAGAAGTGAAGACATAAGTAGTGACATTAGTGTTGTGACTATTGAAGACACAAATGCCACAGAAGCACTGACAGAAGTGGGTTGGTGCTGTTTTTCAGGCAGCATGTTGATAGCGCGCACGACCTGATCTCTGTCATCCTGAAGACCTTCATGAAGCCCTGCCAAGAGAAGCAGAATGGTGAGTGCTGCCACATGGCTGAGGAGCTCATGGGAGAGGGGAGGCTGGCTGGAAGGGGAGAGGGAGGAGGGAAGGGGAATGGGTTGGATAGGGGCGGGGAGGGGGGATAGAGACTGAAGGAGAGGAGTTGAGGTGAAGGTTTTTCCCACGGTGAAGGATCTAGGTTTGAGTGGAATGAAAGACAACAAAGTGAGCAGTTTCAGTCAGGTCAGTCAGTGTTTTTTGACTTGTTTTCAGGAACAAGGAAATGGCATGTTGTTATATTTGTCGTTTGTTAAATTTAGCTGCACTATGCCAAAATGTAGTTTTAACAGCGTTTCTTTGAACACATGTGCTGCACAAAGCATGTTTGGTGTGACACAGCAGCCTTTGATGGGAAATTCAGTTCAATGAGGTCTTAAAAAATTGTAAAAGTTTGTAAAGTCCTTTGCTGATTTATGAAGCCTTGTTGAATGTACCCAATGAATCATGTCATGGAAGACTTTGTGTGACAGCAAAGGGAAGTTGTCATTTGAACGCAACGACCCCCAGTGCCAAACTTAAAAGCGAGTCCTACATGCTGTATGACTTGAAGTGAGTCCCAAAGATTGGGTCTGTTAATGACTTGATTTGTCAGTGTCCTACTCTGTGCCCATGATTTTCTTGATGATGAGTGTCAGAGGAAGTGACATGTGTAAATGCTAGAAAATTAGCAATTTAATATGTTTTTTGAGTTTGAAAAACTGGCATGCTAGCGAATTTAACAATTTTGGACTGTTGTAGGGTCAAATGTATCAAGCCAATGAGAAAAAGATCAGACTTGTCTGTATTGATAGATTAATCTGTGGTAAGACTTTATTTCTGTTGTAAGGTGACTAACAAAAATGGAGGTATTTCTTGTAGACAGTGTTTGTGGTAGTATGTGTGAATGTGTGTGTTAAAAGAGATGTGTCAGTTAGCATGTATGTCATATACATGCCGGTGTGTGTGTGTGTGTGTGAATTTCGCTCAGTATGTTAGGAAGTCATCTGTATGCATCTGTGTGTCGATCCCACTCTGCTGTGCAAGCCCACTGAGGCCTCGGAGTGGACAGATGTTTCTACGTAACAGCTTCCTGAAAGGATTCCGCTCCATGCTGGACCCCCTGCGGATGATGCAGGTCAGTGGGGAAAAAAACACAAAAAGCTTCAGCCCACCCTGTTCCTGCACTTTAGTCGGTGCGGAAAAGAGTGGAATCTACAAAAACATGTTAAATTTATGCTGTTGAAAGCAAAAGAGTCAGTACAGAGGGCATGGAGTCCTCAAGAACTATGCAGAGCTTCAGTCTCGCTGTTCATGCAGTCGCCCTTAGTGTGGAAAAACTTTAGAGTCCTTGTGGGAAAAATTTGTAAGTCCTTCACACTGTCCTGCTCACTGAAATAATAGGCATGTGATGACTTTTCCTCTTTGGCTTACCCACAGTCAGCCCCTTCGTGCAGTGTTACCACCCACCGTCCCCTTATTCGCTCCTCTCTTCCAGACCTTAATCTCGCCCGAAACTAGACTGTTTTTCATCTACTTGTGACAGTCTGCACAAGTATAGACCGTCTTTTTGGCGTCATTTTACTGTCCCTGTCAGACAATAGCATTCCGGCAGTTAGTCAGCTCTGCCAGGCCGAAGTTTTTTGTGTGGCTAATGCAGTAAAAAGGGACGTCACGTGATGCCCACCGCTTCCGCCGTAGGAAGAAGCCAGTGTCAACCTCCCGTACCACATTCTCTCTCGGCCTGCCGTCCAAGAAAGATAAGTCTTGGCTCTGTCTGCCTTCTCTTTGCCGTTGTGTTAAGATAGCTTTGTGTTTGCTTATTTGTTGTGGCTTGCTCGCTTCACCCTTTTACTCTTGAGCCGGTGGGGCTTTGGTTTGGTGCGCTTTATTAACCTATTTAACCCGCGCCATCCTCGCCTTTGTCCCTTTGTCTCGGCCTCGCGACTTCGCCTTCCGTTTTTTCGACTACGAAAGTACGACCTCTTGATCTGCCCACTGGTGCGCATTTATTTGTACCAATTTATCACTGGTAAACGATCTCCTCATCTACTAACTGGTGCACATTTATTAGTACCTCCTTAGCATTATTAAAAGGGTTTACCAGGGGTATTTACTCTTGTGGCCTTTGCGCGTCACTCTTGACGATCGATCCCCTCCGGTCAATCGATCCGCCATCTTCGATTTTTGCCATGCCGGTTGCGTATCGCCATGTTGCCTGACATCACACCCCTTGTTCGGCGGTACTGGGCTTCCCGGGGCTCATTTTCCGGGACCTATTTATCACTATTACAGGTATAGAGATTGTCTTGCGATCTCTTGGATCTCCCAACTTGTGCACACTAGTAGTACCCATTAGAACATTAGTTATTCGATCACATGTTTCTCGCGTTTGTGCTTTCTTCTCGGCACTCGCGATTTCATCTTCATTTACCGCATCCCCGTGCCCTCATTGGGGTGGTTCGAGCTCTTTTTATCCCTCGATCCACCTCTTTGTCTCCTCTTTGCGATTTTGCGTTCCGTGATTGTCTCGCCACCAGGGGCCAACTGGTGAAGGACTTTAAACGGGTCGAGCCGCTCCTCTGTTCGGGAGTCGCTCCCTTGCCCCGGGGGGACCCGCGTGTCGATTCCAGGGGACAATCGCTCGCACCTATGATGAGCGTACGGCCGGTGTGGAGGGGGGTTTCCCGCGCAGGGGACGCGAGAACCATCGTTACGATACTCCTCTGCCCTTTCCGGGGACACACGATCGTTGCGTTCGGAAAGCGAACAGGCAATCGGCCTTTATTCCCAAACGGTTTTTTTTTTCTACACTGTGGGAAATCCAAGGCAAGGCTCCCTGAAAGGACATGCGCGTTCAAAATCTCCCGCCCCCTGGCCAAATCGCCTGTTGCCTTCGGTCGCCACAGAGACTTCCTATCAGGCTGGTCCGCGACCCTCGGCCCCCGGGGAACCTTACCGAGGCGCGGACCGGCACGGGTGACGACTCGCGGCCGGAATCACCGCCCGTCACTCGATCAGATGAGACTCGTGGCGTTAGCTTGCCCCCACTCCCGTACGTTTGTCCCTTAACGCTCTCCCCAACCGTGTCCGAGTGCAGCCCCCAAACTCGGGACACGAGGAGCGTCATCACTCCGGGGAGGAGTTGTGGGGCAGTCTTTGGTGGGTCTCCCCCAATGACACAACCCCGGGTCAGGGAAGCAGGCATCGACTAGGTCGGATCTGCGCCCTCACCCTGACGGTCGAACCACCCCGATCGACTGTCGCATTTTCCCTAGGGGTACAGGACGTTGGGGAGGGGGATTCTTTCGCTCCCCTTTGGGCAACGTCCGCAGTCCCGTTCCCTCCGGGGGGAGGAGCGACCAGCGGGAATAGGGGTTTTACCTTTGGCCCCTTGAGGTGGTTCGTCACTGCAGCCTTCCCAGTCCGCTTCCAGGGCGGCCAGGGGGCTCGGCTACATGCACCCACCGGGCCCAAACCCTGCCTTTGCAGGGGGCCGGCATGGACCGCCCCCGGGAGACGCAGGAGGCAGTGCTCTCCCCGGGGCGGGTAGAGAGGCTCGCCTTCTCGCTACCCCCCCATGGTGCCCAGGTTCCCCGGGCCCCCGATGGAAACCCTGCCCCAGGGCCGCCACAGCCTGCGTACTCACCGGGGACCGGTGGCTCCATTGCCCGAGGGAACCAGTGGCTTAGGGCTGAACCCATTCTGACCCCAATCTCCGGTCGCTTTGTGGCATCCGGCTTCTTTCAGCTGGATCGCCCTGGGTCCCCCTCCCTCTCGGGCGCTGCCCGATCGGCGTTCCCTAGTTTTGCCTGCCGAGTATGGAGCCACAGGGACCCGTCCTCTATTCCCCACTACCAACGAGGGGGGACTCCCACGCACCCCTGTCCTGGCCCCCCTAAAGGGGTGGATCTGAACATCCTTTCAGGAACACTGACCCACAGCCTGGGGGACGGGGTTGAGGGTCCCTCCCCAGTCTGGTGACTTTTCCACCTTGGAAGCTGGCGCCCAAGATCTTGTTGTTAAGGAATCCCCTCCCTCTGACAACATTTTCCCCTTTGCCGTTACGCCGGGGTTCCCCCCTGCCCAGCTATCACGGCCAAGGACAGTGCCCCCCAGACCCTCATCCCCTTGTGGAAAAGATCGGCATTTTCGCCAGGGGTGCACAGGCCGTCCCTCCGCGGGGATTGACTTCTTGTCAGCCCCTAACCAGCTCCAGTAGGAGTTTTCCTCAAGGACTACGGCACTGCCTTGTGTCTTCGGACGCTGAGGGAAACACTGGGGACAGACTCTAGCTTGTTTGGCGGACCCCTGATGCGCTTTCTTATTAAAGATATCGCATCACCTTTCGGCTGCGGGGACAGCGCACCCAGGAGTAAACTTTAACTGCCTGTTGGCAGTGAGAGATGCTTGTACTATCCAGGCCAATCTCTCAGGCGTGCTGTCACGGCCCAAAACCCTCCCAGGCGCTCAATTTCGGCTTGCGGTGCACCCCTGGGCAGGACCAGTCGCTGTTCGGCTGCTATTCGACTGCGATACCAGGAGACTGACTCCCGCTCAAACCCTACCCCAGGCAGTCACCTGCCCACACCGCACGGCCCCCCCAAAACCCCCCTAAAAATCCCTCTCTGTCAGCAGACACGGTCCGGAGGTAACTGGGGGGAGTCGCCCAAATGGGGACTCCATCCTTATACTTTTTCAGACGCTTACCTACTTTCTCGTCTGCAAGATCGGGGTTCCAGTAGAACTGGAAGCAGTCTGTACTTGAAACTGAAATCTGCTCGCAATGGGTTCCCACAAACGGCCCTAGCCTAGCAGACGATGCTGCATTGAAGTATTGATTTTTCTCAAGGTCTTTGTCCTAGTTTCCCTTTGTCTCGTTTCGCGTAAAACGCGATACTTGCTTCCGCCTTTTCCCGTCGGTGCTCAGGCAATCGTATGTCAGGAAAGTGTGCATTTCAGGACCTGGGGTCAAGGTAACCGTACTGGTTGTAAGGATCCCCAAACAACATTAGTTCTATGTTCAGTGTGCAAAAGATCGCCTCATTTGGCATCTATGGGGTCGAAAAAACACACTCATGGGTGACTATGGCCACAACGCGCTGGCTCAGTATCTTTTTACACGCGCGTTCGTGTTCCAGTCTTTTCAAGCTGATGGGTAGGGAGAGTGACACTAGTTCAACCTCTACACTACCCCTCCAACCCCGGGCTCCCACTCAGGCCCCGGCCAATCCCACAAATCCAAAAATACTACCCTTTGTTCCTCTCTGGGGTTCGTCACCAACCCCTCCAATGCGAGCTCTCGCCAGTCAGCGATTCACCTCTCTGGGGCATGAGCTTCGACACCACCTCCATGGTAGTCTCCCCGACCCCGGAGAGTTCCGCTCGCCTAGTGGACTCATCTCCCACCTTCGACTCTCTCCTTTTCTTCGGCAAGGACACTTTCGTCCCTTCTGGGGATGATGGGGGTCCCTGTTCCTTTCATTCCCTAGGCAGAGTTCCCAAAGCGACAGCTTCAGGGGAGTTCCCCCGTCGTTGGTCCCAGACAACGACAGCTGGAACCAGACCCTTCCCTAGGGCCTTGGTTCGTTTGGGCCACGGAGGAGTGGCTCAGCCATCCAAACCCGGGCCCCCCGGGGTTCCTTCCCTCCCTTCCAGGCCCCGGAACTTTACACAGACGCCTCCACTCGGGTGGGGGGCCATTTGGAGAGCAGTCACGCCTCGGGGGTTTGGGATCCTTGACTGTCGTCTTCAACATCAAATCTTGGAAATGGAGGCGGTTGGCTCGCCCTCTCCACTTCCAGTCCATAGTCTCCCCCCGATTCGTTCTCCTTTCACGGACAACACTTGGTAGCTTGTTACATCAACAAAGGGGGGGGGGGGGAGGCACACTCCATCGGCCTTCCCTCCGTAAAAGAGGCCTCCCCTGGTGTCACAGTGGGGGTCACCCTTCGCGCGAGACACATGCGGGACACACAATTATCCTGGCAGACACTCTCAGCCTCTTCCCCGTCTGTCCTCCACAGGAATGGACCTCAGCGGCATACCCTAAAAAAACCCTGTGGGAACATTGGTTCGGACCCATGATCGACCTGTTTGCACACGGTTCAACTATAAGTCTATCGTCTGCCAGTGTATGTGTCTCCGGTCCCGGACCCCCGGGCTTCCCCCATCGACGCCCCTTCCTTCCCTGGTCCCGGGCCCCATAGCTTACGCCTTCCCTCCTTCCCGATCCTCCACAAGGTGATCAGGAAGGCGAGACTCGAGAGACCGGTCATTTCATAGCCCGTGGTGGCCCACTCAGTCCTGGTTTCCCGGGCCTCAAGTCCCTCACTCACTCACCCCTCTTCGGTTTAAAAACCCGGTGGGACATGCTAAAGGCAACCCCGTTGGGTCTCCCTCCGCCAATCCCCAGATGCTTTGCCTCCACGCCCGGTTCTGTGCCAGCCCCGGGTTGCGAGCAGCTAAAATCCACCTCTCGAACGGACAGGTCCCAGTCCGTCCTCAATATCCTCTCTATCGCTGGGGGCCTTCAGGAACTCCAAGGGCCTAGCATGTCCTCTCGCAGAGCTAGCACAGAGTCCCTTTTCATTTACAGATGGGAGGAAAATGGGTTCATGGTGCGAAGACAATTCTGTCTCTCACAATCGCCCCTCCAATATCCAGATAGGAAATTTCCTGTCCCACCTTACCCTCTGCTAGCTCCATCGGGGTACAGGTCGGCCCTTGCACGACCATCCGCCAAATGGGCGGACCTTCCTTGAGAATGACTTCCTTCTCAGAGAGATCTCCAGAGGGGTGCTCTTCGTGAGGCCCAATCCCTAGACGTGTTCCCCTTTGGGACCTCTTCACTTACTTGACGTCCTCAGGAAACCCTTTTGGCCCGTCTCCTCCATTCCCTTCGCCTTCTGTCTATGAAGATACCTTCTCCTCGCCCCCGCTTCCGCCAGAAGGCGAGGCGAGATCCATGCCCTTAGCGGGGACCCCCAGAGACATTGCCTTCCACAGAGAGGCTCCGTCTCTCTTAAGTTCCTTCCGAATTCCTAGCTAAGAACAGGAACCCGGTAGTGCTCTCCTTACCTCGTCATCCGCCCGCTGGCGGATCACTAGGGGGGGACCCTCTTCGGACATAGCCCTTTGCCCCTCTCGAGGTCGAAACACATACTGGGAACGCTCGCGCCCCCGGCGCGTTTCGCAAAAACGTCTCCCTTTTTTCCATTCAACCCCAGTTTAACGGAAGACATCTCAGCGGCACTGTCTCTAGGTGGCTCTCCAGACGGTCAGAACGGCCTTTTTCCCGGCATCCCAAAGGGCCTCCCGTCTTGTCCCCCGGGCTCATGAGCTCAGAGCGCTCGCCCCTTGGCAGCATTCCAGAAATCTGTTCCCATGCGCCACCTCCAGGAGGCAGCCCTTTTGGGTTCGGAAAATCCTTCATAAAATTTTATTTTGGGACATCCGCATGACCAGGGCTGATGGTTCTAATGGGTATCCTTTGTGGGGCTAATGAAACCATATCGGGTAACCCCAGGAACCACTAGGGCACTCGCCCCCCTCCTTTTCCTTGAATTCTGCTATTGTCTGACAAAGGTACAGTATATGACGCCAAAATGGGGAGTTTGTATTTTTACTCCCCGTTTGGCTAGTATACTTACCATGTCAGACTCTAATGCCCCCCCTGCCTTCCCCACTAGCGCCAAGGTTTGGGGTTACCTTGCGCGCAGGCCCCGATGAATGAGGTACGGGAGGTTGACATGGCTTCTTCCTACGGCCGGAACGGTGGGCATCACGTGACTGTCTTATTACTGCATTAGCCACACAAAAACTTCGGCCTGGCAGAGCTGACTAACTGCCGTGAATGCTTTGTCTGAAAATGGTAAGTATACTAGCCAAACAGGGAGTATAATACAAACTCCCATATTTAGTCAAAGCCTTCATCTGTTTTTATTTGTTCATTTCCAAATGATAATCTGTTTAGTTGTTTACTGGGGTTTAGCAATGATCCCATTAATCTGTAATTAATTGTAAAATACCGTTTGCAGAAATAGAATAATGAATTATTTTTTAACTGCTGGTCCAGGGATGGATTTATTTTGCTGGAACTGGCAGCTGCATAAGAACAGAGGCTGCAATGGAATAAAGAAAAAAAAATTTCCATTTAATTCAGTAGCATATGCAACCAGTCAGTTCAAATTCCACGTCCATGGCTTTGTGTATTTGGGAGTTTTTAATCAGTATTTTATGTCACAGTAAGTCTACATCGTACTCTTTTAGTTCTGACAGTAGTTCGGGGATGTTGCTCTTCATACTCTAAAAGGCGTCACTTCAGTCAGCTGTCTTTGCTTTTTTTTTTTTTTTTTTTTGTAATGTAGATCTGAGCCCGCTGCCATTGGGGAAAAAACAAAAAGACAAAGAAATAGAAACCCGTGTTTTCCTATTCAAAAACAAGCAAACTTTTACTCTGATTGTGTGGAAAATGAGCAAGGTTCAAGGCTCCCCTCAACTTTAATGGATCTAAATCAGATGTGAGCCTCTGTATCCTGGAGCCTCGTTTCTTTGTACCTAAATCATATGTTGTCTGGTCTTTCGATTTTCTTGCACTGTTCTAATGGTGGTTGTTGAGTGACTGTCGTTTTAGTTGGTGTTATGACCAATTTGCAAAATTCCTAGTGCAATCACCTGTTAGTTATTTACATGAGGTATAGTTGAGTGACTGTCGTATAGTTGGTGTTATGACAATTTGCAAAATTCCTAGTGCAATCACTTGTTAGTTATTTACATGAGGGATAGTTATTTACCCGATGTATTTGTTGTTTTCCTTGTGTATAGTTGATTTTCCTGACATGGGTCAATGTGGAATGTGTAGGAATATCTGTATAGCTGTTTACCTTTGTATAGTTGTTTACCCGATGCATAGTTATTTCCTACATATAGTTGTTTTATATATTGTCGTTTTCCCTTTTTTGGTCAGTGGGGAATGCGCCCCACAAAAGATCACATGGTGTTGATCGATCAATGTGTGTGTGGTATGTGCACAGGGTATGGATGCAGTGTGTAGGCAGACGTCCCAGCACCTGGAGTTCGAGCCCGGGGTGGGGGGGGCCTTCAACCTTCAGCTGAAACTGGGGACGTCTGTGCTGTTTGCTGACTGGTGTGCCTCTGATGTGAGTTGCCTGTACACACCAACACCACATACTACATACCCCACACTGTACACATAACTTGGAGTCTTGTGCTGTTTGTGGGCTGGTGTGCCTTGATGTGAGTTGCTTCTACACCCACCACAACATACTACATTACCACACATGAACACATGACTGGAGTCTAGTGCTGTTTTGCTGACTGGTGTGCCTCTGATGTGAGTTGCTTCTACCACAACATACTAATACCACACACTACACACATAACTGGAGTTAGTGTGTTTGCTGACTGGTGTGCCTCTGATGTGAGTTGGCTTCTACACACCACACACCAAAATACTACAAACAGCACACTCACACGTAAACGGAGGACAGTTTGATGGTGTTCGTGACTGCTGTGCTTGATGTGAGTTGCTTCTACACCCACCACCATACTACAAACAGCCAATACACACGTAACTGGAGGACAGTTTGATGGCTGTTCGCTGACTGGTGTGCCTCTGCTGTGAGTTGCTTTACACACCACACACCACATTTCTACAACAGCACACTACACCCCGTTTAAATGGAGGACAGTTTGATGGCTGTTCGCTGACTGGTGTGCCCCTGATGTGAGTTGCTTCTACACACCCCACACCACTACTACAAACAGAAAACTACACACGTAAAATGGAGGACAGTTTGATGGTGTTTGCTGATGGTGTGCCTCTGATGTGAGTTGCTTCTGCACACCACACACACATACTACAAACAGCACACTACACACGTAACTGGAGGACAGTTTGATTTGGGTGTTCGCTGATGGTGTGCCTCTGAGTGAGTCGCCTCTACACACCACACACTTTACAGATGCTAGCAACGGAGGACAGTTTGGTTCTGTTTGCTGGCTTATGTACAACTGATGTGAGTTATCTCAACACCCGAACTACGCATGACATGGCACACTGGACAGGCGCAGGGGCAGTCTGATGCCTTCCACTGACTGGTGTGCATCCGATGTGAGTCACTGTCTACACACCAAAACTACACTCTCTGTAGACCACAGGGCTGCACACCCATACAACTGGAAGAGTGGGTGATGTTGCTGACTGGTGTGCTTTCAGTGTGTTGCCTCTAAATGCTGTAAACTACATACTACAAATTTCTAAACAAAGACCTAAATGGAGAACAGATGGTGCTGTTCACTGGGCTTTGTACTTCAGTGTGAATTGCCTCTACGCCTCACACTACACATTATGCATACCACACACTATAGCCTACAAATGTAGGGGTTTGGTATGCCTTTGATATGTCACCATAAAACATTACCCACTATACACACTACACATACTACACATACACACTCATCTTTGATTTGGTCCCCCATAGTCAGCTGGGCTATGAACAACATGAAATTTATATACCCCTTCGTTTTGACACACATGTCACATGACACACCACACTGGAGGACAGTTGGTTCTTGTGCTGACTGGTGTTTCTGTGATATGTCGGTTCTACATACAGACTTGCCAACCCTTCTGTTTTCGGTTTTAATGCATCTTGCTGGGATTCAATTTATTCCTGTGTTTCGCTCAAATCCCAAAAATTTCGCTGGCTTAAAAAAAGACAAAAAAGTTATGTAATTTATTCAGGTACATGCAGTACAACTGCTGTGTGTTTTAGCCAGTGTACAGTTTTAGCAAAGTTCCAGTCTGCAATTTCTGTGTACTCCCATTTGCCACTGCCATTGGGTGAAACTGATTTGCATAGCCCTGAGCCAAAAATTAGAAAAAATTAATCAACGTTTCATGTAAGGAGTACAAAAAAAACTATCCATGTATTGTTCAATCGGGTGTTAGTATAATCATGTTCAATGTACGTCTGCCTCTTAGACTTTAAGATTCCCCTGGAGTTTGTCTGGATGTCCAACATTATATGAGATGGCAAAATCTTGACCGATTTTCTGTCTTCCATGGCCAAGGGCACCACAGAGGCATTGATGGCCTGAAGTCTTCAATAAGAGGGGCATATTTCAAAAGTGAAATGAGTGACAGTATGAAGAGGTGAATATGGTCTTCAGAGGGCCCAAAGCTACCACAGTTGTAGAGGACTAATACAGAATGGAAAACAAAATGAGCCCGGCAAAAAAATGTTTTTTAAATGTTAAAATGTTAAAGCCGCCTATATATACCTCTCTGCTTATATGCATTCCCCACTGTTGTATGAAAATATTCCTCTCTCAAGTGTGATGGAGGGTTGACAGGTCTGTATATGTATCACATGCTACACATTATGCACAGCACTCTACACGCCACACTCTACACATCACACAGGAGTACAGGCTGGTGGTCTACACATCACACAGGAGTACAGGCTGGTGGTCTTTATTATCAGACTTTACTGATATTTTGGTGCTCTTTGTCGATATGGGTCTCGGTAATACACATGCCACTTCTTACTCCATGCTACACACTACATACATTTTACACCACATAGTACATACATAGATAATGAACAGTTTGTTAGTGCTGCTGCTGCTCCTAATTGTTGTATTCATGATGATATGATGATGATGATGATGACTATGTTGTGACAGTGCCATACTTCGACTGAGGCTTACAAAGAGACATTGGACAGTTTGTACCAGTGATGATGATTATGATGGTAGTGATAATGACGATGTTGATGATAATGGTGACAAAGACAATAATGATGATGATGATGACTGTGTTGTGATAGTGGACAGTCTATACTTATGGTAATGAAGTTAATGATGATGACGATGATGATGTGGCGATGACAGCAAGGATGATGAAGAAAATGCAGACCTGTTTACCCATATGATTTTGCTGTATTTTGAACACACGCTTGGCAAAAACAGGGTGAAAATGATGAACTTCAAAAAGAAAAAGAAAAACCCACAGTCAAAAACAAAATCTGGATATGAAATTCTTGAGTGGTAATTGCACTTGTAGAGTGTAATGATGATGATGTCTTGCTGTGTCAGTTTGATCAAAGAACAACAACTCTAGCAAACTTTTGTACGCAAAATTGTGTCTGGCTGAGTCTGCCGATACATACGAACTGGTCCTGAAATATTGGGAAAAAAACTGGTGAGAGTGCATGATTTGGTGCCAGATGTACTGATAAATCAAGTTTGATCGTAATTTTTGTTAAAAGAAACCATTTTTACTGTAGTCATTGCAAGTTCAAGAAGATCATGAAGATCAGATATCCCTCTGTGTCTAAACATTGATGTGTGATGGCAGATAAGAAAAAAAAACAACAAAAAAACATAGAACGCCTGCCTGCTTTTACAAAAATAATGGAGATTTGCACACAGTCTGTATTGAAAATACTGTCATTTTTCTTGAAAAGTAAACTAATAGCAGTTTAAGGGTAAAAAGGTCTGAAGATGACTGTGCTGTGACAGTGCTATCTATTGACAAAGGCTTACAAGGAAACAGTGGACAGCCTATACCAGCTATAGTGATGATGATGACGACAGTGACAATGATTGTGGCGACAATGATGGTAATGATGATTATGATTGTATTTTCACGGCACCATCTATTGATAGAGGCCTACAAGGAGACAGTGGACAGCCTACACCAGTTAAAATGATGATGATGATAATGACAGTGACAGTGATGGTGGCGACAGTGATGGTAATGATGATTATGACTGTATTTTCACAGCGCCATCTACTGATAGAGGCCTACAAGGAGACGGTGGACAGCCTGTACCAATGTCGGGAGAAAGTGGACAGAGAGAAATTCACTGGTGAGTTGGTCCCTGAACCACTCTGAGTGGGCGTAGCTGGCTTAGTATGACATCTCTTTTTACACGTCTGATTGTAGGATCACATTTAACAAGTCAGACTGTGGGTTTACTCTCACTTGACAAGTCTTATTGTAGGTCAAATGTCAGAAGTCTTGATTGTGGGTCAAATGTCATCTGATAAATCGTGGGTCAGATATCCTTTGACAAGCCTGATTGTAGGTCAGATGTCATTTGACAAGTCTGATTTAGGGTGAAATCACATGTTAGAAGTTTGATTGTGGTCAGTTTTTGTTTTCCAATTCATACATAGGATCAAATGTAGTTTAACAAGTCTGATTTAGGGTCAGGGTTCATTTTACAAGCCTGATTGTGGTCAGTTTTTGTTTTCCAATTCATACATAGGATCAAATGTAGTTTAACAAGTCTGATTTAGGGTCAGGGTTCATTTTACAAGCCTGATTGTGGTCAGTTTTTGTTTTCCAATTCATACATTGGATCAAATGTAGTTTAACAAGTCTGATTTAGGGTCAGGGTTCATTTTACAAGCCTGATTGTGGTCAGTTTTTGTTTTCCAATTCATACGTAGGATCAAATGTAGTTTAACAAGTCTGATTTAGGGTCAGGGTTCATTTTACAAGCCTGATTGTGGTCAGGTCTTATTTCACAAGTCTGATTTAGGATTAGATATTATTTGGAAAAGTGTGAATTTCGATCAGATCTCACATGTCAGATTTTAGGTTGAATTGCATTTCGCAAGTCTCATTTAAGGTCAGATTCTATTGTGCGAAACTTCATTATGGTTGGATTTATTTTACATTTTTTTCATTAATGACAGATTATGTTTTAAAGTCTTGATTATGGTCAGTTCTATTTTCACAAGCCTGCATTAGGGTCAGGTCTTATTGTACATCCTAGGGTCAGATCATACTTGACAAGACTGATGTAGAGTCGGATCCTGCACTGTCAGTCCTCTCTGGGGGTTTGGAAGGAGAGATTGGGGGTTGGGGGGGGGGGGGGGGGGGGGGGGGATGGAAGAGACAGTATGAAATGTATCCATGTCACATGGAAATTCTGTGCCGGCATTTCCTCTGGTCCTTCATGTTGACTCTGCCCTGTGTACTGTCTTTCACTGTTTGTATGGGTTTTTTTTTTTCCGGCCCTTTCACCTGTCTTTGTTAAATTTTTTCGCTCCATGGGATGTGGAGAGGATTACAGTATGGACTGTATCCCAGTGATCTGAAAATGGTGCGCTAGTAATTTCTTGTTGGGAGGGGAAAGTAGGGAGATGGGGGTGGGGGAAAGAATTGCTTTGTGTCATGAGTTGCTTTTTTTAAGAGTTGTATTACGAAGAATAGCCGTATAACTTTAGGAAAATTCATGAGGGCGGGGCATAAAAGGCTGCAGAAGTTAATGTTTTTTTCCATGCTGATTCATAGCTGCCAACTGTTACGGGAAAACCGGGACATATCGTTTTTTAAAAATTTGTCCTATTTTCGTTGTTTGCTGAAAAATTCCGGTTTACGAGTTTTCAAAAAAAAAGAAAAAAAAAGCCCAAAATGAAATAAAAGAACGTTTGGCAACTGGTCCGACTGAACAGAAATCGTAAACTCGGAAGTCAGCATGAAAGGGGCATAACTAGGCCCATTCTGCGCATGCGCATAGCTGCTGTTCAAATAGTCAACATGGCGTCTTAAAGTGGTAGCATGGAGAAAACCACAAAACCTAAACGATTCCAGCGGTATCTGCCAGCTTATAAAGACAAGTTTCCATGGGTCACTTCTTGCCCTTCAAAGGGTGAAAAGTTTGCTGTCTGCACCGTGTGTCGATGTCCGGTGAATATTTCACATGGGGGAAGAAATGATCTGGCCGATCACAAGAAGACCATGAAGCACCAAAAAAAAACAACGAAGCTGAGGAATCGGCAGCCGTCAAAAACACTCCGTCAATCTTCACATGCTATGGGGTGTAGTTGTGAGATTATAAGGGCAGAAGGGTGAAGTTGATGGAACTTGAACTGAAGAATGTGGGTGTAGCTGATGGAAGCCCAGGACTGTGAGTGCTCTTGATTGGGAGGGCAGAGCATCTTTTATGTTCATCCTACATCAATATGGAAGATAAAAAAGCTGTTTGGGCAAGTCTTATTTTGTGTGTTTTCTATATTAATCTATAGAAAAAAATATGGTGGCTACCTACATAAGAGGTTTTTTTTAACACAAAATATTGCATTGTATGCAACATACTAATATGCATGCTTTAATATGGTTTAATAATAGGCTTGCTTTTGATTAGTTTTCCTATCAGGAGATGAAAAATATGCCTGTCAGAGTGTAAAAAAGGCTTCAGCTTCAGGGGGCCAGCCCCCCTCCCGAACCCACCCCCTGTGAGGTGTTACTCTTTTTGACTCTGGGAGGTTGGCAGCTATGCTGATTGATGAGGAAAAGGGTGATAAAGACGATGCTGTGGTAGTGAACATCCTTGTTACTGATATCATCCTACACTTTCCCTCTACTCTCCCTCCCCACTTACACGCATAAACCTGTGTTACTGGTTGGACAGACATTTTCAGTGCTAAAGATGAAGTGATCATGCTTTGGTGACTGTGATGATGACGATGAAGTTGATGACAGTATTGACAATGATGCTGACAGTAACAGTAATGATGGTGACGACGATAACGACAATGGCGATCATGATGCTGACATTGATAATGTTGATGACAGACAATGGCGATCATGATGCTGACATTGATAATGTTGATGACAGACAATGGTGATCATGATGCTGACATTGATAATGTTGATGACAGACAATGGCGATCATGATGCTGACATTGATAATGTTGATGACAGACAATGGTGATCATGATGCTGACATTGATAATGTTGATGACAGACAATGGCGATCATGATGCTGACATTGATAATGTTGATGACAGACAATGGTGATCATGATGCTGACATTGATAATGTTGATGACAGACAATGGTGATCATGATGCTGACATTGATAATGTTGATGACAGACAATGGCGATCATGAAGCTGACATTGATAATGTTGATGACAGACAATGGTGATCATGATGCTGACATTGATAATGTTGATGACAGACAATGGTGATCATGATGCTGACATTGATAATGTTGATGACAGACAATGGTGATCATGATGCTGACATTGATAATGTTGATGACAGACAATGGTGATCATGATGCTGACATTGATAATGTTGATGACAGACAATGGTGATCATGATGCTGACATTGATAATGTTGATTTCCCCGAAGATGGAGTATGGCTGCCTTAATGGCGGGATAAAAAAGGGTCATACACACAAAACTCCACTGCCTGGCTATACAGGGAGTGTCCGCAGGAGTATCAGCCTGCGTACGCAGAAAGAAAGAAAAGATAATGTTGATGACAGACAATGGTGATAATGATGCTGACCATGAAGAATTGGTAATGGTGGTGAATGAGGTGATTTTGACAAAGATAGTTACGGTGTTTATGAGGGTGATGACGGTGTTGATGATGATTGTGATGGTGATGTTCACAGTGGCGGGGCACTCGGCCAAGTGTGTGAAGTACGATGTCAGCGTGCAGCCTGTGTCCATCCACCTGCCCATCTCCCGCTTCCTGGCCTGTCAGTGTCTACCGGCTCTCCTGTCTCTCATTACTGAGTTTTCTCTTCTCCTCTCTTTGTCTCTTTGCTCCTCTCCTTTCTTCTTCTCTCCTCGCTTCTCTCATCTCTTCTTTCTTCTTTCCCATATGCTTCTGGTTCAGTATACATGGCATGGATCAAAATCAGACGTTTGAAGCCATTGACATACATACATGTCAACAGTCACATTGTTATCCCAGCTGTTGAAGCATGTACATGTCAACAGGCAGAATGTTACCACAGCCACTGAAGTACGTACATGGCAACTGTCAATGTTCTGGGGCCTTTGAAGTATGCACATGTCAACAGCCAGAATGTTCTCACAGCCATGGAAGTACATATACAAGTCAACAGTCAATGTTTTCAGGGTCATTGAAGTTTGTACATGTCAGCAGTCAAAGAACATTCTCACACCATTTGAAATTCAGCAGTAAGAATTTTCTCACAGCCATTGACATACATACTCGTCGACAATCAGAATTTTCTTGGTGCCATTGAAATGGAGCATGTCTCACAGCCATTGAAGCAGATAGACGTCAACAGTCAGAATGTTCTTGGGGCCATGGAAGTACATGTCGATCATCAGAATGTTCTCAGCGCCATTGAAGTGCACACATGCCAGCCGTCCTAATCTTCTCACAGCCATTATAGTACTTTCATGTCAACAAGGAATATTCCCACAGACATTGAAGTGCATGCATATTTCCTGTCAAGGAACTTTCCTCGATACATTGATGCGCTAACATGTCAATAAAGAATGTTCTGGTGTATTATCAAAGAATGTTAGTGTTTTTGCAAGCTTGTGTGACTGTCAGTACAACTGAAGTAAATGTGACAGTCAGTGTGTGTGTGTGTGTGTGTGTGTGTGTGTGTGTGTGGCGTGCACTAATTCCAGCTAACTGCAGCAGTGTGGTATCACCTGTGATTTCTTGTATTTTCAGCGTTGTACGTCCATTTAGACAACCATGAACTGAGATGGGACTCTTCAGAACTGAAAATTTCGGTCAGTATCATTTGAGTTCGTGAGTTAGTCATTTCTTGATTTTCTCTGTTTTTGTTGTATACGATGATGTGTTGTTTCTTTTTTAAGTTTGTCAGTTTTGAGGTTTAGCTCGATTGAGTCAAATTAGAGATGTTTTGCGGGATTTATGTACTGATGAGAACATGTTGGGGACTCATTTTTTCAAACATTTTTTTTCTTCACTATATTCATAGGAATTGTGCATTTGCCAAGAGGCCTGACAGTCAAAGTTCAAACTCCCTTGCGGGATCAGATTTTTTCTGTGTTAAAACCCTTTCTGTCCACCAACAGTAAAATAGGAATCTGATTAAGGTCAGTGAAGGTGTAGGCGGAGGAATGAGAGAGATGGGCTTTGCCTTTAACTTGTCATACCCACAAAACAGTAACTCTCAATCAATTCACTGCCTTGTGACTATTAGCTGTAGGGCTTTAACCTTTCACCTTCTTAATGATAAAGGATAATCACTCTCAATTCTTAGTCTTCTGTGACAGTTTTGCTGCAGTTCCTTCATTTTTACCATTGATGGCTTGTTTTAAGAGTGTCTTTATATGAGCTTCAGTTCATCAACTGTGAATTCTTAAATGCATGTCTCTTCAATATGGTGATGCCCATTCATTTGACCAACTGTGAGGTCCTCGAAACTTGTGTGTGTGAAAGCAGTTGTGCCCATTCAAAACAGAAAAAAAGTATTCTTTAGTGTAACTGTGCATTTGACTTCAATGGAATTTCAGCAATTAAGCAGAAAAAGTGCTGCTGTGTGTTTGGCTTGCAGCATCTGAAATGGTTAAAGCTTGGGGGGTATTGTCAGAGAGATATGAACGACACGTTTGAGTTTTCAACTCCTGAAAAACTGATTTGCATAGCTTTTGAACACACACACACACACACACACACACACACACACACACACACACACACAGAGGCTCTCTCTCTCTCTCTCTCTCTCACTCTCACTACACGCACACACGATGTGTGCATGCACACATGTACAACACACACACACACGCATACACACAAACACAAACACACACACACACACACACACACACACACACACACACACACTCACACACACACACACACACACACACACACACACATCACTCACACACACACACACACACACACACACGCACTCACACACTCGCACACACTCATTTACTCTAGGGGTCAGGCGAGGCTGTGGCTTGCACCTACTACTACAGGCTGAATTGGAATATTTTTTTAAACTGTCTTTGTCAGTCGTTAAATGTGTGATTGATATCAGACAATGTTTTGAAAATATGCCATAGTCGTACAGGGGCGAATCTCCTGTTTTGATAATGACTAGATAAGTGATGGTGGACTATCTCATTGTATGAATGATAATGCAGCAAGTTTGTTTTTGTTTTTTTACATGTCTGTTTTGTGTGGATTCATCTGAAATGAGAAAAGGCAAGATCTGTTTCTAAATTTGAGTTCATAAATGATTGGTGATTGTTTGGTTTTTAATGTGTGTGTATGGGTGTGTGTGTGTGTGTTCTCAGAAGCGACAGGAGATAGTAGAGCTGATGGAGCCGGCACTACGAGTACAGGTACTGATTGCTCAGACTCAGGCGGGTATGTGGCGTCGCAACGGCTTTTCCCTTCTGAACCAGGTACGTCTATTTCCTCACTGTCCACTGTTCAGTCTTTAATTGGTGAATGTGTGTGCGGTGTCATATGCATGTAAGTTATCAGTAAGTGATATATTTTCAACCAGACAGGTAAATGAATACTTTTATAGCCACAGACCCGAGTGTCAACATTACATCTGTTCAAGTTTCTCATTAAATAATGCCAGTAGATAGTTATAGGGGTGCTACTTTCCGGCTCAGGCCTGAAATCCGGCCTGGGAAAAAAAATACATCAGGTTTTCCGGCTTCGAAAATGAAACTTGTCTGGCTCAGGCCTGAAATCAGGCCTGGAAAAAAAAACCCATCTGGTTTTCCGCTTCGAAAATGATCGGCAAACTTATTCCAGTTTGTACAAATTCTCATTTGGTTCCGAAGTGTGCTCAGTTACGAAAGCGAGGCTTGAGAACAAAATTACTTTTGAAAATGGCGCACGCTCTCACGTTTCTTGGTGATAAGGAGGATACCCATTGTTTAGAAAAAAGTGTCACAAACAAATGGAAGTGGTCGTGGTTAGATCAAACGAGCTGTGACGGCATTCGGCATGGTACGTGGTGCAAGAAACTGGCGATTGCAGGCAAGTGTTTCTGTACCGTTTGCCAAAAAACACTCGTCTACGGTTCGTCAGGGAAGAAAGCTTTACTTAAACATTCAGGTGAAAACCATCGTTCCAAAATTACAGTGCAAAGAACAATTCGACGATCGACGACGCTGTTGGCAGCACTTCTGATTGTGTGGCTGAAGCCAAAGCTGTGCTTTGTGCCTTCCTGGCGGAACATTGCCTACCGTTTTCGATGTCACCTCATCTTATCGACTTGTGCCGAAGAATTAGTGACAAAAGAACATTGTCTTCCTCTTGAAATGAGTCACGCGACTGCTACATACACAACTACTTTGGTGTAGCTGAAGCTATGAAGAGAGAGGTGATGGCAAGCTTGAAAACACTGTGTTCTCTCTGGAATGTTGACGAGGCAACAAACGCAGCCAAAAACCAAAATAGTGAATGTACTTGCTCAGTACTTCGACAGTGATGTGGGGAAAGTTCTTGTGGAGCATCTTGGTTCAAGGGTCGTGAACATTGCTACAGCTTCAACATTTTTACTGCCATTTCTAATATTCTTGAAAAAAGAAGTTTACATTGGTCTCAAGTGGTTTCAAGTTTGTTTGATAACTGCAGCAACATGAGAGGATGCAAAGGAGGTGTGGAAACACTTGCTAGAGCTACAAATGAACACTTACTGGACATTGGTGTGATACACTCCATATTGTCCACAATGCAGCATCTCGCTTCTGCACAATCTTGGACAAGAATTTTTGCCACTACAGGACATTGCCAGTGACATTTACTACGATATGAAGAGTCGCCTAGGGCTTGTGCTCTGTTCAGGGAAAATTCAAGCCATTCTTGGACACAAGGGACTCCATCTGGTGCGGCCATATTTCAAACAGGTAGGTTTGTTAATTTGTTTGGTTGATTCAGTGGTTGGTTGGTTGGTTGGTTGGAAAGCATGCTTTAAAAAAAAGCATTTAAATACATGTACATGCACAAAATATTCTAGTTCATCTCACCCATATATACAATATACATAAATGATTTAACACCATGAACAAAAAGCTAACACAAAGCTTTGCCTAAATATGCACACACATAGTGACATGCACACACATAAATTTATGCATTCACTTAAACATAAAAACTGACATGTGAATATATTTTATTTCTAAAACTTATAAATTTGGCAGTGCAGTAGCATCTTCAGATGGTAGAGGTTTAATTTAATGCTATCACTTTAATGACTGCTATCATTTAAGATTACCTACACATGCCTTTCTAAGTTTCATTTCACTATACAGCACATTCAGACCTTGTTTCATTCCCACTGTTATTAATATTTTGCTACAAACATTGAGTTCACTATTTTGCTCAGTACATTCTTGCTTTTAACATTTAAACAGCTTACCAACACTCATGCTAAAACATGTCACATGTGCATTTTTTTAAGTGACACTCAACACACCTAAAGCGACGATACACAGATACAGTTTTGATTAACAAGCTCACTGTCAGTGGTGGCATGAATGATGTGCATTCTGTCACAACGTTTTTCCTGTTCTAAACAAGTACTGGAGATACTAATAGTACAAAAAGTCAAAAGCTTATAGTTATGGTGACAGGAGGAAGGGGGGTGGGGGTGGGGGGGGGGCGGGAGGGGGGTGGGGGGGAGGGGATTTATGGCTGTCTTCAAACATACTTACATAGTCAAGCTTGTTTTGTAGCTTTTGATTTGCTGAGAAAGAAGCACTTTATTGCTCAAAATATCTCGAAAAATAAAGGAGTTATCACTTTTTGAAGATTTTTGCCTTTCTGCCATTGGTGTTTTTGATGTGATCAGCCATTTTTAGGAGATTATGTTTCCAAATTATGCATCAAACTACCTGAAAAAAATAGGCCTATACTATATGATAAGTTAACTTAGCTCTATCACTTTCAAACTTCTATCTTGTAAACTTTTGTGTAATATAGGTCCAAACTAGCTGCTGTATTAATTTGCCCAAAACGGGTCTAAAAACATTTTTGCCGTTCATTAAAAGGCCATAACTTCTGTACCAATTGACAAGAAATATAATTCTTTTTGTGTTTTGTTTGGATTTACAAGATCTATCAAACAATTGATTTTTATGCACACTGCCTATAACACTTTTTTTAAATAGGCTGCCGGTACATATCTCATGACACGTTACATAAACTTTGTGAGTATAACTGTACTTACTCAGCTCATTTTCATGAATTAAATTGGATATTTCTTTGTTTCTCAGCGCTAATTTTGTTATATGTATCCTTTAATGTACATGATGCCTAGTAAACCCCCCAAAATTACGTGATCGTAGCACACACTGATCTATTTCGGCAAACAGAAAAAGTCTTCTTCGCATTTCACCTTTTGTCACAGCCTCATATATATATATATATATATATATATTATATATATATATATATATATATATATATATATATATATATATATATATATATATATATATATAATATATATATAATGTGTGTGTGTGGGAGGGGGGGGGGGGGGTATTTCTACCTTTTAAAATTCTATGATACTGTGAATAAAACAAAGTAGACTCCTTTGTCAGGACAAGAATATTGACTGTTTATTTAAAACCCTTCTTCACCTAAAAATATATTGTTGAATTGTGCAGTAATGAAGTGTTGTTGTTTTCTGGGCAGGTTTCTTCAAATGCGGCAGGTAGCTGATAGACTGGATGAGCTGAAGGACCCATTGATTTTGTATTACTTCTCATTCTTAACTTCTGTGAACAACGAAGTACTGTGGCAGAAGTGGACTCCATCATCGCTGAGCATAGCACTTGCTCCACAGCTCGTCAACAGATAAAAGACATTCAGCAGTGTATACATCAATCTACCAAGTCGCCTGCAAGTACCACAAAGGAAAGAAAGCTCTTGCTGTTCCTGTTTCATAAAAGACAACAGACAGAAATTGCATTGCAGTTGTACAGAGGGATTTCTGTGGCAGTTTGAAAGGTACACTCTTCTTTCCAGTATGTCAAACCAATGGCCCATAAACTTCATGCACAGATGTTTGAGGTGACGAAGCAATTCTGTCACAGTTCATGAAACCGGAAGCATTGCCTGAACATGATGCTGCAGCAATTGCCGACATTAATGTTGGAAGACAGAATACTCCATCTTCGAGACAGTCAACTTGGGGTGGGCGAGTTCTGCTTTTCTCCACTTCAGATCTGCAGACGGGACCGAGTGAAACACCATTGGCTGCCATCATTTTGGAATGCTCTTCGACTTGCCTATGAATCAGGAGCAAAGGCCTTGAAAAAAGTTGCCACTGACCAACAAGAACATTATCAATCTTGCGGCTTTAGACCCAGGCTTGCAAAGGTCACACGGGACAGCACAGTCTTTTCTATCCCTGGCCAGAAAATTACCCAATGTCATTCCTGAAAATGACCTTGGGAAACTTGATGCGGAGCTCAAGCGTTATGGATCTGACACACAAGTCAGCAGTTTCCCTTCTGATGAAACTGATCCTGCTTTCCGACTAGACACAGACTGGTGGGTGCCAATAATGAAACTGAAAGAAAATGAGGAGCAGCGCTATCCAACCTTGTCTCTGTTGGTGAAAGCTTTGTTAACAGTTTTCAGCGGGGCCGCTTGTTAGAAGGCAGCTTCAATATCATGGGGGATATTGTCGAGGAGGATCGCACCTGTATTTCCCTTGAAAAACTATGAGGCCACAGCAGTAATCAAACAAAGGCTTAAGGCAACCCAGAAAACTGCTGTGACCATGACTGTGACTGAGGACATGAAAAGGTGTGTCATGAAAAGCAGAGCATGCTATCATTCTTCCTTGAACAAGGCAAAAACCCAGGGTGGGGGACAATTTGTGACTGGGACAAAATCAGCAGCAGCAGCCAGCAAACAGTCATCTACATCTGCAACAAAAGCACAGCCTTCAACCAGCAAGCAGTCATCTGCAACAAAAGCACAGCCTTCAACCAGCAAGCAGTCATCTGCAACAAAACCACTGCCTTCAACCAGAAAGCAGTCATCTGCAACAAAAATGGGGAGTTTGTGTTATACTCCCTGTTTGGCTAATATACTTACCATGTCAGACCATAGCATTCAACGGCAGTTAGCCAGCTCTGTCAGGCCGAATTTTATCCGTGGCCAATGCAGTCATAAGACGTCACGTGACGTCACCCCACTTCCGCCTCCGGAAGAAGCCGGTGTCAACTTCTTCTACTCATTCAGCGAGGCCTGTGTGCAAGGTAACCCCGAGGACCTTTGCGCTAGAGGGGAAGGTAGGGAGGGCATTAGAGTCTGACATGGTAAGTATATTAGCCAAACAGGGAGTAAACACAAACTCCCCATTTTGGCGTCATATACTGTACCATGTCAGACCATAGCAGAATTTAAAGGAATCGGAGGAGGGCGAGCGCCCTAGTGGTTCTCGGGGTTGGCCGTTATGGCTGCATTGGCGCCACAAAGGAGATCCCTTTAGAACCGTCAGCCCTGGTCATGCGGATATCCCTCAAGTAGAAGTTAATGAAGGGATTTTCCGAACGCCAGTAGGCTGCCTCCAGGAGATGGCGCACGGGGACAGAGTACTGGAGCGCCGTGGAAGTGGCCAGTGCTCTGACCTCGTGGGCCCTGGGTGATTGGGCGGGGAGATCCTTGTGCGCCTGAGTGTAGGCCGATCTCACCGTCTTGGAGAGCCACCTAGAGATAGATCCCGCCGAGATGTCTCTAGTATTGTTGCTGTTGAGAGAGATAAGGAGTCGCCTCTGGGAGGTGCGCCTGGGGCGAGTGCGCTCCCAGTAGCATCTGAGACACCTAGCAGGGCAAAGGTTAAGGTGTCCCGATTTCTCTCCCTTTCCCAAGATATCCGTCAGGGAGCGGATGACGAGGGAGGGAGAGGGGGTGCCAGGTTCCTGATTTTTTAGCTAAGAACTCTGGAAGGAACTTGAGGGAAACAGAGCCGTCCCTGTGGAAGGCGATATCTCTGGGATCACCGCTGAGGGCGTGGATCTCACTCCGTCGTCTGGCCGAGGCCAGGGCAAGGAGAAAGGTGGTTTTAAAAGAGAGAAGGTCAAATGGAATCGATGTAATGGGTTCAAAGGGGGGCTTTCTGAGGACGTCGAGAACGATGAAAAGGTCCCAAAGAGGGGTGCGCCTAGGGGACTGGGCTTCCCGTAGAGCAACTCCTCTAGAGACCTCTCTGAGCAGGAAGTCATTGTGAAAAGAAGGGCCGCCCAGTTGGCGGATGGTGGTACAGATAGCCGATCTGTAGCCCCGGATGGAGCTAGCTGACAGCTTAAGCGAGGAAGATAGGTGTGAGAGGAAATTGCCTATCTGGATGTTGGAGGGGCAGTCCTGGGGAACTGAGTTATCTGAGCACCAGGCTACCCATTTCTCCCACCGGTAATTGTAGAGGGACTCGGTGCCGGCTCTGCGAGATGCCGAGGCTAAGTCCCTCAATCCCCGAGAGGCTCCCGCCCCGGCTAGGGTGTCCCGGACGGACTGGGGCTGTCCGCGTGGGGAGAGGATGAAGATGTTCGCAGTTGGGCTGGCAAAGCAGCCACGCGTGTAGGCGAAGCATCTTGGGATTGGAGTGAGGGAGACCCGAACGGGGTTGTCTCAACATGTCCCACCGAGGGCGAGCCGTAGAGGTGGGACGTGAGAGAGAGACTTGAGGTCTGGGAACCAAGACTGGGTCGGCCACCACGGGGTTATGAGGATCAGCTGGGTTTCTCCAGCTCGCTTTCCTGATCACCTTGTGTAGGATGGGAAAGGGCGGAAAGGCGTACGCCAGTAGGCCCGTCCAGGGGCAGAGAGAGCGCATCGACTGCGTAAGCCTGAGGGTCCGGGACGGGGGAGACGTACAGGGGCAGGTGGTGGTTGAACCTGGTGGCGAACAGGTCTATCATGGGAACAAACCAATGTTCCCATACCACAGACAGGGTTAGTTGTTGAGGGTCCACTCCGTGTGGAGTAGAGACTTCGACCGACTGAGGGAATCCGCCAGGATGTTGCGGGTTCCTGCTATGTGTCTCGCGCGGAGGGTGATCCCCGCGCGTGACACCAGCGAAGGAGGGCCTCTGATCTGAGGGAGAGGCTGATGGAGCGTGCCCCCCCCCTTTGTTGACATAACAAGCTACCGACGTGTTGTCCGTGAGAAGGAGAACATGTCGGTGTGTGACCTTGTGCTGGAAGTGGAGAAGGGCTAGCCTGACCGCTTCCAGCTCCAAGATGTTGATGTGAAGGCCGGCAGTCTGTGAGTCCCACTCCCCTGAGGTATGACCGTCCTCCAGTGGGCCCCCCAGCCCAGGTTTGAGGCGTCTGTGTACAGTTCCAGGGGTTGGGTTGGGAGGGCGATGGGGACCCGGTTTTGAGAGAGTGCCCGGAGTGAGCCACTCCTCTATCGCCGAAAGAAACCAGTGACCGAGGGGAATGACCTGGTCCCAGCGGTCGGAGGTCTGCGACCAACGTCGACGGAATTCCCTCTGAAGTTGGCGTTTGGGGACCCGCCCCAGGGGAATGAGGGGAGACAGGGACTCCATCATTCCTAAGAGGGAGGACAGGTTTCTGGCCGAGGTGTGGGGTGCCTGGGATAGGCGTGAGATGAGGTCCAGTATACGTGTGGACCTCTCCGGGGTCGGGGAGACTATCATGGAGATAGTATCGAAACTCATCCCTAGGAAGGCGAACCTCTGGCTGGGAGTGAGTTTCGCACTTCTTGGGGTTGGTGACAAACCCAGTGTGGAGCAAAGACTCAGGAGGCGGGTGGTGTGGGCTTGGCACTGGGCCCTGGAGGAGGCCAAGACGAGCCAGTCGTCCAGGTAGACTAGGAGGCGGATGTCCTCCTGCCTGGCTAGGGAAGCCATCTCCTTGACAACCTTCGTGAAGAGGAAGGGTGCCAGTGAGAGGCCGAATGGGAGGGCCCTGAACTGGAAACACTCGGCCCTGCCAGACGAACCGTAGGAATCGTCTGTGGCCGGGTGAATCAGGATCTGAAAGTACGCGTCTTTCAGGGGTGGGACACCTCTGTGATGGCGCCTTTCAGGAGGAGCTCTTGGACCTCCACGTGGAGCGCCTCTGCTTGAGCGGGGGGAGGGTTGGGCGAAGGAGGGGGGAGTGTGCATGGGGGGGGGGTCGCTCGTGAATCCAAGGGAGACGATACCCCTCCCGTAGCACCGCCACTACCCAGGGGCTGAGGCCCAGACGTCTCCACTGGTGGGCGTGCCTGGAGAGGCTGCCGCCAGGGGGGGCGGGGACGTGGGTAGAGGAGAGGGCGAACGGGCGGGTGGGGGAGCCGCCGGATCGGAGTCTCCTCGGGTTGCGGCCCAGTCATCTCCGGGGTCGAGACTGTTGGCCGAAACGAAAATTTCGCAGCTGTGCTTGGGTTTGGGCCTGGGGGGAAGATTGGGAGCGTTAGCGGGCCGTGCGGTGTTGGAAGGCGATTGCTGGGGTAGGGTTTGGGCCTGGGGAAGGACCTATGGGTGGGTCTATCAGGGCGTGGCAGTGGCCTGGGCGCAAAGGATGCCGCCTGCTTGCGTTCCTCGACTGCTTGTGTTATCACGTCAGTCGAGTAATCGCCGAACAGCGAGTGGTCCTGGCCCGGGGACACACCGCAGGGCTGCCTTAAGCGCCGGAGAGAGAGAGGTCCGTGCCAGCACGGCATCTTCTGGCACCAACAAGCAGTTGAAGTGGCTGGTAGCTGCGCTGTCCGCCGCAGCCGAGAGATGATGCGAAATCCTGTTGACCAGGTGTCGCATAAAGGGGTCGCTAAACAAGCGAGAATCATTCTCCTGGTACGCCTCGGAGTCCATGTCCGAAGGCCCAGGGGCGGCCCCATCGTCCCCGGCCATAGAGCCTCCAGTTGCTGAAGGAGCATACCTAAGTAGGTATGTCCGGCCGTGGTGTGGAGGATGCCCATCCTGGATGTTCGGTCCCATTCCTTTAAATTCTTAAAAGAAATGGTGCCGACGTAGGGGGGGGGCAGGTGGGGATCAACCGACGGTCGGACTGTGAAATGCCCATCTCCCTGGTAACCGGGTTGTCGGTGAACAGGGAGGCGACCGAGGGGTTCCTGCGGTCCCAAGGAGGGTACCGACTTGGGCTGCATTAGGTGCTGAGAGGGGTCCCTGTCCTGGAGGGGGGACGGCCTGCGCACCCATGGCGCGAGTAGCCGGTCCTTCCCAGAGAGAGGTTAGTGACAGGGGGGCGACGATCCTTGGTTTGGACCGCTGGGCCGGGGGGGGCCGGTGAAGAGGGAGAGGGAGAGGACTTCGTCGGCGGGTGCGGCCTCCCTCCTAACGAGGTCTGGGCGCCACCGTTCCACCGTGCGGACATCGTACAATGAGGTGGAGGCTAGGTCCTCCTCATCGTCCGCCTCAGGGAGGTAAAGGTCCTGGCAGGGTTCGGAGCACCCCTCGTCGGGAGGACCGTCAAGGGGTACTTGCGGTGACTCCCAGGTGGCTCTATGATCGGCGGACGGGACGTCATCCTGCCGATCGGACAGCGCCCGAGGAGGGGGACCAAGGTCGACCCAGGCAAGCGTTGCCGGGTGCCACATGCGACCATACAGTTGGTCGTGCTGGGTGTTGGCGTTCAGCCACTGGTCTCTCTCGGGGGCATAGAGCCACCGGTCCCCGGGGAGGAAAACGGGCTGTGGCGGCCCTTGGGTGACGGCAGAAGTTCCCCGGGGAGCCGGGTAACCTGAGCCACCATTGTGGGGGTAAAGAGAGGCAGTGGCCTGTCCTCCCGCACAGGTCGTGCACTGCGCCTTGCACGTCCTTGGTGGGGGCCTGTGAGGGCCGATTGCTACGGAGGAGGATGCGGAAGCCGAGCCTCACAACCCGCGAGCGTGCAGATTGGTCAGGATGCGGTCCGTGTCCCCCCCCCAGGATAGGTCAGGTTACCCGCGGTCCGGTGGTAGATCCTCCCCCCGGAGGAGCGGGACCGTGGACGCTGCCCAAACGGGGACCCGAAAAGGTCTGATCCCCAACGTCCGATACCCCTAGGGGAGAAAGGTGATGGTCGATTGGGGTGGGTCGACCTTCCTTGTGCGAACCCACGACCGCGCTGATGGCGCGATGTGACCGCACGCCAGAATTATGGACACCACCGAGGTCGTGCGTCGGGGTGACCATAACCCTGCGTCCGGAGTCTAAGCGCTCCTCGGGCTCAGGTGTTGGCTGCACTGTGCCCGGTGGGGCAGAGCGCTGCGAGTGCACGTGTCGATTTCGGGGGAAAAAATGGACCTGTGACTCACCAAGGCGAGTGACGGAAGGCGATTCCATACCAGACCCGTCACCCGTGCTGGTCGCGGCTCGGCATGATTCCCCAGGGACCGAGGTTCGCGTGACTCAGCATGATAGAGAGAGGTCTCCGAACGCGTCCGGGGGCGAGAGAGGGCAAGCTGGCCGATGGAGACGAGGGGGGGTGAGGGCGAATTCCGTCGTTTATTCTTAGCTCGGGAAGGTCCCTTGAGGGGCGCCTTGCCCTTATACCTCTTGGATATACCTCTCTTTCCCGGCTGGTCAAAAGAAAGGCATTTTAGAAATGGTGGCCGCTTGCCCATCCGCCTTCAGACGCCGCGATCGTGCGTCCGTCGGTCGGGTAGAAGAGGAAAGGTCACGCGTCCCTCGCGGAGCAGTCATCTCTATCTACCCGAACCGAACGTTCATCAATGTGAACGGATTGCTCGGAGACGGAATCGACCGCCGGTTCTCCGGGAAACTGAGCGAACTCCGAGCAGTGGAGTGGCTCGACCCGGCGGTGTCCTTCACCATGTTGGGCACAGGTGGCAGAGCAAACCCGGAACACACGACCGCAAAGAGGAGACAAGGTGGTCGATCGAGAAAGTAATTAAACTCGATCGCTCGAGTGGTGTCGTGCAAGACCTGGAGAGATCGACGAAATCTCAAGGACCGTACACGCCACCGATCGAGAAAATCAAAACACACTTAAAGAACCGCGTTCTAAGTGAGATGGATAATGGTCTTTCTCGCGCACAAACCCTAATGAGGAGTCTTGCGACAAAGGGTGACAAACCGAGGCTCGGAAAATGGGTGGGGAAAACACGACCGGCGAGAAAAGAAAGATGGCTGCCGACGACCGGCGAGGAAGTGGCAGTAGAACAAGGACGACCGGCGAGCAAATCGCGAGATAACAGGAGCGTGTAGTCCGATAAAGAAGGAGGGATGCGACAGTAGGATGCGACGTAAAAACCCGAGACGGGGTAGGGTGCGATCCGAAAAAATTTTGATAGAAGTGAACCACGTGGCGATGATAAAACACGCACAAGTGTAGCAACGATCGAACAACCCGACGATCGTGAACGCTAAGTCGCGAGAGTATGGGAAACGGTAAATGTAGCAATTGCGCTCCCACCAAGAGCCTCACGCGGCAAGAATACTCAGGGTTTAGCGCAAGGCACAACTGAATCAAGTATAGAAACAAAGACACCAGCAATCTTAAACACAAGGCAAGTATAGGCGAGACAGAGCACAAGACTTATCTTGCTTTGACGGCAGGCCGAAGGTGAATGAGGTAGAAGAAGTTGACACCGGCTTCTTCCGGAGGCGGAAGTGGGGTGACGTCACGTGACTGTCTTATGACTGCATTGGCCACGGATAAAAATTCGGCCTGACAGAGCTGGCTAACTGCCGTTGAATGCTATGGTCTGACATGGTACAGTATATGACGCAAACCACAGCCTGCAACCAGCAAGCAGTCATCTGCAATAAACCACAGCCTTCAACCAGCAAGCAGTCATCTGCAACAAAACCACAGCCTTCAACCAGCAAGCAATCATCTGCAATAAAACCACAGCCTTCAACCAGCAAGCAGTCATCTGCAACAAAACCACAGCCTTCAACCAGCAAGCAGTCATCTGCAACAAAACCAGCCTTCAACCAGCAAGCAATCATCTGCAACAAAAGCACAGCCTTCAACCAGCAAGCAGTCATCTGCAACAAAACCACAGCCTTCAACCAGCAAGCAGTCATCTGCAACAAAACCACAGCCTTCAACCAGCAAGCAGTCATCTACAACAAAGACACAGGCTTCAACCAGCAAGCTGTCATCTGCATCACACACACAGCCTTCAACCAGCAAGCAGTCACTGCTTCTGCAACAAATACAACTCGGAAAGAATACTTTGAAAGTCTCAGGAAGAATCTTCAGCATGCTGGTGATTCATTTGAAACATTTCATAATGTAGCGAAAGAGGCAGAACAAGTTTTTCTAACAACATGGCCAGTGAGATGCATGCAAGTGTTTGACTTTTTATCATACCAGGCAGACATCCATGCAGCAGGACTCTATCCTAAAGATGGACCTAATTTGGTTCCAATAAGGATTTATGGGGATGGGAACTGTTTCCCAAGATGCGCCTCATTTCTTGCTTTTGGAAATGAAACCAAACATCCTGAAATGCGTGTTCGAATTGCAGTAGAATTAGCCGCAAATGAGGAGTTCTACTTGTCAGATGCCCAGTTGAAAAAAGGGTGCTCTTCAGCACAACCGCCTGATGTGTCTCTTTGCAAGCAATATGCCTCATTTTCCCCACACTTTGGTAATGAAACACTGATCTTTGACAGCATTGGACACATCTTTCGAAAGGAGGTGCTAAACACCATTGTGCCAGGTACATACATGGGTGCCTGGCACATGCATGCTGTTGCTAGTGTTCTCGGCAGCACCATCCACTCTGTGTACCCTGAGTTTGGAGGACATACTGTTAGAAATTTCCTTCATCGCCTAGTCTGTCCAGAGCAACTTGCCCAATTTCAACTACATGTACTGCATTCCCAGGCATCATGTGGAGCCGTATATCTGGAAAGACCTTCGCGAGTGTGAATGGCATCCCAACCATTTTGTTGTGTGCCTTCCAGATACTGAGAGAAAATCTGAAAATCCCAGCAAAAGAAAAGCAAGTTCTCAGGACATAAGAGGTTTTTCACAAAAAAGGCAAAAGAGTGATGTTTTAAAATTAGCTGTTAAAACTAAAATATAGACCAGTAAGAGACTGTCATTTCAATATTTTTGCTTTTTATTTTTGTACTGCCCCTACATATAACATGGACATAACAGCAAAACAGACAGTGTATCAGGCTGATGACGGAGATGCTCAATGCTTTGTCAAGTTTTGGGTCTAACAAGATGTGAGGCCTGAAGACAGAAATTGAGGTATGAAAAACTTTTTTTTAAAGGTGATAGGTGAAAATGGAGATAGTGGACAGAAAAAGACAAAGACATGTGTGACCATATTCACAAAAGGTGTGCAGGGTGACTGCAGTGAACTTTGTGTATAGAACAGTGACAGATGTTGTAAACAATGACGGGGGCATCGCTGGCATTCTGGTCTGGACAAATTTTCTAACACGCCTTCATTTCTCATCTGGTGAGGAGACATGTTTTGTGTGTTTATGAGTACACGTGTATAATGCGTTTGTAATTGAAAATGGTCACTGTCTTTTCTTCTTCTTTTTTTAAGCTAAGCCAGGCTTTTTTTTTTACATTAAAAATATCTAAACACTATGTTAGCTATATTCACTTTTATTGGGCAGTATGTGTCATTTTCAGTTTCAGGCCTGGTGAAATTGGGGTTGTTACTTTCAGGCCTTAGCACTTTCTTTCTGTAGCACCCCTGTAGTTAACTTTCTCTTTTTCATTTTCATTTTGAAATGGTTGATTGCTTACATTTTGTTATTTCCTGTTCAGTTAGCTGTTATCTTTTTCATTCAAATCCTTGTTTTGATGTTGATTAGAAACTAGTAGCTCTTCGACCTGAAGGTTGCTGTTGCTAATGGTAGTAAGAAGCATCTTTTGTCTAGGTGTAGGCTGCTTTGTCACCAGTAAATAATGTGACTGTTAAGTCACTGCTTCCTTTAGCGTGCTTGTGCACGTCCACAAATTTTGAGGTGTGATGGGTCATTCAAGTTGGACTTAAGAACTGATTGGATCTGTCAAGCGTTGAAACTTGCAATATGTGGGGGCGCTATTAGGAGCTGACTTTTGGAGTTTGTCATGACCAGTTAGGCCCTTCATCATCAGTCAGAGACGGATCACTGTCAGTCGGGGGAAAATGATGACTGTGTTGTGATGTTTCAGATTTACTTTTACCACAATGTACGCTGCCGTGAAGAAATGTACAACAAAGACATCATCATGCTTCAGGTCTCTGGTCTTTTGTGTGTGTGTGTGTGTGTGTGTGTGTGTTTTGTGTTTGCAGGGGAGCATTGTGTGTAGGTAACTGAGTGTGTGTGTGTGCTTGCATGGATGTTTTAATTGCGTATGCTCTGTATAGTGTGGCTGTGTCTGATGTCTGTGGTGGCCTGCATAGCTGTGGATGCACACATGATAAGAATGAGTCTTGATGAATGGTGAGATTGATCAACCGAAATATCTCTCTGAACACACACATACACACACAAGCAAGCACACATACACGCATGCAGTACCACATATGCATGCATGCACACACATGCGCACTACGCACATGCATACATACACACACACACACACACACACACTCACGTATATGCATGCACAAAAGTACATACATGTACACTTGGGAACATACATGCATGCATGCGTGTACACGTGTGCGCACACACACACACATACTCGCATGTGCACACTCTTTCACACACACACACACGCACGCACACACTCGCAGTGAGGACTCAAAAAAACAAGGTTATGAGATTAGTTCAGTCAAAGTTATAAGCAGGCAGAAAATGGAAAGTTCAGGAGGCACTGAACACAGCTACATAGATCAGGGAAATAGTTAGAAATGCACAAACCAACAGACAGAGACAGGGGTCAAGAGAAACGGGTGGTCAGAGACTAAAGAGAAGGCAAAGAGAGACATGGTAATAACAGGAATTGAAGAAAGAAGAGAATGCCAAGAGAATACAGAAAGCAGTCCAGCAGGAGCAGTGGACTGAGTGGGGAAACGCATTCCAAAGAAGCCTCAGCTGGAATGACATGTGGCACATAGCACACACACACACACACACACACACACACACACACACACACACACACACCAGAGTCCCCTCAAGTGTGGCCGTCAGGGTGACCTTGTGGGTATGCTTTGTGCAGATTGCTGCCTCGCTTCTGGAACCTGATGAGTTTCTGATCCACATGCTGAACAAGTACGGCCTGGTCGCCTGGACCAAGTGAGTCCTCTCTCTGTCGCCTCTCTTGCCTTCTACAAATGGTGCACAGATCTTGCTTGGTATCTCGTGCTGTAAGCAGCGGGAATAGCTGACTCCATATCTTTCTTTCTTTCTGTGTACGCAGGCTGATACTCCTGCGGACACTACCTGTATAGACAGGCAGTGGAGTTTTGTGTGTATGACCGTTTTTTATCCCGCCATTAAGGCAGCCATACTCCATCTTCGGGGAAAGTGCATGCTATGTGTAACGTGTCGTCCATACCAACGGCCAAACTGGCCTTCTCTTCCGAAAGTTGGTGATGGGATTTTACGTGTGTGCAAGATGTGCGTGCGTTCACACACGGAACCTCGGTTTATAGTCTCATTCGAAGGACTGTATGGGGAATGGAGTCAGAACCAATGTTCACTCTGAGGGAAAAATCCCCCTGTACCGAAATTCAAACCCGCAACCCCAGGATCACGAGTCCGGCGCTCTACCAACTGAGCTATTCCAGCCCCCGACTCCATATCTGTTCTGTCATAGTTTTCCTAGGAATCCACTGCAAGAATGTCTGACTCCCTCTCTGTTCTCACCGAGGTTTCCTAAGAATCCATTGTAGAAATAGCTGACTCCCTTTCTGTCATGGTTTTCCTAGGAATCCATAGCAAAAATAACTGACTCCATCTCTGTTGTGTCACTACTGAAAGAACTGATGTTTTCTTGGGATAGTTAATAGTGATCACTGTTCAGTTAATTCTTAGTCTGAAGGTATTGTTGTCGTTGAGTTAATTGTTGATTATCTCTGTTGAAGATGTTGTAGTTCTGGTTTAGTAAATTTTTGATTATCACTGTTGGAGGCATTGTCTTAGTGTAGTTAATTGGTAATTATCCCTGTACAAGTCATTGCCTGGTTTAGTCAGTTGTTACTCATCCGTGTTGAAGATACTGATGCTCTGATTTAGTTTATCATTAACAATTTTTGTTAACGGTATTGTTGTCTTGGGGAGTGATAGCTTTATCCTGCTTTAATTCTCATTGTCTACAGGCGAAAGAACAGTCTTTCATGTGCCATGCATATATGCTGTTTATATAATTTTTTTCTGCTTAGTCCCCTTGATAGCTCTTCGTTGCTATCTGACGTATCGCCACATGATGTTTAACCCAAACCTGTCTGATGTCTGTGGCCCTGTGTGTGTGTGTGTGATGCAGGCCGGAATATGACAATCCCACCGTGGGCCAGGAAGACAGTGTGAGACAAACACTAACTCTGGCTGAAGAGTTCCTCACCATGGTCATCGTTCTCCTGGGTCGGTTGTTTGCTTCCATGTGTGTCTATGTATGTGTGTGTGTGTGTGTGTCTGTGTATGTGTGCCTGTGTGACTTAATGTGCGAGGTATTTGAAGTTGATTTTAACCTGTAACACTTGATTCAGTGTTGGACGTGGCTGATGCCATTTTACAAGTGGTTTAATAGTTTATGCTGTTGTATTACTATTGTTAAATATTTCATGCTGTGACGGCCTGAACTATGTCTATGGTGTGTCATTCCATGGGATGGATGTTGTACTCAAAATGTTTACGTTGTGTGGATGGGATATCTTGTGGTATTCATTCACCTAACACAAATGCAGACACAAGGCACATAGAACAAACAAGGACGCTTTCCTCAAAATGTTCAGGTCATTCCAAGTTTGCCCCTTTACGTTGGGTTGGCACTTGTATACAGCAAGCAGAGCAGATTACATGAACACAGACAAACATGGATTCAAGAGCAGAATAGCTTTTGGAACTGGAACATGGTCGCACAGATGACAGGAAACCGCTACAGTCATGTCTGCATGTTTTTTGTTTGTTTATTAATGACTGTTGGTGACGCAAGAATTTCCCTTTCTGCCAGTGTCTTTGTTGACTGTCTAGCTGCCCTGACTGTATAGCCTGATATCTATGGGTAACAGAATCATCCTTGACGCTAGCCTGTTGAATCAAAAATAGAATTACTGAGCTGCTAAACGAGGGAACAAACAAACTGCGCAACAGACACAACATGTTTCGACCTATTGGCTGTTCTTCAGGCTGGAAAACATCATACCCGTAGACCCAGATACTTTTAGAATCTGTTTTACATCATCTTACAAAGGCCACACAGATTACCCCACAGTATGTCCTTTAGCAGTAGTTTGTGCTTTATCCACAGTGTAGGTCAAAGGTAGTCTTCTTTGTGCACAGGATAGATCAAAGCACTCTGTTGTTGTCTTTGTTCACAGGATAGATCAAAGCACTCTGTTGTCGTCTTTGTTCACAGGATAGATCAGAGCACTCTTGTTTCAGTCCTACACTAACCTCCTTACACACATCAACAGTGGTTTGTACTTTGTTCACATGTCTATGGTTAGTTGACGTAAAAGGTGTTGGTATCGGCAAGTTCATAGAGAAGGTCATTGGTTGAAGGTGATGGCACCATGCAGGTGTGGATGATTATTCATGGTGGCTTCACCACAAATCAAGTTTTGTAGTCGGTCATAGATGGTGTCCTGCGTGTGTTGGATCAAAAGCGGCTCGACTGAACACCACTGAAGTGACTTGGCTGTGCCTTCTCTGATTGGTTGCCTCTTGGCAGCTTGATATTGATTGCTGCTTGTGAACTGCAGTGCTGGGATAGAACAGTCGTGGGTGTGGCTCTGTATTAGGGAGGCAGAATAAGAGGCCATGGAGTAAAGCCACAGAAAGGCGACAGAAGATGAGGCAGCTGACACACATCTGAAATACTGCAGGGTTTAGTGGTGGTGGTGTTTTAACACTCTAATCTTGGATGAGAAATTGATTGTCAGACAATATTGTTGAGATGCACAGGTCTTTTTACAGGATGGATATATCTGTACACCTGTTATTAACTGGTATGTTGACATTGCGGATCTTTATGTACATCTATTATTGACAGAAGTGGATGTTTCTCACATCAACGTACACGCAACGCATCTGTCACCACCTATGCGTCTGTGTGTTTGTCTCATATCTGCACACGAGCATGTGGCTAGTGGTCATCATCCATCTGTATGTCTGACTATACACAGAGGAACGCTATGTGCCGGGCATAGGGGAGGTCACCCAGAAAGACGCTGTGAAAAGGGAGATCATCCACCAGCTGTGCATCAGCCCTATGCCGCACAGCAAGCTGGCCAAGACCCTACCAGAGGATGTGAGTGAAGGGGGAGGAAGTGGGGAGGGGGGGGGGGAGGATGAGACGATAACGCTGAACACTGATCATGACACGGAGGGAAGGGGATAAGCTTGCATATTTCTGTGTACCATCTCTTTACATCACTCCAGTCCTCACCATGACATGCTATATCACAGCTCACCTTACAGCACCTCCACCGTCAGGTCCTTGGTGTTGGCAGTGTTATGATCCAGGGTAGTGTTGTTGCCATGTATTTGGGTAGTTGCTATGACAAGGGGTAATGTTGTCATGGCAGTGAATAGTGTTGCCATGGTGCTGAGCATTTTTGCCATGACACGGGGTGGTGTTGCCTTTAGACTGAGCAGTGCTGCCATGAAGCTGGATAGTGTTGTCTTGAGGTTGGATAATGTTGCCATGAAGCTAGACAGTGTCACATAGACTCTAAATAGTGTTGCCATGACGCTGTGTAGTGTTGCTATGACACAGTAGTATTTCCATAACACATGATGGTGATGCCATAACAATGTGTCATCTCCCCATGACACTGTGATATTGCCATGACACTTGGGGATGGTTGCATGACTGTAGGTTAATGCTCTGTGCCGGATATTACTGCCATGAGATGGGTAGTCAGCGTTGCCATGGCTTCTGGTAATGTTGCCATGACATCGGATGGTATTGCCATGACTGAGGGATGTTTTACCATGACTAGGGGTAGCACACTGTTTACCAATACGATTTCGCCTTATTTTGTACACATGTTTGTTTGGTGAAATACAATGAAAATGACAAACTAAAAAGAAAAAAAATCTGTTGAAAAACAAATCTAGAGACAAAGTTCTTGAGCAATAATTGCACTGGCGGAGTGTAACCTTGTGAGAAGCTTTGACCAAAGCATGACAGCTCTTGCTAACTTCAGTGCACGAAATTGCGTCAGGCTGCGTCTGCTTCCTCATCAACATTCCCAGAAACATTGAAAAAATCAACGGAAGAAAATCAGTTAGTGCCAAGTATGTTGATGAATCAGGTTTGAAAGTAATTGTTGTTAGAAGGAGCATATTATGTTTATTGTAGTTAATGTAAGATCAGGTGATTTCAGGTGATTAATGTCCAGAAGAAGCTTTTATAGTGTGATGTCAGGTGAAAAGGAAACAAAAAGAAACGAATGCACCCCCCCCCCCCCCCCTGCCACCCCTCCTACTTCAACTGGGTTTTTTTTACAGAAATTCGGAATTTTGTGCAAACAGTTTGTAGAAAATGTGTTCATTTTTGTGTAAAAGTACACCAATAGCAGTTTTAGGGTAAATAGGTCTGGGATAGTGTTGCCATGGCTGTAAGCAGAGTTGCCATGACACTGGCCAGTGTTGCCATGACTGGCGATTTTATTACTATGACAGTGGGTTTAGTTGTAGTTACCATCACTGTAGGTAATGTTGCCATGACTGTGGTTCGTGTCACTGTCCATAGCCTAACCATGAGACTGGTCTGGAAGAAGTGGTGGAGGAGGTGGCCGTCTTTAAGAAGACTGGTCCCCGCGGCAATGGCCAGTACGAGCTCAAGGAGAAGTACTATGCAGAGTACTGTCCGTTCTTCTACCACTACTCCAAGTCGGACCAGTCCAAGGTGAGTCTCCCATTTAACTGGTATGTATGTACATACTCGTTTCTCCGTGACCAGTCCATGATCAGTCTCCCTTTGTGATCGGTTGTGACATGCTCATGTATGATCAGTCCAAGGTCAAGTCGTGTCTGTGGTGGATCCTGACACGCACAGTATTTCATGACCATTCGAAGGTCAGTCTACTTCTGTGATTGACCTTGAAGCACACATCTCTGGACCAAGGTCAGTCTCCCACTATGATCAACCGTGACACAATACTTCACAACCAGTCCAAGGTCAGTCTCCCATTAGGATCAGCATTGACATTTTCACGGCTCCGTGACTAGTCCAAGGTCAATCACTCACTGTGATCGACCTTCACATACCTCATGACAAGACCAAGGTCTGTCTTCCACTGTTGTCGACCTTGACACACTCACTACTCCATGACCAGTTTCCCATTGTGATCAACCTTGGAACAAACTTTTATTTCATGGCCAATCCAACTCGGTCTCCTACTGGGATCAACCCTGGTGCACGCACTGCTCCATGACTTGTCCAAGGTCAGTGGGGAAATGTTTGACAATGTGGATGGCCTTTCCTAGCACTTTGGCGCATGTTGGATGCGTTTGTTTCTCATAGCTATTAGAGACTGACATGGATAGCAGTTTCTTTTATCTGTGACTCCAGTCCTCTACATTTGTGGAATTCAGGCATTGTAACTCTCCGCATGTGTTGACTGAAACAGATCACACACACACACATACACGCGCACACACACACACACGCACACCCAGCCACACACACACATACACACACACATACACCCCACACACACACACACCACACACACACCACACACACACCTTTTGCCTCTTGAAGATGACTGATTTTCGCATGATCACTTTTTCCTTACAATAATCAGCACCAGTATGTCAGATTTTGTTGTTGTTGATATTGTGTTCTGTGATTGTTTTAAAAACGAATCTGACAGAAGGAAAAGGTTTTGTTCAAATTGTATTCTCTGGTTCTTTCTTAACGCAGTGTTCAGTGGTAGTGAACATTTGCTTTCCCAGCCATGTGGTGTCAGCACTGAGAGAACCCTGCCGGGCTGTAATTGATGTTAATTGTGGCCATCCTGTGTTTCAGTCAGAGGAAGGAGAGCGAACCAGAAAGAAACAGAACGGAGAAGATCAAGGTGAGCGGTTTGAGAGACATTTTGTTGGTAGTTATCTGGTCCGTTGGAGCTCTTCCACCCAGCCATGGACACCCCTCCCATCTCTTTGTCACCTCCATGTCTCATACTCCTCTCAGTCTACCAGCTTTATATGGCGGGGACATTAGGAATACAAGATTGTTACAGGCATCAGGAGTCTCCTACTCTCCTCACTCTACCAACTGTATTTGGGGACATTGGGAATGCAAAATGTTTGACATGTATTAGGAGTACCAGAAGATGTCTGGCATCAAAGACACACATTGTGTGGTGGTGTATTCTTCATCAGTCCTTCATTACTGCTGCCACTGTTAGCTTTAGAGAAATGTTGTGATGTGTATGAAGTCAGTGTCTAATCGGCGACCAGTTCCTTGATTCACAGAAAGACCATACATATGCTGTTCATAAGGCAAAGGGTGTGATGCTTGGGTATGCATGTTCTTTTTTTATCCAACTTCGTACCCAGACAGCCTATACTGAGAAATGTGTGTGTATGTGTGTGTGTGTGTGTGTGTGTGTGCGTGTGCGTGCACATGCTTATCCTGTATCTTAAATTCATTGAAAGTTCTTCCAGACAGCTATCTTTGCTGTGTCTTTAGCCTTACCTCCCCCTATACCCCCGCCATTCAAGCGGCGTTCAAGCCTATCCTGCAGCTGTTGTGCAGTGACCTCATGCTGCAACTGCTGTCCACCATCCTGGACCGCACTGCTGCCACACGCTCGCGGTCCTGGTCAGAGGCCCAATTTGAAAGGGTGGGTGTCTGTGTGTGTCATTGTGTGTGTGTGTGTGTGTGCGTGTGTTTGGCTTTGTGCATATGTGAGTCGCAGTGTGTGTCATTTTGTGTCATTGTTAGTGTGTCAGTGTATGTTACTGTTTCTCTGTGTGTCACTGTGTGTGTCAGTTTGTGTGCATGCTTGTGCGTATATGTGTAGGTGTGTGTGTTTATGCATGTGTGTGACTGTGGTATGTTACAGAGTGTTTCACTGTGTGTGTGCCACTGCGTATGTGTTATTGCATGCATGTCTGTGTGTGTACGGGTGTGTGTAATTGTGTATGTCGCTATATGTGTCACTATGCGTGTGTGTGTGTGTGTGTGTTTCAAACACATGCCTTATCTTCACTTGTTGTGGAACATTTCAAATCATGAGGATTTCCTAGAAAACAAAATTGGGAATGCAAAATTTTATCTCGCCTCCATACCCCTTTTGGTAGCTAGAGTGATCGCCCATAGTGAGTTCCCTTCATTGCAACATATTCAAAGTAGCTGAATTTTCTCCTTTTCCATCGTGGAAGAACATGCCCCTCTCTGCTCTGCAAAGTCAGGACTTTGTGTTTTTGATGTTCAAGGATTCACACAAAAGCCCATACAGGCTTGCTTTTGCATCTGAAGAAGAAGCTTCTTTCTCTGTTGCTTCTCGGGGGTGATTTTTGGCTGATGATTGCTTGGAGTGTTTGTATGTAGGTATGCTAATGTTAGAAGGTTGAAAGATTGGTGTAGAATTCGCAGAAAAATGTCATCACCATTGATCTCAAGACTTTGAACACACCAAAGAAAAGGTTGTCCTTCGATCTCTCATTATTTTTAATAAAAAAATATATGTATGTATGTCTTCTTTGAAATCAGATTTTTATAGTTTGGGGTTGGTTTTTGTTGCCTTGTTTTCAGTTTCCTTTGTTAAAGTTCTGATTCTTGGCCTTTTGTTCAAACTGAAATGTTGAAGGGAAAAAACGCTCTATGTCCTATGTCTGACTTGCTGTGTGTGTGTGTCAGGTGCTCTACCTGTTGGGTCTGGCCCTCCATGAGCAGAAGGCGGCCCTGCAGAGCGGGGACACGTCCTTCCAGTTCCTGCAGAAGTGTATAGGAGAGGGAGGCATCCTCAAACAGCTGGAGGGCCTGGTTCACCACCCCAACGTCAAGGAGGATCCCATCAAGGACCTGCTGGCCTGGGTCCTTAGGGTCAGTGCTGGGACTTGGGGGATTGGCTCGGGTGCAAGGGGCGGGGGGTACTTCTCCGTCTTTGGTCTTCAGGGTCAGTGGTTAGCCTCAATTGATTGGCTCTTCGGGGTTGGTGGTGGGGTGTTTCTTCTCTGGTTTGGATCTTTAAGGTTGGTGATGGGCCTGGACAGATTTTTGAGTGAAGGGGAGGGGGGGAGGAAGGAAAGGTTATTTCTCTGGCTCACTGTCTGTGATGTCTGAAACGACTGTTTTGGGGGAAATGAGTGAGAGAGAGATGGTAGTTGGGGGAAGGATTTTGGGGTGCTCCTGTGGCTTGGGTCCTTAGAGCGACCTGTTTCTTTTTAACAGGAGGGAAAGGCTTGGAGGAGAGAGGTGCTGATTTTATTTGGCTTATCATAGTTACCGACATACTTCACCTGCTGGTGAGTGCGTATGAAGTGGGGATAGATAGGGGGGGTGTGCTGTAGTTCTTTGGTTTGGGCCATCAGGGTCGTTGTTATACCATACCTGCCACTGGATGGGGATGGGGGTTGTCCTAATCCTTCAGTTTGGGCCTAGAGGATCACAGGTCTGAACTACTTTACCAGGGGATACAGAGGAAGATTCTTTTTCTGTCTGTCTTTTTTTTTTTTTTCACCTGTCCCATCTTGTGCACATCCTCGGTGGCATTGTTCCCATACCGCACAGGTGCTACAAAGGGAGCAGTCTGTGTCAGGCTGTTATGGAAGCAACCCATGAGAGGAGATTCTGCACTGTTGCTAGGTCAGTGTGGTGATGTTGATCCAACGGAAGTAGAACACCGCCTACAAATTTGCATGTTGACGGCAGTAATAGTGTAACATGGATCCAACCTGAATGAGAAGTCCTCTCCAGAGAGGGTGAGTGAGATACTTTTTGCCATAGTCTTGGGATGACTGATTACAACTGCTTACTTCTATGGGAATAGGACTTCTTGCAGAATAGAGTTCTTTTGTGGGAAAAGAGCTTCACTATAGGAATTGAGCTTCTGTTTGCAAGTAAAGGTCTGTTTTGGGAATGCAGCTCCACTCTGGGAATAGAGTCTCTTTGGGAATAGAATTCTGTGGTAGGAACACAGCTTCTCCAGTGATATGTATAGAGTTTCACTGTACAAATTTATCTGCATTAAGGGAATGGTTTTACTTTCAAAAGAGAGCCACACTTGGGAACGAAATTTTACTGTTGGAATAGGGTTTCATTGAGGTAATAAAGCTTCGAATGATAACTGTAACACGTACACACACACACACACACACACACACACACACACACACACACACACACACACACACACACACACTGCAAGCTGTCTGCGCTATACAATGTCAAAGCTTCACAGCAAGAATAAAACGTATGAAAACAAACATGATTTAGTGATTAATCAATCAGTTGTTCGGGAAAAAAAAGAAGAAAAAAAAGAAAGAAATAGAATACAGAACCAAAATCCTTATTCTTAACATCACAGGCTCCATCCAATCCCTCATGCACGTCAGTACAACAGAACAGTCATACCACGCACACATGTACACACATGCACACACATGCACGCACACATGCGCAGGTATGCACACACACAGGGGACAGCATTAGAGAGTACTGAGCTTCACTGTGGAAAGAAATCTTTACTATGAAAACATAGCCTTATTGTTAGATTAGACTTCACAGTGAGAATAGTTTCACAGTGGGTGGAGAGTTTTACTGTGGAAAAAGAGTTTTACCAGGGAAAGAGAGCTCCACCATAGGAGATTCATTTCTGTAGTGGGAGTTCATCGTTAGTGTGGAAATGGAGCTTCATTATGGGCTGTTTCACTATGGGAAAAAGTTTCACTGTGGAATAGAGTTTCACTGCGGCAGTACTTTCACTGTGGGAACTGAAGGATTTTTAGTGACAGAGATTACTATTCCATAATGGAAATTACTATAGAAATAGAGCTTTATTGTGGGAATAGAGCAGCTCTTTGGGGGCTGGGTCTGAGGGTGTGTGTCACCTCTCTTGCAAGGTAGGATAGTCAGTCCTGATGTGACAGGATCTCTGTATCTGTGTGTGTCCACAGAAATTTGGAGAGGTGTTGCATATGTTGGATGAGCCATCCTGCAAAGAGCAGCTGGAAAGCCTGGCCAAGTGCGCTGACCTGCGCTCACAGTCGGAGCGCAAGAAGAAGGCGGCCATTGCTGCCAAGCGCCGAGCCAAGGTCATGGCTCAGATGTCCAAGATGCAGAAGAACTTCATTGCTGAAAACGCAGAGTTGTTTGAAAACACGCGCACAGACGCTGGTGCAGGAGGGTCTGATATGGAACTATGGTGAGAGTGTTTGAAGATTGAAAGCATTGATGTGTGTGTGTGAGATACTCAATAGTGTTAAATCATTCATCTAAAAGTATAGTTTTCATATGAAATAAATCTATTTTTGACTTGATGAAAAGAAAGGGTTTGATTGTAATCCGATCAAACTCTGTCTGCCTCTGCAAAAACATGAGGTTTTTGTTGTTGTTTTTTTTTTTTTTTTTCTTTTACCAAGGGAAATCATCAAAAACATGAGTTTGTGTGTTGTCTCTTTGTTGCTGTCTTCGTATCTGTCCTAGTCTTATCATTCTTAAATTTATTGATATGATTGCAAATCTATACATGCGAATGCATATGTCATAAAAGTGTGTATATATTATTGTTATGCATAGTCCATAATGTGTTTATGGGTATGCATGGTGTGTGTGTGTGTGTGTGTGCAGTGAGCCAGCCCCAGACTCTGTGGCGCTGGGCCCCCGTCAGAGCAGCGTGAAGGTGTGCAGCCCCATAGCTGTCACCTGTATTCTATGTCAGGAGGAGGAGACTGTCACCTCCACCTCCCGCACCATGGTGCTGGCCGCCTTTGTACAGATGTCAGTACAGCGCTTGTGCAGCTGACAGAACATGTCGTTTGACATGACACGACAACACTGATTCAGTTGGCATGACCGTGTCCAACTTTAATTCGTATGACATGACTGTTGGATATTAGTGTATTTGATATTACAGTACAGCTTTAGAACGTATGACGTAACAATATCAATTCATCTAACATGACGAGTGTGACATAAGTGAACTGAGGGTGATATCTGTGAGGATGAATCAAAATCCAGAATCCAAGTTCAAATATGCTGTAGAAAGAAAACAGAGTTTCTTGAAATGAAAATGAATTCCGTGACATAAATGTCTTACAAGACTCATTGGTATTGACCAGTCAAATGGCACATTGGTGTCTTTGTGTAATAGAACTTGTGGATCTTTATTTCTTTTTTTTTTAAACAGAAAGGATAGTGTTTGCTTATCGCCATAGTATGTTTGTGAACCAGTATGAATGGATTATGTCTAAACAATCTAGACAATGTCCACTGAAGAAACGTCAGTTCTCTTTCTGCATCAAGGAAAGAAGGAAGGGATATGTAGATGATGTGGGTTAATTTGACTGGTTATTTTTTTTTGTTATGAAGGTTGAGGTAAACGCTTCGAAGGAAGAAAGGAAGGGGGGGGGACAATGTTTCACAAGCATGAAGTGGGGAGACAGTGTGTGAGGAAGAACGGAAAGGGGAGACTGTATAGGCCATCATACTCTGAGTGACCTGATCTGTGTTGCAGGTCCACTGTGCTGTCCCAGAACCGGGACAAGCAGTTGACGAACGGGGAGAAGTATGAGCCTCTGCTCATGCCGGCTGACCTATTCAACGGCACACACACCTCCTCCTGTGGTCACAGCATGCATCACGAGTGCTGGCAGAGTAGGTGGGCAGGGGTAGCCTGATGATGGGCATGGGCTGGGGAGGTAGGGTTTGGAAGACTGAATAGTGAGTGGCAGAGGAAGAGAGATGGGCTGAGTTTTGAAGGTTCAGGCAAATGTAATGTGTCATGCATTATGTTTAGGGGTGGTGATAGGCTTGTATTTTTCTCAGTTTGTTTGTGATAAAGACCCTCTGTCCCCTGTGTCAGAACCAGGAAATAGGTCTGTGCCACTGTGTTTTAATTGGAACCGTTTCACTTTTTATAGTGGGTCAGAATTATGCATTGTTTGTCAACAGTTGCTGTCTTTGTAGGTGATTTGATTGATTGTGTTCCTACAACTAGATCTGGTTTTCTATGTTTCATTCAGTGTGATCGCCTCTTTCTCCTTTCTGTTTCTTACATCTAGATCTGGTATTCTGGTATGTAATTCTTTTTCTTTCCTTATATTTCTTACATTACTCTTGAGTGGCAAGGCATGACAATCAAGTTGACTGAAAACGATTTATTTGCTGTTCTTTCGTTCCGCTTCTCAGTTACATGCTCTGTCATTTTGATTGTCGTGTAAAAACTCAAAATCTGGCTTGTTTTGAATGTCCTCAGAAGGTTGTGTTTTTTTTTCTCGTTTATTTATTTATTTTTTTGTCTGTAATCTTAACATCGCAATTCTCTCATGAACAGTGTTTATTATGTATTTCTTACCCATCCAGGTTTTTCCAAAACATCGTGAACAAAGAGCGGAGACGTCCCGTCCGTTTCCGCCAGAACAGCTGTTACGATGTGGACAAGATGGAATACCTGTGCCCACTCTGTGAAGGACTCAGCAACACTGTGATACCCATTATACCTCACTTGTCATCGCTGCAGGCAGAGGGGTGAGTAATATACCCAATTTGTTCACACTGCAGGTAAAGAGGCAAGTAATATATCTTATTTGTCAACGCTGCAGGCAGAGGGATGTGCCTTTCATACCTCATTTGTCAGAATTTCAGGCAGAAGGGCGATGCTATCATACCTCAATGTTTAATGCTGGAGGCAAGGGATGAGTTTAGCATACTCATTTTTCCAAGGCTGCAGGTAGAGGTAGTAGTCTTATAGTTCCTCACTTATCATCACAGGCTAAGGGATGAATCTGTCATACCTCATTGTGTAATGCCCATAGGATGAGTCTATCCTATGCATATTTCAAAACTGCAGAGGGATGAGTATCGTACCTCATTTATCAGTGCTGCAGGCTCAACGGTAAGTCTGTCATACCTCATAAATCAGTGCAACAGCGGAGGAATGAGTTTATCATACCTCATTAATTAAAATGATACAGGCTGAATGGTGAGTATATCACACTTCATGAATCAGTGATACAGGTTTTAGGGGCGAGCCCATCATACCTCAGTTTGTCAACCTGCAGACAGAAAGGGAGAGTCTGCTACACCTCATCTGTCAACACAACAGAGTTATGAGTCTATCATACCTTGTTTATCATTGATGCAGAGGGGCAAATCTTTTACACCTCATTTGTCAATGCTGGGAAGTGGTGAATCAGTCATACTTCATTTGCCAACACTGCAGGCAGACGTGTGAGAAAGGGCAGCAAAATATGAAGTGATTGGGAGTAGTATGGCGCCAGAGTGATTGAAGATACTGGAATCTGTACCATCAGTCTGTGTGGAGTGACAGTGCATAGATTAATGTTGCACAAGGGTTTGTTAGATGCTTAACTGTCCCATCATCTGTATGGAATGACGTGCATGGTTTGTATCAAAAGGGGATTGTAGTTTTGGGAATGAGGGCCCTTGGTCTCTGGAATGAAGTGATGGAGTAAAGTGATGGTAATGTTTTAAGAGATGGATCCCCAAAGACAGAGGAGGGGCCCATGTGTGATGGTGATGATGAAAAGGGATGATAAAGTGAGTATACGAATGTGATGACACGATGTGACGAAAAGGTTGCGTCTTGTGTGCACTCCCATGAGCGTGATACGAATGATGTACGCCCTTTGTTGGGAGATAGCAAGGAGTGACACTGGACTTTGATGACTGGCTGGATGGGATCCACAAGACAGCCATAAACAGTGTGCAGAACAAGGAGAACAAGGGAGGTCGGTGCCACTTCATTCACTACACACACACACACACACACACAAACGCTCACTCTCAGAGTTAACACGCACACACACGCACACACACACACACACACACACACACACACACACACACACACACACGCGCGCGCATGCACACACGCGCGCATGCACACACAAACATGTGCGCATGCATACACACTTGTGCATGCACACACACACACACACACGCACACGCACACACACACACACACAAGTGTGTGTACACACACACATACTCAGTTTCACACACACACACAGAAACAGGTACACAGAGGAAGACTTTTTTTTATGTACCTCTCCTTCTGTGCCCTCTCTTTGGCTGTACTTCCACAACTTCTTCCAGCTTCCCTTTGCAAAACCAATCCCACACCATTTCTAAGTACCAGCAGGCCATAGGGAGTGATCAGCAGTCGAGTATGATAAGCTTCCAAAAGTGGAGTCAACTGGATGGTGCTGGTGATGTCTGTTCGGATCCAGCATGTACAGGACACCACCGCTAAGCCCTGTAATGATGGGAGTAACTACTTAGCTTTGGAGCTGGCTTTGATGAATAACTACATTCATCCGGTGACTTTTCCCTAGAACTTGCCAACACGAAATACTGATATTACAAGTATGGAGGTGGACAGGAAATGAGAGATGAAGGCCACGGATCTGAAGACGTTTTAACGATGATCTTAAATGATGATCAGTGTCATGTTTTTTTTAAAGTTCCATTTCCATGCTCTCAGGCACCATGCCCATGCTCTCTGGCACTTAGCAGGCCTTGGATAACTTCAGTTTGGACATTTCAGCAACACTTTTGGAGATGGATGCATGCATGAAGTAGAGAAAATCTATGTGGTACCATTGTTCCCATTAAAGCCTGTAGCACGCTTAGTAGCAGGTAAGAGTGACCAGGTCTGAGGAATACCACAAAGTAATGCCTCTGAAGGGACTTGAACCCACAATCTCCCTCCCTGCAATGCTAACCACTATGCCACAGAAGTATAGGGGTTTGCAGATGATCAGTTAAATGTACTTGCTCTAGCACTCCATGACAGCAGCAGATTTGTAGCAGTTATAGATCGTCTCTTTATTGTGGATCTTTTTGTCAGAAGCAAAGCAATACTTGTAAAATTACTACCTACACTTCTGTATCTGACAACACAACACTTCTGAAATCCCCTTCCACGATGCCATCTCAAAAGTCAAAACAGTAAAGAGGTGACCTGCCGCAGTGTCACATATGTACATTTCTGTATCACTGGCGTGAACATGATGGGACACTGGGCGACAGTTGATAGATGACCTGTGTCGCACAATTTGTGGGGATGTGTGGCGATGGTGGTGTGATGTGGTGTACACCCACAAACGTTCTCCTCTCAGCTTGGAGACACCCACAAGCAATGGATAAATGTTAAATAAATTTATTGATGTGAAATTAAGGACGTGGATGAGTGATATGTTTGTGATATGATATGATTATGATATGATTATGATGATGGGGATGAATGTGCAAACGAATACAAGTTGTTACAATACAAAACGAGACAATAAATGAATATAACTACTTTCATTCACTCTTTCTCTCGCGCGTTCACTCGCCACGTACAAGGTTTTGAGAGTCTAAATGCGTTTGTGTTGTCGTAGTGGAGGTGTAAACAAAGAAATAAAGTTCACTTAACTGTCGACTCGTCGAGTACCGTTGCTACGACGCTTCAAAACTAATGACGATAGCAGCCTCCCGTTTCAAGCCTGTCTCCTCTTGTGGCTTCTTGACGTACAGTTCGCAGATGTCTTTTCGATGTAAACAATAAAATAGTCACTGTTGTTTACATCAACGCACCTTCGTTCAATATCACTACTATTTACACCAGCACACCGTCCGAAGAAAACAGCTGATCGCATCGACGCACTGTCCATGTATATCACAGTTTCGTAAACGAACGTGAAATATTAAAAATAACTACTCGCTTGTGGCGACTTGTTCCATATAGAAAGTTCCTGCTGCTTGGATAAATAATAATTAAGGTTTTCCAACAGGTCGCACCGTCCTTAATACAACAATCCACGCTGAGAGTGATGTCCAGTTAAGACGAGACGAAATGATGACGTTAGTTCAACGATGTAGATGAAGATACGTTCCTGTAGTTCCAGGCCAAAAAGAATACCCAGAGAAGAAGGAATAAAAGCCAAGCCTTCTTAGCAGAAATGATGTAAATGAAGATACGTTCATGTAGTTCCAGGCCAAAGGAAGACCCAGAGAAGCGAGAATAAAGCCGAGCCTGCACACACCCAATTTTACACCCTTTTTGAGTTACCATGAAAAATCATATATGAACAGATCTGTATCCACACCCACACGCATTTTACAATAACAATACAGCCCTACTGTGGCTTCTCCGTCGCTCTCTCTAGCACCTAAAAGAGAAATGGAAAAATAATATGAACCGATGAGGACGAACGGCAGGCCTAGGCAGGCAGTCTCTCGCCTTTCTAACCCTAAAAGCCTGCAAACAACAACCAAACAAATGTAAACGACCCTCGGTCATGTCCACGTCGACCTGCACATCAACTACCTGGTTAAATAAACTCTAAAACTGCTATTTACCTCAGACGGCTCAATACAGGCGTCCAAAGTCTACGATAGTCGAAGTCCCTGTGATTCTCCAACCGACAACTGTATAACCTGGTTACTTGTACACAAGTTGGCATTGTCCAATGGAGAAGCAGGTTTCTATCTTCTGCTCAAGATTCCCAGGCAACGCCAACCCAACATGCTAATGGCGGTGACGAAATCGCGCTTGCAATTGGAACATGACGTCAAAGTCGGATGGCGACATCACAGATATTCTAAAATTACGTGAAGCGAATCGATACGTTCTTAGCAGAAACTACTTATTGCCGTATGAACGCGACAACCTGAGTAAGTTTTAATGTACAGCCTGTCAGTCTGGGCCAGTCACATTACCACATGACCTTTCAGATTTCTTCCTGACTCTACAACCCTGCCCCCTGTCCACAATCACCCGCATGATGGCTGACAGTGTGGCCCGCAACTTTCAGCTGCTGTGGGAAATGGTGCGGGATGACACCAGGTGAGGCCCTGTAGGGGGAGGAGAGTATGTATGTGGGAAATAGTGCTGAATGATACTATAGAAGGCCCTGTAAAGGGAGCAATATGTGTATGTGAGAAATTGTGATGGATGGCACAGGGTAAGGGCCCTCTAGGGGAAGCAGTGTGTTTATTGAGAAATCTGATTTGAGGATTCCAGGGTGAGGCCGTGTAGGTATAGCAGAGTGTGTGCATTAGAAATGGTGCTGGATGATACCAAACGAGGCCCTGTAGAGGAAGCAATTCGTATGTGTGAGAAATGGTGCTGGACGACTGTAGATGAGACCTGTAGAGGAACAAGAGTTCATGTGCAGCAAAAAATGCTGGGTAATACCTGGTTGGGCTCTGTGGGGGGAGCAATGTGTGTATTGGAAAAATTGTGCCGGATGGCACCAAGTGAGGCCTTTCAGGGACGCAGTGTGTGTGAGAAATAGTGCTGGATGACAGTGAAGAAGCTCTGTGACTATAGGACAGGAGAGAGCGCGTATGAGAAAAGATACTGAATGACACAAGGTGAGGTCCTGAAGGGGAAGCAGTGTGTGCATGTGAGAAATGGTGCTGGATGACACCAGGTGAGGCCCTGTTGGGGGGGGGGGGAGCAGTATGTGTTTGTGGGAGCAGTGTGTTTATGTGAGGTAGGATGCAGGATGACAAGGCCCTGTTTTTGGTCTGTGGGAAAAAAAAACCAGCCTATAGTAAAAATGTACAAGCTAATGTCCTGCTTAGTCATCCTTTGATTGGAAGCACAAAATGTAGAAAGTCACACAGATGTATGCTGGATGTTTCAGTCGGATGCTGTCAGATGGGACTAAAGAAATGATGCAAAAATTTGCCAGAGATGTTTATGTGGTAAGTTCTCTCTCTTTTTTTTTTTTTGTGCTTTATATTCTTTATGCTGAGCTGTAGATATTCTGTGTGTGTGTGTGACATGCGTGCGTGCGCGCATGTGTGTGTATTGTATATATGTATGCGTGTGCCTCTGTGTGTGTGTGTGTGTATGTGTGTGTTTAGAATTTTACTGCACCCTCGATCAATATTCAGAAGCACTAAGCTGAGTACCTAAACTCTTTTCTCAGCCAATTTCAGCGGTGACCTCCCAGCACCAAAACTAGTGGCAGTTAGAGGCTGTATGGAAACAGATCATAAGTACACTGTGCAGAAAACCTATGGAATCTGTTGTAATCACTTGGGTCAGGATTGTGACTCCCAGTGACCTTAACAGCAGTTTGTGATTCTTCCTCATTTACCTCCCCAACTAGTAGTCTCAAACAGCAGTGAAGAAGAACTTCACTTACAGTGTTTATTGTGAAACGACTGGTTAACAATCCTGCTCCTGTTATCATCATAGGTTGCACCAGCTCTGATGACAGTGACCTTTGTTTGTAACTCTAACATTCACCATTAAAGGTCAACAGTGACTCTTATAGATGACTCTTGATGCTATTCACCATCACCGGTCACACTAAATCCGATGACAGTGACCATTTTATGTATCTTTTACTAATATATAACATCACAGGTCACAGTAAATCTGGTGACAGTAACTGGTATATATCTTATTAACATTCATCGTTAGTGACACTGACAGGTAGCTCTTATTAACATTCACCATCACATGTCGCACTGACTCTGATGACAGTGACCATTACTGGTAACTTTTCTGCAATAATAATAATAATAATAATGTATAATACTTATATAGCGCATTTCTTGTACAACTCAATGCCCTTACATCCACCATTTGCACTTATTCATACAATATTCATGCACACAGCAAAAAGAAAATGCACAATGGCAGACGCACCTACATGCATAAACTGCCTCACCGAACTAGTTGTGGAGGAATTTAGGAGAGATCTAGTCATCTACAGAAGAGAATAGGCTTTTTTGAAGAGGTAAGTTTTGAGCTGAGATTTAAAAGAAGAAAGGGTAGGCTGATTACGAAGGTCTTCAGGGAGGGAGTTTCAAATAGAAGGTGCTCTAAAACTGAAGGCTCTTTCGCCAACAGATTTCAGAGAACGCTTAGGGATTTTCAAAAGTTTTTGTGAAGAAGAGCGAAGGGTACGAGAGCTTTGGTAGGTGCAGAGAGAAGAAGAGAGATAGTGAGGAAGAGATTCATTGAAGTGGCGGAAAGCAGAAACTGCCAGTTTAAATTGCCACCGATACTGTATGGGAAGCCAGTGCAGTTCGATCAGCAGGGAGTGATGTGCTCACACCTCCTCCTCTTCAAAACAAGTCGTGCAGCGCTATTTTGGACTCTCTGCAGCCGAGCAATCTGTTCAGCGGGAAGCATTAACAGACACCAAGCGAACCGGTGAATAGGCAACTCTAAATCACATTTACCATCATAGGTTGCACTAAATGTGATGACAGTTACCGTTACAGGTTACAGGCATGGTCCCTGACGGGTCACACTAACTATGATGACAGGTACAACAACTCACATAACATGGTCCCTGACAGGTCACACTAACTTTGATGACAGTCACAATAAGTCAGATAACATGGATCCTGACAGGTCACCCTAACTGTGATGACAGCTTCAATAACTCAAATAACGTGGCCCCTGACGGATCACACGAACTATGATGACAGTCACAATAAGTCAGATAACATAACCCCTGACGGGTCACACTATGATGACAGTCACAATAAGTCAGATAACATGGATCCTGACAGGTCACCCTAACTGTGATGACAGCTTTAATAACTCAAATAACGTGGCCCCTGACGGATCACACGAACTATGATGACAGTCACAATCAGGCATGGTACATGTCCGCGAATTCGCGGAAATCCGCGAAAAGCAAAAAACAAAAAAAAAAAAGAGCCGTGCCCGACGAGACCAGCCCACTTAGTTCGTTTGAGGTCATTCACCTCAAGCCTTCGTCTCGCAAGAAGTAGCATTGAGCAGGACTACTTCCGCGCATGCGCTTTCGTGACATTCGCCACTGCTTTCTGCTCTGGGTCGACGTGATCGAATTTGAACAAGATTAAAGAAAAAGAAGGAAAAAATAAAAATGCCAAAGCGTACAGACATAGTTCCGCGAAATTCTGCGACAGGAGATATTGATGCTGGTGTGGCAAACAAAGGGCGATGGGATTGGCTGAACAGGAGCCACGAAAATGAAACGTTTTCGTCGTGCTTGGAACAGTTGATAGACTTACCACCACATTTTGGAGAAAGAAAAAGAAGAAAGAAAGAAAAAGTTTGAACTGTTCCAGAAGGAACACATTTGGCTGGCTTCAAAGAGAAAAGCCATTGAACATTACAGACAGGAGGCAAAGAGAATGAGGTTTGGACATTACAAAAAGTAGGCTCTGCTCGTGAAGCAGATGGCTGAGAAATCGGGCAAAAAGTAGTCTTCATCTCATTCACATTGCTTGCACTGAAGAGACACATAACTTAAAATTGTACGTTAAAAGAGACACAAAACTTAAACTCATTTTGTACTGTATTCAGATAGATGTAAAAAGTAAAAGGAGTAAATAATGTAGAGGAGACGGATCATAAAAGAATTGAACATAGTAAACAAAACTGGAACTCAAGACATGAAATAGACCACTACTTTGCTGTGCTGTGCTATGCTGTGTTGGTGGTGCTGGACATGATGACCAAAGTTGTGCAAAATGGGGGGTCTCCTGTGGTTACACTGTGTGTGTGCTTCACTGACATAAGTAATTAAAACGTTTACAATTTGACTTAATGTATGCCACCTAAAGCAATGTAGATATGTACTCATTTTTGCTATGTGACTACTTGGGTTTAAAACCTCTTTGGGTTGAAGGAATGACTGATAAGTGATTCTAGGAGGGCTTATTTTGTGGCAGAAATTGCTTAGTATGAAGAACTGAAATTAGTTCAAGGAGAGGCTTTTTTACAGGCTAGAATTGCTGAAAAACCTTCAGCTCCAGGGGGCGCTGCCCTCTGACCCCCACAAAGGGCTCTGCCCCTTGACCCTGCCAGGGGGCACCGCCCCCTGGACCCCAAACATTTTCAGGGAAAAATGGTTTTCCTTCAGTACATGCCTGACAATAAGTCAGATAACATGGCCCTGACGGGTCACACGAACTATGATGACAGTCACAATAAGTCGGATAACATGGCCCCTGACGGGTCACCCTAACTATGATGACAGTCATAATAAGTCAGATAACATGGCCCCTGATGGGTCACACTAACTATGATGACGGTCACAATAAGTCAGATAACATGGTCCCTGATGGGTCACCACGAACTATGATGACAGTCACAATAAGTCAGATAACATGGTCCCTGACGGGTCACACTAACTATGATGACAGTCACAATAAGTCAGATAACATGGCCCCTGACGGGTCACACTAACTTTGATGACAGTCACAATAAGTCAGATAACATGGCCCCTGACGGGTCACACTAACTTTGATGACAGTCACAATAAGTCGGATACCATGGCCCCCGACGGGTCACCCTAACTATGATGACAGTCACAATAAGTCAGATAATATGGCCCCTGACGGGTCACACTAACTTTGATGACGGTCACAATAAGTCAGATAACATGGACCTGACGGGTCACCCTAACTATGATGACAGTCACAATAAGTCAGATAACATGGCCCCTGAGGGTCACACGAACTATGATGACAGTCACAATAAGTCAGATAAAATGGCCCCTGACGGGTCACACGAACTATGATGACAGTCACAATAAGTCAGATAACATGGTCCCTGATGGGTCACACGAACTATGATGACAGTCACAATAAGTCAGATAACATGGTCCCTGACGGGTCACACTAACTATGATGACAGTCACAATAAGTCAGATAACATGGCCCCTGACGGGTCCATGAACTATGATGACGGTCACAAAAAAGTCAGATAACATGGCCCCTGATGGGTCACCCTAACTATGATGACAGTCACAATAAGTCAGATAACATGGCCCCTGACGGGTCACACTAACTTTGATGACAGTCACAATAAGTCAGATAACATGGCCCCTGACGGGTCACACTAACTTTGATGACAGTCACAATAAGTCGGATACCATGGCCCCTGACGGGTCACCCTAACTATGATGACAGTCACAATAAGTCAGATAACATGGCCCCTGACGGGTCACACTAACTTTGATGACGGTCACAATAAGTCAGATAAAATGGACCCTGACGGGTCACCCTAACTATGATGACAGTCACAATAAGTCAGATAACATGGCCCCCGACGGGTCACCCTAACTATGATGACAGTCACAATAAGTCAGATAACATGGCCCCTGACGGGTCACACTAACTTTGATGACAGTCACAATAAGTCAGATAACATGGATCCTGACAGGTCACCCTAACTATGATGACAGTCACAATAAGTCAGATTTAAAATGGCCCCCGACGGGTCACACTATGATGACAGTCACAAGTCAGATAACATGACCCTGACGGGTCACACTATTATGACAGTCACAATAAGTCAGATAACATGGCCCCTGACGTGTCAAACTATGATGACAGTCGCAATAAGTCAGATAACATGGCCCTGACGGGTCACACTATGATGACAGTCACAATAAGTCGGATAACATGGATTCTGACAGGTCACACTAACTATGATGACAGTCGCAATAAGTCAGATAACATGGCCCCTGAAGGTCACTCTAACTTTGATGACAGTCACAATAAGTCAGATAACATGGCCCCTGACGGGTCACACTAACTATGATGACAGTCACAATAAGTCAGATAACATGGCCCCTGACGGGTCACACTATGATGACAGTCACAATAAGTCAGATAACATGGCCCCTGACGGGTCACACTAACTATGATGACAGTCTTTAAAAAGTCAGATAACATGGCCCTGACGGGTCACACTATGATGACAGTCACAATAAGTCAGATAACATGGTCCTGACGGGTCACACTAACTATTGATGACAGTCATAATAAGTCAGATAACATGGCCCTGACGGGTCAACTATGATGACAGTCACAATAAGTCAGATAACATGGTCCCTGACGGGTCACACTAACTATGATGACAGTCACAATAAGTCAGAATACATGGCCCCTGACGGGTCACACGAACTATGATGACAGTCACAATTAATCAGATAACATGGCCCCTGATGGGTCACCCTAACTATGATGACAGTCACAATAAGTCAGATAACATGGCCCCTGACGGGTCACACTAACTTTGATGACAGTCACAATAAGTCAGATAACATGGCCCCTGACGGGTCACACTAACTTTGATGACAGTCACAATAAGTCAGATAACATGGCCCCTGACGGGTCACACTAACTATGACGACAGTCACAATAAGTCAGATAACATGGCCCCTGACGGGTCACACTATGATGACAGTCACAATAAGTCAGATAACATGACCCTGACAGGTCACACTATTATGACAGTCACAATAAGTCAGATAACATGGCCCCTGACGTGTCAAACTATGATGACAGTCACAATAAGTCAGATAACATGGCCCCTGACGGGTCACACTTGATGACAGTCACAATAAGTCGGATAACATGGATCCTGACAGGTCACACTAACTATGATGACAGTCGCAATAAGTCAGATAACATGGCCCCTGACAGGTCACTCTAACTTTGATGACAGTCACAATAAGTCGGATAACATGGCCCCTGACGGGTCACACTAACTTTGATGACAGTCACAATAAGTCAGATAACATGGCCCCTGACGGGTCACACTAACTATGATGACAGTCGCATTAAGTCAGATAACATGGCCCCTGACGGGTCACACTATGATGACAGTCACAATAAGTCAGATAAATGGCCCCTGACGGGTCACACTAACTATGATGACAGTCATAATAAGTCAGATAACATGGCCCCTGACGGGTCACACTAACTATGATGACAGTCACAATAAGTCAGATAACATGGTCCCTGACGGGTCACACTAACTATGATGACAGTCATAATAAGTCAGATAACATGGTCCCTGGACGGGTCACACTAACTATGATGACAGTCACAATAAGTCAGATAACTGGTCCCTGACGGGTCACACTAACTATGATGACAGTCACAATAAGTCAGATAACATGGCCCTGACGGGTCACACGAAACATAATGACAGTCACATAAGTCAGATAACATGGCCCCTGACGGGTCACACTATGATGACAGTCACAATAAGTCAGATACATGGCCCCTGACGGGTCACACTAAACTATGATGACAGTCACAATAAGTCAGATAACATGGTCACTGACGGGTCACACTAACTTTGATTACAGTCACAATAAGTCAGATACCATGGCCCCTGACGGGTCACCCTAACTATGATGACAGTCACAATAAGTCAGATAACATGGTCCCTGACGGGTCACACTAACTATGATGACCGTTACAATAACTTGGTTAACATGGATCCTGACTCACAAATTCCATCAGAAAAGTTTTCGGACTCGCATTCTGTGTGCTGATAATTCGATCGGATTTATCATGGGTAGTAATAGAATTGCTTATAGTGTCGGGATCAGTGTGACAGGTGTCTTCATGACAAAGTGGTTTTGGTGCAGAGTTGGACAAGCACGGGGGGTTAAGAAGGGGGTGGGGAGGGAGGGAGGATGAGGATGTTTTGTGCTCAGTTGCGATGGCTCTTTTTTTTTAATGACCAATTTGTCACAGCATGCCTGGTTGTAATTGTTGGACTTCTGGTCATTTTTTTGTGTGTATCTTAGAATTTTAACTATTGTTCGTTTTGTTTTGTTTATTGTGAAAGTGTTCAAGCATGCATGTGTTGACTGGAAAAGGTTTTTTGTTTTGAGATTTGGGGTGCTGAAGTTTTTAATTAGCTGGCACCATCAGTACTCACTTTGTGGATCTTCTCTTTTTCCTGATCCTCCTTATGTTTTATCTTTTCTTTTCTTGATTTTGCTTGCTTATTGCCTATTTGAGCCTTTGAGGGAGAGTGGGGGCTTCGCATTTAGCCTCCAGACTATTAATGGAGACCTTTTTTAAGGGCCGTTTGAGCCTGTGGGGCTGAGGAATTGTACAGAGACATTCTTATTTGAATAAAAAGGAGGAAAAAATGTCTCAGGTGAGCATGCTCCAACTGTCCCTTATAATAATCAGGCATTTGCTTGGAAAGGTAAGTATTGGGAAAAGGAATTTTACTGCTATAAGTATTTTTACTGTATGCTTACCTGTCCACACACTAGGATGCCCTCCTTCCTCCCCGCTTAGTCAGGGAAAAGGTGCTACTTCTAACGTGGCGCAATGTTGTGAACTGATTAGGGGCAATCACACTGGCTGGCCCGTCTTGGAATCGAGATGAAGTTAGCACCTTGCTCTCCCAATTTTTTTTTTTTTTTTGCGGACCCTGATAATATAGCATTATTCCAATCCAAATGGAAATAAGGCATTTGTTTGGACAGGTAAGAATATCATAAAACTACATCGTTTAGAAGTAAAATTCTTATTTCAATGAATTGATCCGTTTATATAATTCACTCCCTATTTTGATTGTTTGGTTTTATTTTAGTGAATTGTTTATAGATGGTGTGAATCATTGTCCAGCTATTGTCTATACTAATACAGGGAGTGTCCACAGGAGTATCAGCCTGTGTAAGAAAAGAAAAAAAAATTGTCCAGCTGTGTTCATTAAATGTTGCGAGTCACTAGTTTGTCTAGTTTTATTTTAGTGAATTGATCTATCTACTTTACTGGTGCGAGTCTTTTGCCAGTTTGGCTGTCATGTATATGAATGGGGTATGCCTTTCTCCAGTTGGGCTGCCCAGTTTTATTTAGCGTGTACAGTACTATTGGTACATGTACATGGATATCCAAAGTAGAAATATCGCTTGTTACATGTTTTGTGATCTGACTGACTGACTGACTGGCTTTGTAACAGTGAACGTTGATAATAACAACCACCAGGGGTCTAGAATGGTAATTATTTATGATGGATGTAGCATATGTTTGTGATGTTTGATGTATATTTGAAAAGTATGACAGAAATGGTATGTGCTTCACATCAGTCCTACCCTTTCCCCTCTCTTCCTTTCTGTGGGAATGACAAGGGCTCTTTCTGTCTAAACTGCATCCCCACCTTTAAGAATTTTGTGGTGGTTATTATCTGTTCTGATAGTCTCTTTAAATGTTTCATTCCTACTTTTCTATGAACGATTACTTCCCCTTGTTCCTAGATTCTTATAATACGAGTATTCCGTTCATTCCTGGATTTAGAGGGGAAAAAAAGAAGTGTAAAGTGAGAACTGCCACGTATGCAGTAGCAAACCGGCCAGAATAGAGCGGCGACCACTTTCCCATGCTGTAGGGGCCGCCTGGCATCCATTCCATTCATAAACACTGCCGCGTGAGCGACCCAGTCATGACGTGTACCGATGACGTGACTCGCGCGAAGTTCAAAGCGCTTACCGCGAGAACCAATTTTCCGGGCTGCAGGAAGGAAAGGAGGGATTTTGTGCTGTCCGGTTTTCCGGGCTGCAGGAAGGAAGGGTAGGATTTCTGCAAATAAGTTTTCTAGTATACACAAACACACTGCGCCAAATAAAACCAGTCAAAACACCGAAAAAGTGGTCTTACTATTTATTCAACATCAGCACTAATACATTACAGTTTTATAAATCCTAAGGAATGTTCTTTTAGATCATAATCTGCTCATGATTGGGGTACTATTTTTTAGGTAAAAAGGGGCATAATCATACTTTGCACGGTATGTTTACACACATGTACATTACTCATCCATTTATAGAGTTATTTGTTAGCTTTTTTTGTGAATTACTTCCTTATACCCTTGTCTACAATTTCACATCATTCTAATTTGATTTTGTTGGTAATGATGATGGTTCACACAAATAACGTGATAAAACAGTTTTTGTTTTGTCTTCAATTTGAGAGTTTTAGAACAAGTCAGCACATAAAAGCCCACTAAACACAGCAAAATGGGGAGTTTGTATTATACTCCCTGTTTGGCTAGTATACTTACCATGTCAGACCATAGCATTCCACGGCAGTTAGTCAGGTACAGTATATGACGCCAAAAATACCTTTTGGTGTTTGCTCAACAACATTACAAACATCTTGGATTCATATTGTTGTCAATAAATGTCCTGTGTAACAATCTGTATGTTACTGGAGCTTTTTTTTTTCTCTCCTACCAGTCCCTTACACACCATGCATAGTCTGTATGTTCCCTTACAAGTGGACATAGTCTTGCTGATTTTAATGTTTTGGCATTTGATACAAAGTGTCTGGGTTTGTTAATGTTCTAATGTGTGGTGTACTGGCACTCTCACACTGATAATGTGCTGCTTATACAAAGAGAACAACATAGTTGAAACAAAAGGCTTAATGCTTAATTATTTTCCATTCTTTCAGATTTTCTCAAAGAGTGAGAGAGAGAGAGAAGGGGAGAAAGACAGACAGACAAACAGACAGACAGAGGCAGCATCGTAGAGATGTATGTAGAATTTGTTGCAAATCGTCTCACCAGTTGGTTATTCCCCAGTAGGGATCGATTATCTACTCCCAGCAGGATGTCACGTAATGACAGTTTTATCTGCATTCCCAGAAGACCTTGAATGTAAGTTTTGATCTTTTTCCAAAAAACAGAAACAGGCGGGCTCCTAAAAGAAATGTTCGATATAATCCACTTCATCCCTGCAGATGGAGCATCTGTTGTCATCCACTAGCTTCATTTTGTGTAGAAGAATATTTGTAGGGCAGATGTTGTGCATTATTTTCCATTGTAGTTCCTGTAATCGAACTTCTTTGTTGCAGTGTGAGGGAGTGTCCATACATTTTGATCGATCTTAACATTCAGTTTTCTTTGCCAAAAACCGTAGTACAGGGCTTTATATCTGCCTTTCCTTTCATTTTATTATGTAAAAATTGTACAATGTTCTTTGGCTTGGTACAGAAAGTGTATACTTCGATTTGTTTTGTGCATTCCGAGTTAATCGTTCCGTTTTGTTGACAAATCCATTCTTTCCATTGCTTTGGGAGAGCGTTAATTACCACGTTTAGTTCGAATATAGTGATGGCTGGACTTTGTTCTATTTTTTGTTGAAATTCTTCTATGTTTAGAAGTCTAGATTCATTTATGTTTATTAAATCTTTGAATCTCTATATTCCACTATTTTTCCAAGCAGGGAAAAAGAGAGAATGATTCTGATATTGTATTAACCTGTTATTCCATATTGGTTGGTTTTTGAAGTTGTTTATACTTACTTTTTCCATTGATTTTAGCGTTTTATTCACCAGGTAAGTACATAGAACATTTTTTTCCAGAATTTGCTTCTAATTTTTCCAAGAGCTCTCTGCATTTCCAACGGCTTACAGTTTATTTCATATATTAGGTTGCCGGCTGCCATCTGGTGGTAATACCACTTAGGAATAAGACTCCAGACTCCAGTTATCATCCTGTGACATGTATAGTTTACCTATCCACTGAAGATAAAAACATGTTTGTGTTGGCTTATGTTGGCCATTTTAAGACCACCGTGCTCAAAACTGTTTTCCATCACTTTTCTTTTGACCTTTTCGAATGCTTTTTTATTTGGGTGCTTCCTTTGCCAGATGAATTTATACAGTGTTTGGTTTATCTCCGTGAGAACATTTTCTGGTAATCCAATTGACTGCATTACGAATATAAACTGGCTTACTAAAAGGCTTTTTTTACTATGACTATTTTTCCATGTATACTAAGATCTCTACGGCTTCATGATTTTATGACGATGCATTTTATCCAATCTTTTCATCCAGTTCTCTTCAATATACTGGGCTTGTGTATTGTTTTTAAAGAATGTTCCGAGTGTCTTGATATTGTCTGTGAGTTCAAACGGTGTGTTTTCTTCTTGGTTATGAATACCAATCCACGTGGGTTTGGTTTTTAGGTGATTCAACTGAAGACCTAAAAATTTTGAGAATTCTGTGACAGTCGAAGAGGCGTTTACAATGTATTCTTTGTTTTGTAGAAAAAGTGTTGTATCGTCGGCAAGTTGCTTTATTTTCAGTTGTTCAATTTGTTGTCTGTTCTGATTACACTGAGGTAAATTTTTATTCCGTTTATGCTACTGTTCCTAATTTTAGCCGCTAGCAACTCAACTGACAGTACACAAGCAAGGGAGAAAATGGACATCCTTGCCTGATTCCACATGTTACTGGGAATGGTTGGGAAATCCAGTCTCCATGGTTAACACTACAAAAAGTATTGCTATTAAGAATTGCTATCCATTTGATAAACTGTTCGCTGAAACTGAAGATATGGAACGCATTTAACATAAAAGTATGTGATGTTGAGTCAAAGGCTTTTGAGTAGTCTAGAGATAAAAAGGTAACCAGCTTTGTTTGTGTATTCAATGACATTGCCGATTGTTCAAATAACTGTTGATATACTCCGACCTTTAAGATATCCAACTTGGTCTTCATTTATTGATTTTGATATTACTTTGCCTAATCTTCCTGCCAACGCTTTTGCTAATATTTTTTAATCAGTGTTTGAGAGTGTGATTTTTAATTCTTTCCCTTTGTGTAACAGTATTATTATGCCTTGTTTTTGTGTATACGACAATTCTCCTTTTTAAAAAAAACTGGTTATAACAGAATGTTAACAGTATTTTGATTTTGCTCCAAAAGAATTTCATGAATTCTACAGTTAAGCCGTCACTACCAGGAGAGGTACCATTTTTCATTGCTTTTAGAGAAGAACTTGCTTCCTCTACAGTTATTAATCCTTCACACAAAGCTGCGTTCTCATCATCTGAAGTAGGGAGTTGTACATCTGCAATAAAGTTATTCATAGTTTCTTGTATATTTACTATGTCAGTGCTCTGGTTATACAACCTAGAATAGTAATGAGTTTGTTCTTCTAGTATTTGTATTTGGTCGGTTATGACTTCGCCATCTTCTCTTTGTGTTCTCGTGATTACCTTTCTCTTACCCCTTGCTTTCTCTAAGTTAAAGAAATACTTTGTGTTCTTTTCCGCTTCCTCTATCCATTTTTCCCGAGCTCTAACCTGTGCACCCCTAGCTTTCTGGAGAGACAATATTTCTAATTGCTGCTTCACCTGAATCATTTCCCGTTGTGTTTGAAGATTAGTTAAATCACTTACTACCTTTTCTTCCAACTTTTTTAAGTGACACTAATTCCAATATTTTGTTTTTCATTGTGTAAGCTTTATACTTATTCAGTTATTGTATTCTGTACAAAACTCTCTTATTTTGATTTTGCAAGATTCCCATACTTCTGTTAAGTTACTGCCTGTCTGATGGTTATTTACAGCAAGACTTTTATCTAGTATTTCATTCATACATTGTTGGAAAGCTGTGTCTTGTAAATAGGAATTGTTAAAACGCCAAAATCCTGGGCCCTTGATAAACTGGCTATTATTAAGTTCAGTAAAAACGGCTTTATGGTCAGTGTTTGGAACTGTGGTAATATCACATGTGAAGCAGTAAAGTAATAGTTCTTGGTTAACAAAGCTGTCATCTATTCTACGTGCGATGAAGGGATATTGTTTGCACCATGCGTATTCCTTTTCTTTATCTTGGAAGATCCTCCACGCGTCTGTTAGGCTGCAATTCATTATTAATTCATTAAGGCTTTCTACCTCGTTTTTTTTTTATGCGCGTGACCGGATATGACATCAAGTTCGCTGTTTACCGTGCAGTTGAAGTCACCAACTACCAGGAGTTTGTTATCCGAGTACTGACTTAAAACGTTCTGTAAGGCTGTGAAGAACCACACTTTATCAACATTATCATTCGTTGCATAAATATTTACGATTATGACACTGAGTTCTTGGGTTTTTACTGAAAGTATCAAGATTCTATCACATCTATTTTCTACCTTTATTTCACCAGAAAAATGTTTGGAAACTGAAATGATTTCCCCTCTACTATGCTTTGTTCCTTCATTGAATGGAATTTTCCCTCCCCTTGCTTTTCCCAAATATCAGTATCTTTTTTGGTTATGTGTGACTCTTGAATACATACGACATCACATTTCTGTCCTTTGAAGTAATTGAACATCGCCTTTCTTTTCATGTTATTTCTTAGCCCTCTTGCATTGATAGATAATACCTTAAGAGAGTCCATCAACGAAAGTATATTCTGGCATTTGAATCGCATTTCAGATCTCATAGTCCGTTAACATAGCGAGGTCCGTAAAAAAGAGAAATGATGGGGGTGGGGGGAAGGGGGGGGGGGGGGACTAGCCTACGTGGTCAGTCATTTCATGGAAAATGGTTTCATCGTCGTCCGTGTCGCAGTCTGTGTGTTCCGCTAGTGTCGGTCGTTTGTCTGACGGGTCCGAAGGGGAATCCTTGGACTGTGGTCGTTTAACCGACCCGGACCCGTTTCTTCTACAGGTTTTCAGCGTAGTTTGTCTTTGTTTTACTCATGGTCTACTGTGGTCCTTGGAACTGTCTGTCTTGTTCTGGATTTTGTCTTTATTGCTGTCGTCTACTTGGTGTTTAATACTGGAACTGTCTTCACTGGTAACAGTGGTACTCTCATCATTGTTTTCAGACGTGTTCTGTAAATTGTCTGTCATCATAAGGTATGTGACAGCGTGACTTGATGTTTTGGCATGTATGCAACACACAGGATCCCCTGCCTTACATCCGTCATTGTAACACTGTCTGCACTTCACTGGGTTTTTGCAGTCTCTGGTGCTGCGGTCCTTGGTAAAGCAGTTACAGCACTTTGCATCCTGCTGCTGTCTGACCAACTTCTGTTCCTTGTGGTACAGACTGGCTCAGAACGGACCAATCTGCAGTTTTTGGAGGGGCTCATTTGGAACTCCTATGAAGAGGAAACATCTTCCTGTTTTCCAATGTGTTAGTTTTCCTCTGTCGTCTCTGTCTCGTTCTAAAATTAGTTTTGATCCTACTGAGACCCATAGCTCTTTAACAGACTCCAACAGCTTCTCATCTGAGAACGATAAGGGAATGTTCCCTATGTTAAGTTTAGTTGCCGGAGGCTGATCCTCTCTCTCACTCGACGTGCCGCTGATCGGGTTTCTGACGATGAAAGGATTTTGACTTTTCACATTGATGTGAATGCCATGGAGAGAATAACCCCGAACTGTCAGTTTCTGTCTACTGGCATGATTACGAGGATAGATCCTCCACAGTGAGCCAATGCATTCAGCTCCATCGATACTGTTGTGTCCAATCCTCCACAGTGAGCCGATGCATTCAGCTCCATCGATATTGTTGTGTCCATAGACTTTCTCTGCCGCGGCACACAGTTCGTATGTAGTAAATAATTTTTTTATCGAAAGCTGGAAGCTCATTGTTTATAACAAAAACAGGTAAAGAATGCTCACCTTTGTTCTCGGATGTCATCTTGAAACACAACACAACACCGTGAAGTAAACAAAACCCTCTATACACATGAAGGTTGATGAAAGATATAATTACATTGTGCAAAAGAAAACGGGGGAGGGGGTGGAGGATTGTAAAAAAAAAAAAAAGCAGAAAAGCACTCGCACACACTGATGGTCTTTGAAAAAGAGATACAAGGAAACCCTGAAAAACTTCAAGTGAATTTTGTAGACGTAGATGTCAGTAAACAAGGCCTGTGATCAGAGCAGTGAAAAAACACGTCCTGCTGACTTCAGCGTGAACACTCGTGTCCATGTGCTGGAGGTACCCCAGTTCTACTAAAAAGAGGCATGATTTTACTATTTGGGGTAGGTTCAGTACCTCAATCACTGTTTATTTATTTGTTGATATATGACTTAGATTTTATGGCCTCTCTTTCCCTATACCCCAAGCTATGAAGCTGTATAACTATTATCTAATTTTGTTGGTCATTAGGGGATGGAGAGGGATATAATGAATGGTGGTTTTACAAAAAGAACAGTATTCAAGTATACAAAAACAAATTGCACCATATGAAATAAGTGAAAACAATGAAAAAGTGGTGTGACTAATTATTCAACATCAGCACTAACACTTGACAGTCATATAAATCCCAAGGAATGTTGTTTTTGATGATAATCTGCTCATAATTGGGGGTACTATTTTTTTAGGTAAAAAGGGGCATAATCATGCTTTTCATGGTATGTTCACTAACATGTACATTACTCATCCATTTATTGAGTAGTCTGTTAGATTTTTTGTGAATTACTCCCTTATACCCTTGTCTGCAATTTCACATCCTTCAGATTTGATTTTGTTGGTAATAATGATGGTTCACACTAATAACATATAAAACAGTTTTTGTTTTATTTTCAATTTGAGAGTTTTAGAACAATTCAGCACATAAAAGCCCACTAAACACAGCAGAAATACCTTTTGGTGTTTGCTCAACAACATTATAAACACCTGGGTTTCATATTGTTGTTTTACAAAAAAGAACAGTTTCTGAAAACATATGCATGTTACGACAATAAAACCTGTAAAACACTGACAAAAACTTCTGCCAGTGTTTACTCGACATCACAGTAAGTACAGAGTGTGGTCCAAATTGTTATAGAAAAATACATATTGGTAAATGTTAAAAATGACAACTATGGAAAAAAAAAGTCTGAAGAAAAAAACACACAATTGTCTGTTGAAAACAAAAAGACCTCCCCCCCCACCCACCCCCTCCCACCCCACCCCCACCCCCCACACACACACATGGTATCCATTTGGTACCACACTAAACACTGTAGGAGTTTTTGAACAAAACATTATTCTCACATTACTGCCATGCTGTTCATAGAGGAATCCAGCACTTGCCGTATTAAACTTCATAGGCTTGGAGATAATCGCCGTATTAAACTTCATAGGCTTGGAGATAATCCTCAGGTTGTCTGCATTCCCTGCTTCACAATTTTAGGGGATGATGTTCTATTTTTTTGTCTGTCCAAATCGTGGTTCAAAGAAACACACATGGGGATTCATTCTATACTCCACTTGTTCTTCTTTCACTGATGGCACTCGGTCTAGTCACAGCATTGGCAAAATAATACAAGCACAGGTGAGAAAAAAAAATCGACTGTAGAATGGAAAAATAAACTTCCTGGAACTTTTCATGCAGATTATCCAGAATGGGTCGAATCTTGTAGAGCTGGTCGTACCCTGGATCACCTTCGACTGGTATGGCTGCATTGTCATTGAAATGCAGAAACTGAAGATGAATCTGAAATACAGAATAAAAGTTTCAAGATAAGTAAGCAGACCCACAATTGTGCACACACACACACACACACACACACACACACACACACACACACACACACACACACACACTCACACACACACTCTCTCTCTCTCTCTCTCTCTCTCTCTCTCTCTCTCTCTCTCTCTCTCTCTCTCTCTCTCTCTCTTCGTCTAATATCACATATGTGAAAAGACGTAAAACTGAAGTACTACTACACACACACACACACACACACACACACACACACACACACACACACACACACACACACACATCATACCCACACGCATGCACACAAACAGCCTACACACACACACACACACACACACACACACACACACACACACACACACACACACACATATGTATACATTGTCTAATGTCACTTGAGGGTGAAGAGACATTAAATTAAAGTACTACTACATGTATACATATACACAAACACACACTAACGGTAACACACACACATGAATGTAAAAACACCACAATGGTACCAAAAAAAAACCTGCGGTAGATGAGTGCTTCTGTGTTTTACAGAATGAACAAACATGTATGGAAAACTTGCATACAGAAATAAATAATGCTTTTGCGCAAGTGTGCACACACACATGCACACACACACACACACACACACACACACACACACACACACACACACACACACACACACACACACACACACACACACACACACACACACACACACACACACACACACACGGAGTCCCACCTATCCATACAGTCATTATTTGCCATAGTTTTGTGATTTCAGTAGGAAATAGGGGAAAGAAGAGAAATATAGAAAATAAATAGTGGAGGAATGAAGAATGAAGAGAAACAAAAAAAGAAAAGAAAAATAGAGCTACTTGCCTGAATACGGTTTCTGGTCATGAAGGAACTGAAGACTGGAACTCTGTACAGCCGAAAATTGGCACAGTTGACTCTCAGACCAGGATTCCCAGTGAAAACAACAGCAAGGTTGGGGCTGACCACACCCATGCCATGCCCCCAGCCGCTTCCACGGGACCCTTGCCGTCGTCCAGAGCCCCTACCACATCCACGACCCTCTCCCGTCATGACAGGAGGGGGTGCAGTGCTCGTTGGTGGCATGGGTTCGGCTATTTCCGCTTCGTCACCCTCGCTAACGGCGTTTGCTGCCATGTGCAACAAACAATGAAGCCACATCATCACCAGCACGTATCTCCGATAAAAGGGGATGGTGCTGGTTCCCATCTGTCTCCTCCTCATCGCTAGTATCATGATCCGATCCTCAAAGGTCTTCTTCACCACTATCTTGATCATTTAGAATGTCATCTAAAACAACAAGGGCAGTGTAACGCTTCAAAACAGGACGTGTCGAAGTGCTAGGTTGAGCTGCCGTCTTGAATATTGTAATCAGCTGTTACCTCTCAACTCGCAATTTGCATATCATAATGGTCAGTGGAAGGTCACTTGAAGGGAAAGAACCCCTTTTTTGACATCGGTAGAAGAAGTGGAAACATTTTAGACGGTCGTCTCCCGTTTAGATTTTTCCTCTTTCCGTGATGAAGTTACCCCAGACACGGGCGTAGTGAATTTTGGTTTTCACCACGAGTGGCTCTCGTTCCAGGCAGGGAACGGGTTAATTGATGTACATGGGGATAGATCTGTTTTGTATGCTGTTCGGGATTGGGATGTTGTGTTGCTGAAAGGGATGATGACCCAGAAAAGGTCCTGTGTGGTTGGCTTGGCACCAGTAACACAGGCATTGAAATCTGGGGTAGTGTGGTGGATGGATTGGGGACCGTCCATCGCAGCTGTGAAGAGCCAGCGATCTTCATGATGCGAAACAGCACTGTTTTGTGATGCACAATGTTTATGAAATGTGGTATGTGATGGTTGCTGACAGTTTGGTCTGGGGGTGAAGCCGATGATGACAACCCTCGTGTGCCTGTGATCAGCTGGAACACCTGTGCCTTCACCATCATGTCCTTTGGTCAGTGTCTGCACCCCTCAGTCTGTTCAACACCCCTCTCTGTCTGTTCAACACCCTCTCTGTCTGTTCAACACCCCTCAGTCTGTTCAACACCCCTCTCGTCTGTTCTACACCCTTCTCTGTCTGTTCTACATCCCTCTCTGTCTGTTCTACACCCCTTTGTCTGTTCTGTCTGTTCTACATCCCTCTCTGTCTGTTCTACACCCCGTTCTGTCTGTTCTACATCCCTCTCTGTCTGTTCTACACCCCTTTGTCTGTTCTACACTTTCTGTCTGTTCTACACCCCTTTCTGTCTGTTCTACACCCCTTTCTGTCTGTTCTACATCCCGTTCTGTCTGTTCTACACACCCGTTCTGTCTGTTCTACACCCCTTTCTGTCTGTTCTACACCCCTTTCTGTCTGTTCTACACCCCGTTCTGTCTGTTCTACACCCCTTTCTGTCTGTTCTACACCCAGTTCTGTCTGTTCAACACCCCTTTCTGTCTGTTCTACACCCCGTTTCTGTCTGTTCTACACCCGTTTCTGTTCTACACCCCGTTCTGTCAGTTCTACACCCCGTTCTGTCTGTTCTACACCCCATTCTGTCTGTTCTACACCCCGTTCTGTCTGTTCTACACCCCATTCTGTCTGTTCTACACCCCGTTCTGTATGTCTTGCTCTCAATTCTGTTATCACTATCATTTCTTTAGGTCATTGTCTACACCCCTCTGTCTGTTTTCACTGCTCAAGACTGTTCTACGTTCCTTGTTGTCGCTTGTCATGCCTTTAACATCATGCCCTTTGGCTCCTGTCTGTACCCCTGTGTCTGTTCTGCATCCTCCCCTGTCTGTACATTCTGTGCTTTCACCTCATGTCCCTTGGTCAGCGTCTACACCACTTTATGTTCTCACCCCTTACTGTGTGTTTGGTTCTGTAACTTCACCATCATGTCATTTGATCAGTGTCTACAACCCTCTGCCTGTTTTCGCCCTGCTCTGTTGTGAACCTTTTCTGCCTGTTCTAGTCTGTGCCTTCACCATCATGTCTTTTGGTCAGTGTCTACAACCCTCTGTCTGTTTTCGCCCTGCTCTGTTGTGAACCTTTTCTGCCTGTTCTAGTCTGTGCCTTCACCATCATGTCCTTTGGTCAGTGTCTGTATCCCTCTGTCTGTTCTCCTTCCCTGTCTGTCTGTTCTGCACCTGCTTTTGTCTGTGCTTTTACCATCATTTCTTTTTGGTCAGTGTCTTGTCTTCACACCTCAGTCTGCTTTACACTCCTCTCCATCTGTCCTGGGTCCCTTTTTGTCTGTTCTGGTCTGTGCCGTCGCTGTCATGTTCTTTGGTTAGTGTCTACACCCTCTGTACTTCCACACCCCTCAGTGTCTGTTCTGTTCTGTGCCGTCGCTGTCATGTTCTTTGGTTAGTGTCTACACCCTCTGTACTTCCACACCCCTCAGTGTCTGTTCTGTTCTGTGCCGTCGCTGTCATGTTCTTTGGTTAGTGTCTACACCCTCTGTACTTCCACACCCCTCAGTGTCTGTTCTAGTCTGTGCCTTCACGATCATGTCCTTTGCTTTACACCCCGGTCTGTTGTATTCTGAAGTGCTCTCTGTTCTATTATACACCTGTCTGTGTCTGTTGTATATCCCTCCTTTCCACCCTCAGGGTTCTATTCTGTGTTTATCTTTGTTGCATAACACTCCACTCTCTTTCTGTTTTATTCTCCTTTATGTTTGTTGTATAACACTGCCTCTCTCTGCTCAGTTCTACCATCCTCTTTGTTGTATAGCTTTCTCTCTCTGTTCTACATTCCTCTTCATCAGTTGTATAGCTCTCCTTCTCTCTCCTCTCTCTCTCTCTCTCTCTCTCTCTCTCTCTCTCTCCTCTCTCTCTCTCTCTCTCTCTCCTGTTCCATTCTACACTCCTCTTTTTCTCAGAATAGCTAAACTTAATTGATAGGAAAACATTGTTGCCCAGAAATGAAAGAAGCTAGTGGACATTTAATTAGTAGGAAAACAACATTATCCAGAGCTAACACAAAATAAAGTAATTGGTAGGAAAATAGCATTATCCAGAGATGAAGGAGACTAATGATATTTAGTTAGCAGGAAAACATCATTGTCCTGAAATGATGTAAAAGAAAGGACGCTTAATCAATAATGAAATATTGTCAAGAATTTTTTTTGAAAAGCTAGTGGACACTTAATCAGGGGGAAAACATCATTGTCCAGATGTGAGAAAAATAGTGGATATTTCATTAGTAGGAAAATATGTACAGACATTGAAACAAAAACCCTGGACATTAAGTTATTGGAAAACACCATTGTCAGGATATGAAAGAAACTAGTGGACATTTAATCAGTATTGAAACATCATTGTTAATAAAACAAACTAACAAAAAACAAACCTGGTGGACATTTAATTTGAAGGAAAACATCACCATCCAGAAATGTAGATTTAAAAAAAACTGATGGACTCTTAAATAGTAATAATAATAATAATAATGGGGATTTATATAGCGCCTTCCACGGCACAAGGCGCTTTACAAAGGCAGAAAAAATACAATTGCTAAATGTAAAGAAAATGCATTGAAAAACGGCTCAGAAATGAAAAACAAAGGCTCTCTCCCATTCTCTCCCACGCGCACACACACTCTCACGCACAGACACACAATACACAACAGCCGCAACAAGCACAAACTACTAAGCGATCCACAGAAGCAACAAGAGTCAATCAACTATCTGGTAATGACTGTCTTGTTAGTATTGTTTGAAAAGGTGGGTTTTCAGGGAGGTTTTGAAGGAAGAAAAGGTTTGAGAATGTCTTAAGTCATAGGGGAGTTTATTCCAGAGTTTGGGAGCTGCGTATGAGAAAGCTCGTTCGCCATGCTGTTTACGATGGGGACGGTAACTGGGAAAGCGGAAGGTCCTGGTGTGGGTGGAGGAGCGGAGCGTTCGTGATGGGACATATACTTGAAGGAGATCGGAAAGATAGGCAGGGGCATCGCCAGTGAAAATCTTGAAGCAGAGACAACAACATTTGTATTTAATTCTTTCTTCAACGGGGAGCCAGTGCAACTTTTTCAGGAGAGGGCTGCAGGGTTGGGTCCTAGGAGATTTGCAAATGAGATGGGCTGCAGAGTTCTGTACACGTTGGAGGGGTTGGATGACAGTTGAGGGACAGCCAAGGAGAACACAGTTGCAGTAATCTAGCCTTGAAAGGATGTATGATGAAACGAGAGTTTTTGTGGCGTCTTCAGTGAGATAGGGTCGAATAGCAGCAATTCGTTTAAGTTCCATGTAAGCTAACTGACAAGTTTTTGTGACATGCTGTTTCATTGTACAACAACAACAACAAAAAAAGAATTTCCAAAAATAAAAGAAACTGCATACTCCCATGAGGCCAGTGCATAGTTCTATATTAAAAGTAAAACCTAAGAGAAGTTGCTGTCTCGCATTCTTTGTGACAAATAGTACACACACTCACAACTCTAATATATGAAGATATGAGACGACACAATTATTCAATGGCAGAACGCATATGCACCAAATGAACAGAAGTCATTTGTGTTCTGCACTGTGTGTTTGTGTGTGGTGTGTGTGTGAGAGAGAGAGATGCAGCATCCACTGGCACTGTATAAAGACCTGTATGTATAATGGTGATGACAGAGCTGGAGAGAAAGAGAGAAAGAGCATGAGCACAGTATAAAGACCAGTGTGTGTATGGGTGATCACAGAGCAGGACCTGTCTTCGGAGAACCAGGGGATCTTCGGGTCACTGACAGAGCGGCAGAGCTTGCTGTTGGGGGCATTGGTACGTTTTGCCTCAACCATCAGTCAGCTGGTCCCCACGGATATCATCAGGGAACACTGCGTCAAACTGCTGTCCTGTAAGTGCAGGGAGGGGAAGAGACGCTGTTGGGAAGGAGGAGGGAGGGGGGAGTCTTGTTCATTTGTTCTCAGGCGGAGGATGGGGGATGAGGTAGATGCATGACCAGTTATCTTGAGATCAAGTCACTATGCTGTGATTGCTGCGGTACTGTCGGTTTCTAGTTCTGGATCTCATCATTGTTCTGTGGTTCCATATGTAGGGGTAGTTTGGGTGTGTTCTGGTTTTACGCCGTTGTGAGGAGATTCTGGAGAAAGTCAGAGAGATGGGTGAGTGAAGAGGCAGTAGGGGTGTGTGTATGGAGGCAGGGCAGAATGAATTCAGTTGTCGTGAGAGGATTTAGAAACATGGCTCGTCAGGTGACTCAAGACATCTGCACCAACAATTTTCCAAGAATATTCTGAAACTTTTAACTTTAATTGTAATTTGAAATGGCCACTGACTTTGTTATTCTCACTGGTTGTGCAGAAAGCTGTTACATTAGTATAACCCTGCTGGCTTCACAGACAGTGGTATTTGTAGATCTACAGTAGCTTCCAGTCAGTAGCATCAGTTTGACTCTCATCCAGCCGTGAGCTCAGTTCAATGCAATGTCATTGCCATATTTATTCATGTCAGTATAATAATTATATGAAAATATATCTGTAATCTCAAAAAATGTTTCAAAACGGTAAACAGATGTGGGGAGAGTTTGCAGGGGGTTGGGGTGGGGTATTCAAATGGCAAGAAATGAACCCTAGGGGGTGTTCTCAAATGCATTCAAGGAAATGAGTTTGTCATTATTCTAAAAGACCAGCCTAGTGCTATGATTTGTCTGTAGCTTCTGTGTTTCAAACCCATGGGCTATGATACAAGTAAGGTTTGAAAAATAACCTACAAATCTTGCCGACTGCAAGACTTACTATTTCGTTTTGCATGGTGTTGGTTTGCCTTAGGTGTCTTCGACCACTCCTGGGAATCGCAAGAACAGGAATCAGTTTAATACCAGTGACAGAAGTGTCTTCAGTACTGTCAAAGAAGCAGCATAAAACTGTTTCTGAATCAGTACAGGGGGAGAAAAACATCCTGTGCTGAAGACGAGTTCAATGATCTGTGTTTGAAAGAAATTTTAATTATGGGAAGGTTATGCACATGATGATGTTGTTAACATTGAAACTGTCAAACATATTAGACTGAGTCTAAAGCGTTGATTCCCCAAATAACATATACATGCTGACTACCACCCCTTCAAAAGCTTTGTAGATTTTTTTTTAACAGTGTTTTCTTCATCTACTCATCTTGGTTTTATACTTTAAAATAAATTACCTTTTTTAACCTGTTGATGATGATATTTACAAAACGTAACAGGTGTGATCACATTCAGAAGATATCAATCAAATCAGTTGTGACTTTGCTTCATCTTTTGTTAATAGGCTTTTGTATACATTCAGTTAACAATAAATCCTGTCTTGGTTGGTACAAGGAAATGAGGACCTGAAGAGCTTGGCCAGGATTTCCTGCTGTATCTGTTGAACTCGGTTTGCTATCGATTTTTGTGCTTACTAAAAGAAAAGGAAAAGAGGCAATACCCTCTAAATATCAGGCTTTTGAAATTTTTTGTAGGCTAGTGGAACCTTGTATCCTCTACCCTTTCAAACTTCTCCAATCCTGTAGAAAAGGGTGGGGGGGGGGGGGGGGGGAGGGGGGAGGCAGTCAGATGGAAACTGGGAAGAATTCTTGGTGCACTGTTTTGTGTGGGAGGAGTGGAAGAAGTGAGTTGGATGCCCTTATTATTCGAGGTTTCTCTCTGTGAACTGAAATTGTTCAATGATAATATTGAGGAGGTTGACGCCTCTCTGTGTTGACTGTGCATGCTGATATTGAGGTTGTTTGACGCCTCTCCCTGTTGACTGCCCATGCTGATATTAAGGTTGTTGACGTCTCTGTCTGTTGACTGTCCATGCTGATATTAAGGTTGTTGACGTCTCTCTGTCTGTTGACTATCCATGCTGATATTAAGGTTGTTGACGTCTCTGTCTGTTGACTGTCCATGCTGATATTAAGGTTGTTGACGTCTCTGTCTGTTGACTGCCCATGCTGATATTGAGGTTGTTGACGTCTCTGTCTGTTGACTGCCCATGCTGATATTGAGGTTGTTGACGTCTCTGTCTGTTGACTGCATCATGATGATATTGAGGTTGTTTGATGTCTCTCCTTGTTGATTATTTCGTGAAGATGTTGAGGTTGTTATCTCTCGCTGTTGACTGCTAACATTGATGTTGAAGTTGTTTGATGTCTCTCCTTGTTGACTACTTCGTGAAGATGTTGAGGTTGTTATCTCTCACTGTTGACTGCTAACGTTGATGTTGAAGTTGTTTGATGTCTCTCCTACTTCGTGATAATGCTGAAGCATTGGATGTCTCTCCATGCTGACTGCTTCATGGTGACATGAAGGTGGTTGAAGTCTCTTACTATTGATTGTTCTCCATGATGATGTTGAGGCAGTTGTTATCTCTCTGTTGATTTTCTCCATGATGACCTAGATGTTGATGTCTCTCCCTGTTGAATGCTTCATGACTACATGAAGGTTTTAACATATCTCTGTGTTGACTGTTTTGTGATGATATGAAGGTGGTTGATGCCCTGTCTTGTTTCAGTGCTCATCCCGGAGAAGGTGGAGAGTTTGGTGTATGACACGGACTGCTTCCTGGACGTTGACATGTTTCACTTCCTGGTGGCCTTGACCATGACCTTACCCTCGCTGCACACGGGTCTCATATCCAACCTGCCTTCCGGTGGTCTGAGTGACCAGCATGCCTTGCGTCTGGTGTTCATTGTGCACCTCGTGCAGGTCATGCTGACCTACGAGGCTCCCCCCCAAGGTTAGACAACTCTGATGTCTCTCTGCAGCTTTGAGCGACATTTTCTGTGATAAGTTATAGTGCATTGTGTTTTGTGTAATTAGTTTGCAATAAATTTTGATAGACGTACTGCTGTTTGTATTTTTACTTTGTGTGCTTAGTTACAAGACATTTTGGTAGATGTTATTATGTTTGCATTGTTGCTTTGTATGATTAGCTGTAAGACGTTTTGGTAGATGCTGTATTTGACATATTTGTATTAAATATTGTGTTTGGTGTGATAGTATTTGACATTGTTTGATGTAATAAGTACTTGACATTGTGTCTAGTACATTAGTATTTGAGATTGTGTCTGAAGTGATTTATTTGACATTATGTTTGTTGTACTGGTATTTGGCAGTGTATTTGCTGTGATGGTATTTGTCATTCTGCTTGACATGATCGTATTTGACATTGTATTTGACATTTCATATTTGATATTGTTTAAGTTGTAATGGCATTTGACATTATGTTATTTTATTGTATTAGACATTGTGTTTGATGTATTGGTATTTGACATCGTGTTTAGCGTGATGCATTTGATATTATGTGTGACATGATGGTATTTAGCACTGTATTTGATGTAATGGTATGTGACATTGTGCTTGACATAATGGTAGTCAGTATTGTGTTTGACGAGATGGTATTTGCATACCTACCAACCTGTGAAAGCTGCTTTTTGAATTTCCCCAATTTAGAAATTTCCCCCAAGTTCAGAATTTAGTGGGAAAAAATCCACAATTTCATATTTTTGTTTCAAAATGTTGGGTTAGGAGGGTCTTTTTCGAATAGGAATGATAAAGAGTCATAGAACAAAGCCCAAATGATGTTATGTGGAAGCTAGCTATCATAGAACAAAGCCCAAATGATGTTATGTGGAAGCTAGCTATCATAGAACAAAGCCCAAATGATGTTATGTGGAAGTTGGCTATCATAGAACAAAGCCCAAATGATGTTATGTGGAAGTTGGCTATCATAGAACAAAGCCCAAATGATGTTACGTGGAAGCTGGCTATCACATGTATGGAAATGCATCATGCTTCTAAACCCCACATTTGTCAGTTGAAACATATGGGGGTTAGAAATGCTTTTAATCAAAAGCCGAACTGCCGCCACTTAACTCCGCCCCATCCCCTTCTTCCCCTGGTTCCCAGACTTTGACCTCCAGAAGGTCGGCAGTTATGTACTTGACATTGTGTTTTTTTTCATTGTGTGCGACATGTGTGATGATATTTGACATTGTGTCAGATGCGATGGTATTTGACACTGTGTTAGATGTGATATTATTTTACAGTGTGTTTGTAATGGTATTTGACATTCCGTTTGCTGTAATGGTATGTGACATTGCGCTTGATGTGATGGTATTTGACATCATGTTTGACCTTGTTGGTAAATGTTCTCAAGTCATACTGCCAATATCGTTTGGTGAGTAATGTGCGATGTAATAGATGATTGCTCAGTGTTGTGGTCAGTTATGTGGTCAGTAATGTGTGATATGGTCACAGATGTGTGATGGGATTACATATGTGACATAAGTAAGGTATGATGTGGTCTCTGATGTGGTATGTGATGTCTGTGATTTGGTCGGTAAATTGAGATGTAGTCAGTGATGTATGTCTTCAGTTAAGTGGTGAGTAGTACCTGTGGTATGTGATGTGGTCAGTGTTGTGTGATGTGGTCAGTGATGTGATATGTGGTCTGTGATATGTTCAGAATCGATGGAGATGGAGGCTGAAGCAGAAAGGGAGGGTGGTGCACTGCTGGAAATCTACAAGTCGCTTCGCTCTGACGCCGGGTAGGTGTCCCTGTTTCTTTATGATGCTGGGCACATATCGCTCAGTTTGTTTGTGATGTCAGGTGCTACCCCTTTGTTTCTCTCTGATACTTAATAGGTACCCCTCTGTTTCTTCCTAATGCTAAGTAGTAACCTCCCTGTTTCTTTCTGATGTCGAGTAGCTATCCCTCTGTTTCTCTCTGATGCTGGGTAGGCACTCCTGTTTTTTTCTGATGTTGGGTAGCTACCTTTCTGTTGTGTTTTTTTCTGATGCGGGGTAACAACCCCACTGTTTCTTTGTAATGTTAAAGTATCTACCTGTCTGTTTCTTTTTTGATGCTGAGTAGCTACCTGTCTGGGTTTTTTTCTGATGCTGGGTAGGTACCCTTCTGTTTCTCTTTGATGTTGAGGAGTTATCCATCTGTTTCTCTCTGATAGGTACCCCTCCGTTTTTGCTGAAATTGGGTAGCTAACCTTTCTGTTTCTTTCCGATGCAGAGTAGCTACCCTTCTGTTTCTTTCTGATGCTGGGTGCTACCCCTGTGTTTCTTTCTGAAGGCAGGTAGCTAGCCCTTGCTTTTTTCTGATGCTGGGTAGCTAGCCCTCTCTTTCTGATGATGGGTAGCTACCCCTCTATTTCTGTCTGATGCTGAGCAGGTATCCATCTATTTCTTTCTAATGCTGGCTACCCCTCTGGGTTTTTTTTTTCCTAATGCTAGGTAGCTATCCTCTGTTTCTTCCTGATGCCAGGTACTTAACCCTCTGTGATTTTCTGACATTGGGAAGCTGACCTACTTCTCTCTGGTGGTGGGTAGGTACCCTTCTGTTTATTTCTGACACTGGATAGGCAGTTCTGTTTCTTTTTGATGCTGGGTAGCTACCTCTCTGAGTCTGATGCTGAGTCTGTTTTGGGAAATGCCTTGTCTAGTGATGTTGTTGTTGTCGTCGTCCCGGGCTAAAGGACTCCAGGGATAATCCAAACAGCTGAAGCACTTGAACACTATGGTACAAATCCATCAGCCAGGGATGAGAACATTACGTGTGTGACCGTTTTTGATTACCCCGCCATGAGGGCAGCCACAATCCAAGTTTGAGGGAGTCTAGGGATGAAATAAATAGGATGTGAACAATAAAGGGTGTTCTTTGTAGTCCTTACCACCTTGCAGGCTGATCATTACTGAGCAAAATCCAGATGTCAGGTGTTTCGTACATATTGGTTACTGGTTTAAATTGACACCAGCTAAGACGGCTGAATGACTATTTCGACCATTTTTTCCCCTCCCAGTATCAGACTAATACCATGATCACCTGGTGCTCTTGTCTGGCAGACTGCAGAGCGTAGAGATGCCGTCCTGCTGGCAACTGTTGAGCCATGTAAGGGAGGCTACTCTACCCTTTCTACGCTGCACTGCTCTGTTCTACCATTATCTGACCGGAGTGGTGGTTCCTGTCTCCCTGCACGGTAAGTGCTGCACATTGTGTCTGTCACCTTTCACCCAGTGTGTCTTGGTATAGTATGGTTCAGAGGTGCTTCCCTCCCACTTAGAACCATCACAGGGCTGTGACATTGAAGTTTTTCACACTGTGAACTCTGAAAGGGAAGAAAGTCTCCAAGAATAGCCTAGAGTTTGTTGTCAGTATGGTATGGGTCCCACCTGTCAGGGATGTTCACTTAGTTTTAGCTTGGTTTTGCCTTCACACTGTTCAGATGTTACAGGGAAGATGAGAGATTGACCTCACTTTTGAAATGGACGTATACAGTCAGTACCAGGTCTGTATGATGTACTGTGCCGTTTCTGTGTGTGGAAGGGTGTGCCGTGTATTTGGGAGGTGTGCTGTGTCTCTGTGTGCAGAGAAAGGGACGGACGAATTCACCCACCTGTGTAATTACCTGGCCCTCCCTAAAGACATCTGCAGTCTGTTTAGTGGAAAAAACACGCTGTCCATGATCACCAGGTTACTCTCTCACTCTGTCTCTCTCACTGACTTTGTCTGACTGTCTGTCTGTCTTCTGTTTCATTGGATTATTTTCCCTTTTGAATCTTTACAATTACTCATATTGTAAATGTTTTGATTTTGTATGTTTATTTTCTTCCCTTGTTTTGAGGCATTATGAAAAGAAGTTTCTATTTCGAGGGTTGACTGCCAGAACCCAGTATCTCTCTTATATATATGTATATGAGATACTGGGTTCTGGCAGTCAAAGTTATTTTGATCTATTAACTCTCACAGAAATCTTCATATTCGGTCCCTCGCTGTTTCTGTCTCTTTTTCTCTGTGTGCAGTTGTAGTAATGAGTGATGATGTTGTTGTGCACATTGTAGGAGAGCATTGGTAATTCTAAGTGATACATTGTTTGGTGGATGATTGCTACGTCATACATTGTCGTTGAACAAGATGATGATGAGAGGTGACAATGATTGTAAAAGCAGTTGGGACAAGGATGTCGGTGACGAGGGTGTTGATATTAGGGCAACACAGACAATCCAGATGATAACAGTCACATTGAGAATGACAGTGATGATGACATTGATGAATGATAATGAAGCCAGCAATACTGATAACAACAATGCAGATGTTGATGCCTAGGATGAAAACTGTTTGCAAGGATGAAGATGATAAAGATGATGGTAACAGCAATGATGATGATGTGACAACAGCTGGTGCTGCAGTCGCACTGTGCGGGAACGTCTGTCGGCCAGCAGCACCAAACTGGTGAAGTACCCCCGCACCCCCCACCACCTGGTCCCCCTGCCCCCTGACTACAGCGAGCTCATCAACGAAGCCTCTCAGTTCAAGTCAGTTGGAGCGCGTTTGTTTCCGTGTTTACTGTTGATGTTGTTGCCTCCTCTGCCCTGCCCTGACAGAGGGGCTATTCCCGTACAGCTGATTCCCACTGCCCCATTTAGGTGTGGGACCTGTCTTCACTCTCCTGTCTAACCTCGTTTCACCTGCTGTCATTTGTTGGACACAGTGGTGTCAGGAACTTGATGCTGTAGGTTGTCTTCATTGTTTTGTTCTGTCCTGTCTCTGCTGCTCTTATCTGGTGTCCACACTATTTTATTTCAATGTGTCTGGTTGGTCACTTATAATTCTTACTCTTGTTATTCATCTGTTTTGTTTCAGTATGAACTGTGTCTGGTTTGCAATTCTCTTTTGTACAGAAGCGCAGTGCTTCTTCAACATGCATTTACGTTATTGCTGTTTATCTGGGCATTGTGAGTTGTAGTCTGTTCATCAGTATCATGTACTGCATGGTGCTTGAGTGTTAGATTACACAACAATATTGCTCGAACTAAATACTTTGCCTCTCTCTCTTCTCTCTCTCTCTCTCTCTCTCTCTCTCTCTCCCTCTCTCCCTCTCCCCATGTATAGATAATGGGTCCCGTTGCAAACTACCAACAGTTTTCTTTGACTGGAAGTAATGACATATGCATAAAGCTTCCTTGGCACACTCTTACGACCTTAAATGTTCACTTAGTTTTGCTATGGTCAGTTTTATTTTGGCATTGCCAATCTAGTTAGCCCTATGTCGCTTGCTTTTATATACGGATTTGATAATTGATGCATTTATGTAGTTTTGTTTCCATTGTTCTTCTCTGTGTACCCATCATCTGATGATTCTTATGTATTTTTTGTTATTTCTCCGACTCAAAAGAGTTTACAAGAAACAATTATTGTTCATATTTTAACATTTGACGTCTCTTCCATGTCATGTTAGATGGAAAACATTTTTGTGAAAGAGTTCTCTCCTAAGTACAATCAGATTAAAAAAAAGTTTTGATAGTACAGTTCTGTCCCATTTACAATGAGATTGAAAACATTTTGTCCTGTAGAGTTCTGTCCCATGTACTGTTGGAATGAAAACATTTTGTCCTGTAGAGTTCTGTCCCATGTACTGTTGGAATGAAAACATTTTGTCCTGTAGAGTTCTGTCCCATGTACTGTTGGAATGAAAACATTTTGACCGTACTGTTCTCTCCCCTGAACAGATGTCCCACATCGGAAGGGGATGACAGTCGGGCGCCAACCCGTTGCTTGGTCTGTGGCACCATGCTGTGTTCCCAGAGCTACTGCTGTCAGACAGACATAGAGGGCACCACTGTTGGGGCCGCCACCCAGCACTCCTGCTCTTGTGGTGCTGGCAATGGAATCTTCCTCAGGTAGGCGAGAGTGGAGGGGGTCACTTAGATTTGATACAGTGGAAGGTCAAGGTCAAAGAAACCCTGTCGTGTTACCTGAGGTTTTCGGTGTGGTGGTGATTGGTTTGTTTGTTCTGTGTGTGTGTGTGTGTGTTTACTTTTGTGTTTGTTTGAGGTTTTTCTTTTGGTAAGTTTTATATGCGTGGTGAATTTGTTTTTTGAGGTAAGTATCGCTCTGTTTGTTTGTTCTTTCTTGTGGTGATTAGAATTGTAGGTGGTAGCCCTTGAATGGTTGTGTTTGATGTAAGCAGCATTGTAGACCGACATATTTACACACACATCCACACTTATATCTGCACATACATCCACTCACACATCCACTCATACGTCCACGCGCACATTCTCACAGACTCACATGGACATCCACTTCACTTACTTGCACACATGTTTCATATCAGTGCCGCATTCATATACACATCCATACATGTACTCACACACATCACACACACGTATCAACACACATCCACTTATATCAACACACACAGCTCCACAATACAAAGTTACACATTCACATTCACATCCACTGACACAACACGCATGCACAGATGCATACACACACTCGCACACACATGCATACACACACACACACACACGCACACACACACACACACACACACACACACACACACACACACACACACACACACACACACACACACAAATCAGTGTAACATAAACCATTGTACACCAATAGTACAAACAGTGATCTGTGTGTTGAGAGTTCAATTATCATTTGGCTGTATATGTTAGATGCATGATGTGATGTATGCATATTTATGTGGTGTACTTGTCTGTAATGTAATGTGTGTGATGTGATGTGCGTGTTACGAGTTGTACTTGTTTGTGATTTAATGTGTGCAGTGTGATGTGTTTGTGTTGTGTGGGTGTGTAATATAATGTGTGTTACGCCATGCATACATGTTCTGAATGATGTACATGTGTGTGATGTGAAGTGTTTATGTTATGTGCAGTATACCAGTGTGTGATATGTGTGATGTGATGTGTGTTTGTTGTGTGTGTTGTACCTGCGTGTGATGTAATGCTTGTGATCTGATGTGTGTGTGTTATGTGTAGTGTACCTGTATGTGATCAGAGGTGTGCTTATGTGCGGTGTCCTTGTGGATGATGTAACGGATGATGTAACGTGTCGCTGTGGGATGATGTAACGTGTTGCTGTGGGATGATGTAACGTGTCGCTGTGGGATGATGTAACGTGTCGCTGTGGGATGATGTAACATGTCGCTGTGGGATGATGTAATGTGTGTTGTGATGTGTGTCTGTGTGGTGTGCCTATGTGTAATGTATGGCATGTATGATGTTTATTATGTTTGTGATGTTTTGCTGTGTGATGTGATGCAAACTTGTGTCATATACAGATGTGATGTGAGCATGTGTTGATGTGTTATGTGTAATGCAATGTGATGTGTATGACATAACATCTAGTATGTGGTCTGATGTGATTTAATGCGATTTGAAGAGTCATGTCATGTCTTATAGTTGATGGCCTGTGCATGATGTAATGCTGTGTGTTTGATGTGGTATGCTGTGTGTGTTCATGTGTGTGGTGTAATGTGCTGTGATGTAGTGGATGTGACATGATGTGTGTAGTCTAATGCGAAATGTTGGCTGTGGTGTGATGTGATGTGGTTGATGTGAAGTGATGTGGTGCTGTGTGTTGCAGGGTGAGGGACTGTCAGATTCTCCTGCTGTCAGGGAAGACCAAGGGTTGTTTCCTACCTGCTCCCTATCTGGACTGCTACGGAGAGTGTGACCAGGGCCTCAGGTCAGTCCCACCCCTCTCCACACCCCCACCCCTACCTGGACTATTGAGTAGAAAGTGACCAGGGCCTCGGTCATTTACCCACCCCACCACCACCACCACCCCAGCTCTCCCTTCCTGCCTGTACTGTTATGGAGAGTGTGTGACCAAGGCCTCTGGACAGTCCCCCAGCCCAACCATCCTGTCCCCAACCCCTGCCTCTCCCCCACCTCCCAACCTCTGCCTGGATTTCTAATGGAGAGTGGGTCAGTTCCCCCTACCTCTACCCCACCACCCCTCTCCCCTCTCCCATTTCCCATCCATACCGGGGACTAGTATGGAGGGTATGACCCGGGTTTCAGGTCAGTCGGCACTCCCCCATTCCACCCACCATCGGATCCCATCCTCCTCCCCCATTCTCCACTCCTACCTGGACTGTTTATGGAGAGTGTATCAGGACCTCAAGTTAGTCGGTGCCTTCTTTCACGCCACATCCCAACCCCATTCCCCGCTACTGTCTGGTCTGTTGTCATGGAGAGTGTGACCATAGCCTCAGGTCAGTCAGTCCCTCCTCCTTTCCCGCACCCCTTTCCCTCCGCACTCGTCTCTGTGTGTCGCCATTCACTGTTATAAACACAGGTCAGAGTGTGTGTAGGATGGGACAAAAGTGCAGTTTGCAGTGTGTGTAGGATGGGACGGAAATATTGATCACAGTGTTTGTAGGATGGGACAGAAATACAGATCATAGTGTGTGTAGGATGGGACAAAAGTGCAGTTTGCAGTGTGTGTAGGATGGACGGAAATATTGATCACAGTATGTGTAGGATGGGACAGAAATACAGATCATAGAGTATGTAGAATGGGACAGAAATACAGATCATAGTGTGTGTAGGATGGGACAGAAATACAGATCATAGAGTATGTGGAATGGGACAAAAATACAAATCATAGTGTATGTACAATGGGACAGAAATACAGATCACAGTGTATGTAGTATGGGACAGAAATACAGATCACAGTGTATGTAGAATGGGACAGAAATACAGATCATAGAGTATGTAGTATGGGACAGAAATACAGATCATAGTGTATGTAGAATGGGACAGAAATACAGATCATAGTGTATGTAGAATGGGACAGAAATACAGATCATAGTGTATGTAGAATGGGATAGAAATGCAGATCATAGTGTATGTAGTATGGGACAGAAATACAGATCACCGTGTTTGTAGTATGGGACAGAAATACAGATCATAGTGTATGTAGAATGGGACAGAAATACAGATCACAGTGTATGTAGTATGGGACAGAAATACAGATCACAGTGTATGTAGTATGGGACAGAAGTACAGATCATAGTGTATGTAGAATGGGACAGAAATACAGATCATAGTGTATGTAGAATGGGACAGAAATACAGATCATGGTGTATGTAGAATGGGACAGAAATATAGATCATAGTGTTTGTAGAATGGGACAGAAATGCAGATCATAGTGTATGTAGTATGGGACAGAAATATAGATCCAAGTGTGTGTAGGATGGGACAGAAATACAGATCATAGTGTGCATAGGATGGGACGGAAATACAGATCATAGTGTATGTAGAATGGGACAGAAATATAGATCATAGTGTATGTAGATTGGGACAGAAATGCAGATCATAGTGTATGTAGAAAGGAACAGAAATATAGATCCAAGTGTGTGTAGGATGGGACAGAAATACAGATCATAGTGTGCATAGGATGGGACGGAAATACAGATCATAGCTTGTGTGGGATGCAACAGAAACACAGATCACTGTGTCTGTAGCATGGAACAGAAAGAAAGGTCTTCATGTGTGTAGGACAGGACAGAGACACAGGTTATAGTCATGATAGTGCGTGCAGAAGGTAACAGATACATGTTTTAGTGTGTTTGTAGAATTATAGTCGTCTCTAGTGTTACCTCAGGATGTGTCTAAATAGTGGTGAGATTGTATGGCTCACACTGACTGACCAATCCTGATGTCATGTTACCAGACGTGGCAACCCACTGACGATGAGCCCAGAGCAGTACGATGGCATCAACAAAATCTGGTCCCAGCACAACATACCCCAGACCATCGCCCGCAACATGAACCATGATGCCACCAACAGCTTCCTGTCAATCGAGTGGAACCACTTGTAGAACGGCCCCAAGACGGCTGGCAGAGCCAGGTCACCACCACTTCCCAACACCTCTTCCTCCACACCCTACTACCATGTGCCGTGAGGTCGCTGAGCAGAAACGCTGACACTCCGATCTGGCTGGGTGTGCTCACCTTTGACTTGAATCCTTCATGACCGACACGATCACCTGGGGAGCGCGGTGCGTGTGCTCCAGCTTTAGGACAGTTTCGACAGGACACACATGCATGGGAAGTCTGATGGGGCAGTGGAGGAGATAGAGCTTAATAAGCTAAGGCAGGCCTCTCCTCGTCTGCTGTCCATTTTGTTGATTATTTATTGAGGGTGTCCCGTTTTGAGTTTTCCATGGGACATGCCATGTGCCTGTGGGATTATGTATTGCCCATGTCCTGCTCCGTTCCTTGTTCTGTATCTTGTTTGTTCTCGTCCGTTTGTCAACTTTTATCCTGTCTGTTGTTTATGTGTGTGTGTGTGATGTGTCGATTTTGTTGGCCATTGTTGTTTGCCTCCTTTTATCTTGGCCAAATGATGGGACTGTTTTTTTTGTGTGTGTGTGTGAAATTTGTAGAGATTTATAATGAATATTCCCTTTGTAACTTTTGTGATAGCTCATTCCGTTTTTTTTTTTAGATTTTCTTTGTTTACACTTTTTACATTATTTTTTTGGTTTTTGTTTTATCCAGTATTGACAGGAGTAAGCGGCATAGTGTGATGCTGCTTGTCTGTAGCTGCTGTCATGCTGCAGTCACACTGCACGCTCTGTGACCACACACTGCTGAAGGAAAGGGACACAATCTTGGGGCCCCTATTGGAGGCCTCGGTCCTCCTGTGAGGGGAAAGTACTCTATTAACTTGGTGGAACAAGTGTAGACGGACACTGTATACAACAAGAGAGAATAGATAGGCAGACAGATAAGGCAATGATCTGAATGAGTCGCATTAAAAGGAATAAATGAATAAAGCTGAACTCATGAAGAATGGGAGGCAGCATTTGGTACAAAGCAGGACACTTTTCAACTGAGGGGTTGGGCGCTGCTGTTGGCATGTTGGAGGCATGGACCAGAGGGAAATCTGATGACCTTTAGAACTACCGTAACTTTCCCAGTCGGATCTCATTCATTTTTAATCTTAGACAGCTTTCCGGCACAGGAAGTACAACAGCTCAACATGTTACGACACAGTCATGACGTTCACGAAACAATACATGGTAGAATGGCAGAATCCTGTCATGTAGACCATGGCAGTGGCTGTCATTAAGCTACTGTTCGGTTGACTTTGGTCTAGACTGTCATCAGAGACTGGTCAACAGCCGGTGGTCAGTGCCCAAGAGGTGGTGTTTTTTTGACTTCTGCTATAACTTTATCGTATTATTTTGTGTGCAACCAGTCCGTGACATTTTACCACGTTACAGAAGTTGGTGACATTGTCACTTAATCATACGGAGATATCAGTCGGTCTGTAAGCCAGTGATTTCCTCTTATATCCCCTGTGAGGTGTGCGTTGTGATCTCCACTGTAGTGTGTGCCAGTTTATCCCAGAGGAAGTGTTTGATGCAGGGAATAGGGGTAGGATGGAGTGACCATGGCACAGCCAGGTTTGCCGTGGCTCTGTACACAGGCCTGATTTTGACACGGATGGGACTGTCTTTGTTATGTTTGGTTGTATTGACAACACTTCTGTGCCAATGTCTTTCCATCTCTGTCTCTCTTCAGCTTTTTTTCTTAAAATTTAGGAAAACTGTTTTATTATGAAGTTGTGCTGTGAATATTTAGGAAAACAATACGTAAAGGTGTAAAAATACTTACGTTTTTAAGATGGCTGAAAGATATTAAAATAACAGTTAATTGCTGTCGTGTATCTGTACAAACAGACATTGCAACCTTGATATTTATGTACAGACATGTTGACGACTGGTCGACAGAGAAAGGCATGTAACTATTAGCTGTTCAACAGATAAAGACATGTAACCAATGTTACCAGTGACTGATAGCTACTGAAAGACATGTAGGCAGTGACTGGTAGAGAGAAAGACGTTATCTGTGAGTGATAGATGGAGAAAGACATTACTGGTGACTGATAGACCAAGAAAGATTTGCTACTGTGGACTGGACAGGTACACACACACACACACACACACACACACACACACACACACACACACACACACTCACACACACACTCACACATACACACACAGAATGTGTGTGACAGGGTGACAGTCTTGTAGTAATCGCCTGATTCAACATTTCTGTGACTTGAAGGTGATAGGACAGACTTGTTTTTTTACTGTTTTTGCATAGCAATGTAGAAAAAAAATCTAGAATTAATCCAAGACATTTCAAACTATAAATTGCTTTATTTTGTGCTTAGCACCAACCCTGGGGCTTCAACACTGGCAGCTGCCTGTTTAAGTACTTTTATGACTCTGTTCGTCATTTAAAGACTACCGTGAATGAAAGACATGTCCCTAAAAGCTTTCGCTATGAGGACGTAAATTTATGACTCTGTTCATCATTTAAAGACTACCGTGAATGAAAGACATGTCCCTAAAAGCTTTCGCTATGAGGACGTAAAACTCAACTTTGTTTCTGTTCTTAGCTCACCATAGAGTAATCTTCTTTTTTTCCCCCTGATCTGCAGTTCACTCAGACAGACTGAAAATCAGTGTATCCAGAAGTCAAACGTGACAACTGTCCAAGGGAAAAAATGGCTCGTGCATGAGCGACATGTAAAATGAGCATGGTTAACGATAGCTAAATATCATTTTTGCTTGATCAATCGATCATCAACACCATCAACCAAACAAAAATGCCCAAGTCAAGAAGCAAAGCCAGAGACGCAGATTTCAAGCTGAAGACCATCAGATTGGCCCATCAAAAGGATAACCTTCCCACAGCTCAAGTTGATGGTCCGCCGGTGGTGTATTCATCAGGGCAAACTTTCCCGGAGCAATCACAATTGCTAAAGGTTTGGTTTTTTTAAAAGTAGGCATATTGTCAGCAGCAAATGACATGGAAGTCAAGCAAGCTCAAGCACAGAGGCAGAAGTACCGAAATCTGCAAACAACATGGGTGACATTGATGAAGAGCATGTGAAGAGCGAGTAGTTTTAGTGTCGCTGAGAATAGTGATGGTAAAGAATCTGCAGTACTGATCTTTTTTTCCATCATTGTATGTTTTATCCTTTTCTGTTCGCTTGCCACTTCACAGTAGTCATGCTTCAGAATATGCAGGCTTAATTTACGCTGGGTTTGCTATTTTAGTTATCACTTTTTATTGTCTTGTGGCTAATTGATTGGTTGCTGCCTTTTTTCTGGATTAGAAAAAAAATGGCAGATGCAGCATCCTTAAATGTGCAGCTTAAAGCCTGGAAATTACTGTTATCCTTATGAAAGAAATTAAACTATTTCAAAAAATCTTTAAGCATGTTTTAACTTGCAGTAGAGATGGATCAAATACTTAAAAATGTAACAAAACCATTAACTTCATAACCACCAATTCTCTATAATGGATGATACCCCATGAACCTGCCAGGGGCTGTATGTGGCCCATTGGTCCCTGGGGTTATTTTCCTTGAAATTAATTCATACCTCTGTATACTGCTTGATGTTACCAGTGACCAGTAGACACAGGCATACGTGTTGCCTGTGACTGGTAGAGACTGAAAATAGGGTTACCAGTAACAGATGCATGCAGAAAAAAATGTGTTGTGAGTGGCTGGAAGGCAGAGGAAGATGTGTGGCTTACAGAGATGTAGTGTAGAGAAGCTGAGGCAAGTGGTTGGGAGTGGTTGTGATGGGGGAAGGGCGGCCAGTGAATCAAGTAGATTCAATACTTTGCAAGAAGTCTCTGCTTTTTGAATGTTTAATGCAGGGCAAGAGAAGGATGCTCCCCTGTTTCTCTTCAAAGGTGGGTTGCCCTTGGATCTCCAGGCTTGTGTGTGCACCTCACAGAAAGGGAACGTTCTGACCACTTCTCCTCCAAATCGGAGGACTGTCGTATTCAGGTGTAGAAAGAGGTGGTGGTGGGGAATGGAAAGGGCAGAACATAATCAGAAAAGATTTCTTCTCTGACCCCTGGCCCTAAAAGACAGCATTGATCTTGTTTCTGTGCAACATGAAGTGGGTTTTAATAGAAAGGGAGCTGAAGTAGAAGTAGATTGTTAAAACCCTTGTCTTTGATTTTCGTTTTCGCTTCTTTTGTGTATAAATATCAATGTCATGTGAATTGCTGAATTCTGTCGACTTCCTTGTGACTGTTTGGAGAAGAGCTCTGAATTCCCATGTATACAGTTCCTGTTGTTAGGACTGCAGCCAGTTCCATTGTTTCTGTCTTTGTTCTCAGATGTATTGAGCAGTTCTCATGGTTTTCCATTGTTTATGTAGTGTGACCAGAAATGATTTGACCAGTGAAGAGGTCAGGGGGAGGTCATTTGGGGCTTGGTCTGTCTGAACATTACTGAATGTCTGACAGGGCCTGTCACTGTGCAATTCACACTCTGCATCAGCAACACACACGTACACACACACACACACACAAACACACACACAAGCACACACACACATACACACACATGCACACGCACACACACACACACACACACACACACACATATATTCTTACACTATGTGTACTGTGTGTGGATAAATTATACTGTTTGTAGAGAACCAGACAGAGGTTTGGGGTTTTGTGTTTGCAGATGCTGTGACATTATGAAAATTTGTAGATAATTGACAATCTCAGTCCCCATCTCCCCCGCCCGCCCCCAGCCCCCAATCAGCGCTCAAATGTCCATTTTTCTTTCCAGGTACAAGCAGCGAGTGGGGGATGTCTTTTGTTTTTATTTTATATATATTTTTTTTTGTGGTGAGTTGTGAATGGTGGAGGTTAATCCTCGTCATGGAAGATCAGGTGAAAATGGACCGATCCAAGAGAATAGCCAGTTTTCCTCCAGAAGTGGCATTGACCATGTGCCTGTCAGCAGGTTTTGCATGGAAAGGGGGAGGGGATATGACCTACAGGAGTACAAAGTGTGTAGCGTGAGGGAAGGGGGGAGGAGGGACAGTGAAAACCAACAGTGATGGAATGGGGAGGATGACTTTCCTCTGGGGGGACTCCAGGGCTTCGTCTTCTTGTAACAGAACATGATGACTGGTACGTACTCAGTTGGTGCATCCATACGATAGGATGCCATATGAAAGAAGAGAAAAAAACTCCCCTTTTCTTGCATCGGGATGTGGGAGACGGGGAGTGTTTCCCTTTTCTTGCATCGGGATGTGGGAGACAGGGAGTGTTGGATGATCCGTTTGTTGTTTCCTTTGTGTGATGTCTGGCATATCAAACAGAAAAAAAAAAAAACAAATGTTTTATGTTGACTGATGCAGTTTCATGGAATGATGCTAATAAAGAGAACTCACTCACACATGCTTGTGGTGTGTCAGGCTGTTGGTGACGGTGTATTGTGTGATAACACAGTCGGTAGACAGGCGGGTGGACACATCAATATGCCTGTGTCCACCACTTCCCCATTCTGCTCGAGCAGGCAGTTGAAAACAACCTCACACCTGTCACTGTCAGTCTGGATTAGTTTCACCTCCAGACAAGTTCAGCAGTGTGAGCCCTGGCCTGTAGCCCATGACCAGAGGACCAGCCTCTCAGAATGGCTTGTCCTGGTGAAGGGCTTGAAACAGGGCCGATAGCAGGTGCCTCCATTCCAGGCAAATTCTGAAAGGTTACCAAGTGGTTTGCCAGCCATTCTGGTGAAGTCTGACAACAGGAGTATTGCTCAACCTGCCACCATCAGGACTGAGAGTGAAGATCATCCTCATGGCGGGCATCACCACCATTGAAAGGAGGGAAGCAACGGGAGGTACTGTGATAAGAGTGAAAGCTTGTGGTTGTATCCCCAACATCAGTACGACTCAACATGCTCTGCTTGGTATGTAGCAGAAGTCTGGTTTCCCCAACATCGGTGGTAGGATTCCAAAACTTGGCACGTGACACCAACACTTTGTATACAACTTGACACTTTTCAACATCAACACCTAACTAAAGATATTGACAGTTTGCATGTAATACTAACACTGCATGTGATACCAACACTGTGCAAACTGACATTGACAATGTGTATGTTTATAAATACAACGGTCAACACTTTGCAGACAGGATAAGAAAATTTGCTTATGACATCAACATTGCATGCAACAACAATTCTTTCCGTCTATGTTATGCCACAGTGTGGCCCTATCGACTATAGATCAAGATCAAGATCTTTACATACAACACGGACAGCTGGCATACAACACCAACACTCTGCAAACAACATTAACGCTTGGCACATGACATCAACACTGCATATGGCAGGCACTAAGACTGCTTATGATGCCACACTGCATATGACACTTGACACTGCATGATTTGTTACACCAACACTGCATAGAACTGAACATTGGACACACCTACAGTGCTTATGACACTAATGTTCAACAAGCAACTTTGATACTTTGTATTTCATACACTCTGACACTACTATTGTACATGCAACAGTGACACTTTGCATTTGACATGACATTTGTATATGACACCTAAACTATGTGACACCAGTTTATACACTTCATATATGACACTAACTTTATATAGGACACCAACATTTCATATGACACCAACTCAATAGATGACACAACACTTTATATGACATAAACACTGACACCAACATTACATGTGACACCAACTGAATATATGACACCTGCTATGTACATCAACTATTTGCACTCGTCCATGCTTGGCACGTCACATCCATCTTCTGCGTGTGTCGTCAGCACTTTACAGTCAAAATCTGCCACTGAAGTATAACATAACACCCATTTGTTTTCAAAACTGATATTTTATGGGCAGGTAAGTGCTTGGTAAATTTCCACACAACTCTGCATAAAAACCATTGTGACAAGAATGATCAATGTGTGTTTTCTTTATTGACGCAGATAACATGTTTATCAGGCCATGCAAAGGTTACCAGTTACATGATACAAACGAATGAATTCCAGTGAAACTTTGTTACTGTCAGCTACATCTCGGATCTACATGATATTAAGATCCACTCAACAGTAGGAAGATTGCAGCAGTACATTTGACCTGTGCACATGCACACACACACCGCACAGTCTTACTTGCTCAAGGAGACGCACACACACACACACACACACACACACGCACACACACACACACACACATACATACACACACACACACACATAAACACACAAAGCACGTGGATATGCCTTGACACAATAAGAAGACCACTCAAAGAGGTATTTCTGGAACTGAGAGTAATGTCGTTGTCCAGTCTTTTGAAATACAGTTGTCTCCAAGCCAAGCACTGTCATTGGTTTTCTGTGTCAGGTGATGTGTGTAGGTGGATTTACATTTTGTGACTTCTCTGGCGGGCTGGTTTCACAGAACGTGTCGCACAGTTGGGTCGGATAGCTGAGAATACACTTTGTGTCAGCATTACCCGTTTGGGAATGCAGCATTTACCGAGGAGGGCAGTGAGACAGCTTATGGCTTCTCCAAAACTTAAGTTTTTCATTACTATATCTCACTTCTTTACATGTTTGACTAATAAAATGGATCCCCCATGTACCTTCCACATGTCTTCAAATGGCTTTCCAGTAGTTTAAGTGACTGCCACACGTCGATAGGTTCTCCATATGTTTCAATGCTTTCCACATGTCTAAGGCTTTCGGATGTGCTTAAATGGCTTCTGCATGTATCTATTGTTTCTCCATATGTTTACATGGCTTCCGTTTGTGTCTGTGGTTTCTCCCTTTGTTTATAGAACTTCCAATATTTCCTGCCCATATATATCTGGTTTCTGTTACATATCTTTTGCTTTCCCCATCATTTCTATGGCTCCCCCTGTTACATCTGTCTTCTCATGTATGCCTGTTATTTCCCTTAAATGTCTGTGGCTTCACCATTGGTCACATCATTCTGCTAAAAAAAAAAAAAAAAAAAAAAAAAAACCCTGCACATCGTAATACAGTTGTTACCAGATTTCAACTTCCATAATAAGAACTGGATGTTGTTGATAAAGATGTCGCCACATCTCATCCTCCACAACAAGAACTGCATGTTACAATTCACTTATCACTTGTAGTACTGGGGTTCCATGTAAGGTCCAGCACATGACTGGAAGCCAGAGACTCTTAGGGGAAGTTACCGACATATTGAAACTACATATGCTTAGGTGAAGGATTAGACATGTAGGAGATGCCAAAACCATGCAGGATAGCAGACACATAGGGGAAGCCACAGACATAGGGAAAGCCATTAACACACACATTTATATATATAGACAGACGCACACACAGGAGAAGACATAGGCATAAAGGTGAGGCCATAGATGTATATGGGATGCCATAGATAAGCAGGGATGTCGTAGACACACAGGGAAGCCATAAAATGCAGAGGAGGCCAGCAACATGTAATGAAGAAGCTATAGACAGCAGTGAAGTCATCAATGTTTGGTGAAGCCCTAGACATAGAGAGAAAGCCACATAGGAAAAACAATAAACATGAGATTGCTATAGACACGTAGAGGAAGCGATAGACATAAAGGGGAAAGCTGTAAACATATGGGGGAAGCCACAGACATGTAGGAGGAAGCCATAGACAAGTAGAGGAAGTCGGACATGTAAGCCATAGACCTGCAGAGGAAGCTACAAACAAGAGAAGCAAGCCATAGAAATACAGCGGAAGCTATAGACGTAGGGAAGATTATACACATAAAAGGGAAAGCCGTAGACATGTACAAGAAGCCATGGAGATAGAGAAGCCATAGACACATAGAGGAAGCCATACACATAAATGGGAAGCTACAGACGTACAGAGCTAATACATAAACGTCATAGACATATGAGAGAACACATAGACATGTACAGGAAGCGACAGATATATAAGGGAAGTTTTGAACTTGAAAACAACCCTCTGACACGTAGAGGAAGCCATAGAGAGAGAAAAGTATAGAAATATAGAGAAAGCCATAGACATGCAGAGGAAGCTTTAGATGTTCACAGGAAGGACATGTATTGGGATCATAGATATGTAGAGGAAGCTATAGGCAAGCGTCGGCGAAGACATAGATGTGTTAGAAGCCATATGCATAAAGAAGTCATATTTATAAGAGAAGTCATAGACATGTTGAAGAACCAATAGACAAATAAGAGAAGCCATAGACATGTAGGAAAAGCTATAGATAAATAAGAGAAATTATAGACATGTAGAGGAAATCATTTAAGAGAAGCCATGGACATGTAGAGAGAGAGAGAGAAAGCCATAGGTATAGAAACCATAGTTCTATAAGAGAAGCCATAGATATGTAGAGGAAGTCACGGACATACAAAAGAAGCCATAGCAATGTAGAGAAAGTCATAGACACATAAAGCAAGTCATTGACATGCATAGGAAGCCTTTCACGTTTTTAAAGAAGTCATGAACATGGAGAGGAAGCCAAAGACACAAAAATCCACATATATCGGAGGAAGTTGCAGGCATATATAGGGAAGTAACCGCCATACACGGTAAGTCAGATGTACTGGGGGAGCCACAGAAATGATGGGGAAGCCATAGACGTAATAGAAGCCAGACATACTGTAGAAGCCATGTAAACGAATAGAGAAGCCATAGATGTATACACAGAGGCCGTTTACACATTATTATTATGGAGAAACCTTAAATATGTGAAACACAGGTACACATAGGGAGAAGCCACAGGCACGTGGTAGCCATTGAGTCTTACGAAGAACAATCCAACTATCCATTCTCAACAATCCAAACTCCCTCACCAATTCAAACGCATGTCAGGTAAGGTTATGTTGCTTATAGCCTAGCCGACCGCGAAGGGTCATATCAGGGCTGTCGCCACATTCAAGTCAATTCACCACTTCAATCGCATATAGAAGGCGTCTTTGAAGCAATCACAACTAAACACTACATGTTTGTCACATCGTTCCAGCTCTGTTGTCAAATGACAAGATAGTCGAGTACACTTGTCTCATAACTGAGCTGTCGGACAGATCGAGCAGCCCGACGATGCTGAAATCCAGTAGAATTATGGGTACACAGGACTGCTTTTGAAACAACGCAGCAGCAAGTCGTTGTTGTGTGTTGGACTATTGCGACACTGGAGGAATCTTCGCAGGCTTGCCCAGTGTCGGTCTCCAGGCAATCAGCCTTGCAACAGGAGTCGCTGATCCAAATGGGGACTGGGGATCAGTCACACACACCGCCCTCCCAGAGAGGTGGGCACGAAATGTTTGTCAAAGACTTCGCACAAACTTTCGCTCATCCTGTGATTAAACTGCCACTGTTCAGTCTGCTGTTCGTTCTCTCCCCTGACCGTGACCTTGCTTGTGTGGACAGGAAGTCGTAGGCGGTGCGGTGGTTGATGAAGGGGGAGGGAATGTAGGCCTCTGCCTCCTCTTGACTCTGGCCGTTGTCCCCGACGATGGCCTGAACGTGTGGAACAGCCAGAGTTACGGGATCTTGAGATCTGTCATCCACTCCTCTGCTGTCGTCGTCACTATTGTCACCATCATCTGATGGCCTCGCCTGTCCTCGAATTTGCTGTCTTCCCCGTCGTCCAGGTCGTCGCTGTCGACGTCCTCGTCGTCTCCCACCAGGCCGTCTCTGTCGCCGGCGCCGATGTCTTCGGTTGTGCTGACGGCGGGGGTTCAGTCCATCATTCCTTCGGCCGTTTCTGCCTGTGGATCCTAGCTGTATGAAACCCAGGCCTCTGTTGTTATGGGGACTTACGTCATCATCTTCTTCTTCATTATTACCGACTTCTAGATCTGTATGGCCTCTTTGCGTATGTCCGGAGTGCACGGAGATTCGTTCTCCATTTTCATTCTCATCCTCCTCATCAATATCATCACTGACGTCACCATCTTCGCTGTCGTTGCCATCGTCATCATCAACATCGTTATCGTCATTATCATCGTCATCGTCATTATCATCAGTCAACCTCATCTGTCTAAGCATTCTGTTTCTTTTCCTCTCCTGACGCCGTCGTTGTCTTCGTCGTCTCCTGTTTCTTCTCCGAGCTCGCACATCGTCAACATCATCATCATCATCATCGTCGTCGTCATCATCATCGTCGTCATCGTCATCGTCGTCATCATCGTCGTTGCCGTCATTATTGTCGTCGTCGTCATCATCATCGTCGTCACCATCACTGTCCTCATTGGAATCATCATCCTGATCATTATCAGCATTTCTTTTTTGTCGACCGAGGACAGGAGACACCGGATGATGACGATGATTGTGACGAAGAGGGCGACGAAGGTGGTGGTCAGGGTGAGGGTGACGTTTGTAATGCACGTCATCATCCGAGGCTGATTCCGAAATGACCTTGCTGTCATGGCCGGGTCGGGGCACGTGCAGCTGTGCTGCCTCTATCCCGGACCCCTCCACCACTCCATGGTGCACTGTCTCTCCAGCCACCTGCCTTTCCCTCCCTTCCTCCCGTTTCCCCTTCCCTTCCGCTTCTACGAGAGGTATCCCAGGGAATGCGGTGGGGACGAGATCATCACTGATGTTCCGTGATACGTCCGCTGGCGTGTGTGAGAGGCTGGGTGTCGCGGGAGAGTGGCGTTCAGCTGCAGCAGTGGCTGAAGATGTTCCATCGCGATCATCAGAGCGGTGGACAGGAGTCTGAGTGCTGTGTTTGGCGTGTTCCACACACAGCCACAGAAACTCGTTGATCCTGTAGTGCGTCGTGCACCGGGCACTGGCCGTGGCTAACGACGGTTCCTTGTCATCATCTGGGAGGACAGGAGTTTTTGTTCTGCGCCTCTCGGGTTCAACACAGTACCAAAGCGTCTTCGTGGCCATGCTGTGCGACACACAACGGCGTCTGGTCCTCGGCAGATGGTGACGGCGTGAGGCATGGAGCCTTGGGCGCTTAAGTCTGGGCCTGACCCACTTCTTCCATGGCTTTGTGTTCCGCAGGCTGACTGTGGAAAGTCCTAACGTGGGGAGGTTGGCCATCAGTTTCTTGAGGGCTCTGGTTTCCTGTCGTTCTTGTCGCCGTTGTTGTCGTCGTCTCTCCAAACGATGCCGCATGTGACGAATAGCTACCGCTTTTGCCGAATAAGGTGTGTACATTCTGTGCTTCCTCCACCTGCTTATATCCACCATGTACTTCCTCCGCCCGCTTCCATCAACCATGTCCTCAGTACGTTCCTTGTCATCATGTTCTATGTCACTTTTCCTGTTGTCATATTTTTTCTCCACGGAGAGCTCATCATCACCAAGCTTCGACTGTCCCTCCAGCTCAGATGGAAGGTCCTGGCTGTTCTGCAAGTCTTCTGGCGAACCCCCCCTCCAGCTCCGACCTTTGACTTCATTTCTGGGCTACGTGAACTGTTATGGACAGACTTGTCCTCTGAAGCCATTCCATGACTATAGCGATGGCTGGTGTCCTCCGCTTTAAGCCAACGTTTCATTGGTTTGACTGGAGGCGGCCTGAACATGACACTGGCCGCTTTCTTCCGGTCCACAAACGGGCTGACGTGAGCATCCCAAATGCCTTTAATTCTGGCGTTGATTTCTGATTCCTTTTTGACGTCCCGGTGATTGTGCTGGCCACCGGCTGACCAGTCTGTCAGGCTGGGGGACTTTGAAATGTCAGGTATTTCCGTGGGACTGGCGGAGTGTGTAGACTGTTGAGGTTGTTTTTGGGAGGAGTCTTCCTGAGGCAATTTCCGTTGGGACGGACCTTCTTGAAGCGATTTCCGCTGGGAAGAATCTTCAAGAGGCGATCCCCGGTGTGTGTCCGCACTGTGAACGTTCTTTGAAAACTCCGGGTCGTGCAGGTGGCGGAGCCTGAGAATCCTGGAGAATCTCCTCAACTCACGCAACAATTTTCTTCTGAGGAAGGCTTGCAGTTGCTTATTGGATGGACTCTGGGGCAGGTTTTGGGCGCTCTCCCCTGCAGACTTCTCATGGCCACCAGGGTGTGAGGAGAGTGGAGGGGACACGGTGTGCCGGCCACTGTCAGGTGGGGTTGGGTGTGGTGTGGAGGACTGGCTCGAGGCATGCTCCTCCCCGTCGGACACTGTCACCATTGAAACAGGTAGGTCATGGTTAGTGGTGTCCTGGCTGTGTCTGTGTTGTGTTGTTAGTGTAGTGTTCGTTGACAGTGTAGTGTTCGTTGTCATTAGTGTAGTGTTCGTTGTCATTAGTGTAAGTGTTTCGTTAATTTATTGCTCTTTGTTGTTATTTTTATGCTTTTTGTTCTGGTGGTGGTAGTCATTGTAACAGGGTTGGTGTTATACAACCGACACGAACGTCTCTTATGATTACATCATTTTAACCGCAACCCCTACAAATATACAGCATCAATAAAAATTAAAATATCTATAGGCTATCAGTAAATGCGTTTCCACAAATGCGACAGGTTAGGCCTACCTTGATCAGTCTTTCAAAAAGGGAAAGAATATAGTGGTAAGTAATCGACAGACAAACATAAAAAAAGTTTTCTTGCTTTAATATGAATTGGCAATTTATTTGAATGGTCTGGCCATTTCTGTTTCGTCCAGGTGCTCAAGAAAGGAGTTAACCGAGTTAAGGACAGCAAAGTATTTCTCGGTAGTGCAGGAGATGCATTCTAATCGAGGAGTAAGATTTCCCTGCGATTCTCCCAGTGCTGGCTTCATGCAGAGTTTTGGTAGAAGGGTGGATTTGTCTGGACGTGTGAATCTCGAGCAGTTTCACATTGTGCGTATGTGTCGTGCTTACTTCTTCAGGTAGCAAATACTTGTTCAGTCACCATATTATACTTTGTCAGTCTTTTTTTTTTTTTTTTTTTTTTGTCAGCATTTTCCCCAGTCAGCCAGTAAATTTTAAGAATTCCATGGCTGCTCAGTGAGATTCTTCCCAAAGAAATACACAATAGATTGATTGGATCAACCTGGGAGTTGGCAGAGCAAGGGGCTGTGCAATTTCTCCATGACAGCCAACCTGTAATTCTTCAGTATTCCCATTGCTTCTAAATGAGATTCTCCACATAGAAATACACACTAGATTGGATCAACCTGGAAAATGACATAGCAATGGGCTATGCAGGTTTTCCAAGACTGTCTGAATTAGTAATGAAAGTCATCTCAAAAGCAGCCATGAATCATACAGGTTCAGCAGGCCTGGCGAATGGATATCCAACGGCCCTCTAAAAGCCTTCACGGGTGACACAACAGTTCCTTCCCATCGGGGAAGACGAAACACACAAAATACTGAAGCAATCAGACAAGTTAGTTGCTTTTTCTGGGATGATGAGTTTCAAGTTAAAGAAATCACAAAGTCCCTTCCTGCAGAAAGGAAAAGTGACTCAAACGGTTCCAACCACTGCTAATCACACCGTTGCAACAGTGACAGGAGAACTAGTGAAGAACCTTGGAAAATGGTATGGTGACTTCTTGAAAGATACACAAAGAGGGGAAAGGAAACCAAGCAAAAAGCAGAAGACAGTCTGTAGATATTAGACCAGAGTGGCATTCCCTGTGAATACAAGATCTGTGTCTGCAGTTCATGTTGACCCCGCCATACGATACAGACTTCATATTATACACTGCTCAGAAGCGATACTAGATTCGTCACATATATAGCTGTGTACCACAAGGCAACAAATTTCGAATACAGTCATGTAATAAGGACCGCTCGTTACCAACTGTTCAGAAGCGATACTAGACTCGTCACACACACACACACACACACACACACACACACACACACACACACACACACACACACACGCATGCACGCACGCACGCACACACACACACACACACACACACACACACACACACACACACACACACACACACATATATATATATATAAATATAAATGTGTGTGTGTGTGTGTGTGTGTGTGTGTGTGTGTGTGTGTGTGTGTGTGAACTATGTCATAACGGCCACAAATTCCAAATACAACCATTTAGCACAGGCCAGCCATTACAAACTGCTCTGAAGCAATACTAAATTGTGACATATAAAGCTTTGTAGCAAAGGCCGCACTTTCCTAATACACCCATAGAATACAGGCCATTCATTACACAGTGTACTGAAGCAAGACTAGATTGTTTACCAGCTGTTCGTCGCCACAGACATTACTGTGCACAGGTGTAAACGCACACCAAACCAGACGTGCGGCCACAGAGAAGAGTGGCACTTGCCGTATGTATTTCGCGGGCTCCGGGCTTCAAGAGGCCGATAGTTCTTGGCGGGACAGATAGCGCGCAAGGGCAGATAACTGGGTCTGCTCTACTCCAGTCTCTATGGTCTCTGTGTGTCTGCTACAGCTCAGACTGATAACTTATGCCTACAAACCTGTATTTAGGCACTCGGTTCGCCTCTCTCTCTCTCTCTCTCTCTCTCTGCGAGTCCATAGCCCCCCCCTCTCTCTCTCTCTGCAAGTGTATAATCCCCCCCTCTCTCTCTCTCTCTCTCTCTCTCTCTCTCTGCAAGTCCCTAATCTCTCTCTCTCTCTCTCTCTCTCTCTCTCTCTCTCTCTCTCTCTCTCTCTCTCTCTGCAAGTCCATAATCTGTGTGTGTGTGTGTGTGTGTGTGTGTGTGTGTGTGTGTGTGTGTGTGTGTGTGTGTGTGTGTGTGCTTTCAGTTTTATCCCAGATATAACGTTCATATTTGTATCCATATGAAAACAAGGCGTTTCATGAAAATCACAAGAAATTAATTACACTTTAAAAAAAAAATGTTCGTAACATTAGTTTCACAACGATTAAATTTTCAGTCTCATGCACTCTTCCAGCGGTTTGATCAACGAGGCAACGCCCCAGTAAGAGTGATTTAACTTTCTTCATGTTTTAACGTGCTTAACCTCCCACATAACCTTCGTTTGATAACATCCTACTTCTACCCAACTCCCTCAGCCCCCCTATCCTCTCCTTACCCCTTTTAACAAACGGATCCAAATAAAATGATTCTGTGGATCTGAGAGACGAGCAGACGGTTACAGACGGTGCCGTGGACGTAAGAGAAGTCAAGCGAAGAGAAACGCAGTCAAGTATTATAAGAATGGTCAACATATGAAAATATCCCTGATCTGATCTGTTCAATTCCGAGGTTCTGTGTCAGTTTTATCAAGCAGGTGTCACTGTGTGCTGAATGCTCCATATGCGCTACGCCACATCCGCCACAGTCACAGCGTGCAGAGGTTACAGCGAGATTAATCGATAAATGAATGAGTACAAAGAAAAGATGTGAGAAGAAGGCCTCATGAACAAAGCTTAGCAGATGTCTGAACTGCGCATTAACACCGATGCGGTGGTCACCGAGACATTGGTCACAGCTAACATGATCTGCGAATCAGATTATGTAGTGTGTGTGTGTGTGTGTGTGTGTGTGTGTGTGTGTGTGTGTGTGTGTGTGTGTGTGTGTGTGTTTGAGTGCGCGCGTGTGTGTGTGTATGTGTGTGTGTGTGTGTGTGTTGTTGTTGTTGTTGTTGTTGCTGCTGCTGCTGTTGTTGTTGTGTGTGAGATGAAAGGGTTATCAGTTTGTGTAAGCCGTGATGGTGTGTGTGTGTGTGTGTGTGTGTGTGTGTGTGTGTGTGTGTGTGTGTGTGTGTGTGTGTGCATGTGTGTGTGTGTGTGTGTGTGCATGTGTGTGTGTGTGTGTGTGTGTGTGTGTGTGTGTGTGTGTGTGTGTGTGTGCGTGCGTGCGTGCGTGCGCGAGCGCGTGTGTGTATGTATGTATGTGTGTGTGTGTGTGTTGTGCGCTCTCTCTCTCTCTCTCTCTCTCTCTGACTTGAATCATTATGTATGTGCCCTCTCACGCGCCAATGCAGTCTCACCTGTCTGAGGTATGAGGGCCAACGCGATAAGCATCAGGAGACAGACAGGACGACAGGTGGCGCTGTGTGGTGACCTCATCATGGTGGACTGGACCCCTAGGAAGGGGAGGGGGGGGGGGGGGGTGAGGGGGGAAACACGGAACACCCTCGCCCACAGACAGTCCACAGACCCCCTACCACAGTGTTCCCTCAGTGCCAGTGCTCAGACAGTTTATTTCAGCAGCCATCGACCATCTAGTACCTCACCTAGTTAGGGCGAAAACAACAGTGTCCTCGTCTTCCACACCTCACTGGTCTCTGTTACGTTGTTTTATTTTGCAAGTCTGATATTGAATCGACAGAGTCGTATATTTCCCTGATATCTTGGTAAATTCACTCTGCTGCTGGCGAAGCAGACAACATTGCCGTTTACACCACAGTCTCGGAACTACTTCTCACAGGTGCAACGGTCCAACCCACCAACAAACACACACATAAAGCATCCCCATAAAGCATCCTCCATCGGCAGTGCCACCACACACACCACTTGGAGCTGTGTGGGACTTCACCTGTTCCTGCAAATCTAGAAGAACCTCTCTCTCCTCCCGTTCGCTGTTTGTCAGTGCCACCCCCCCCCCCCCCCTCTCTTCTCCTCCCCTCGCCCCCCTCAGAAGGCTGGGTAAACCCCATCCGTCTTTCTTCGGTCCCGTGAAGTTGGGCGGGGCTTGTTTACCTTTCGCCTGGCACCTGACCCTTCGCTGGCACAGAACCAAGGTGCATGGAACCAAGGTATATAGATAGACGTCGAAGCTTTGGACGGGAAGTTTCTATCAACTCCCCCCCCCCTCCCCCCTCTCCACCCTCTCCCCACTGCTTCACCGCCACCCACAGTACATTCATTAACAGTCGTTGCCGTCATCCCTGCTTCCCTCTCTCTCCTCCCCCCCCCCCCCCCCCCCCCCGTCTTCTTCCCCTCCCGCCTCAAGAGGATGGAGGAGGAGGATGGAGGTGGCGTCACGGAGCTGCACACGTAGTGTTTACGTGAAGTGACAAAGTCTGCACTGCGCGAATTAAAGAGTTGATAAGACGAGGTTTGAAACTGACGAATCTGACTTAGGAAGAGGAGAGGATTCGGATCGAGTAGCTGTCTGCGTGTGTCTGCGTGTGTCCGTGTCTGTCTGTCTGTCTGTCTCCCTCTCTCTCTCTCTCTCTCTCTTTCCCCACAACACCTCTTTCACTTCACCCACTCTCCGGGCATGGAGCCGTTGGTGGCATTAAGGAAGAGGGATAGGGGGTGGGGATGGGGGATGGGAGGGGAAAGCGGTTCCTGGTCCAGCCAGCGACCAGGAAGGACTAGGTGGAGACCACAGGGATCGAAAGGTTGTTTCCACTATTTTAAAGTCTCGGGTCCAGCGTGGATGTCATCGCTCCCCCCCCCCCTCCCCCTTCATCTCTTAAGTCTTTTGACTGGTGTCCGATATAATCTTATGATTGGTGTCAAACATCGTCTTATGACCCATATGTCATAGATCGTCTTATGACTGATGTCACGTGTCATCTTTTGACGGATGTCGCACATCATTTTATGACTTGTGTCACATATCATCTTATGGCGGGAGTCCCATATCCTTTTATGGCTGATGTCACATGCATCTTATGACTGGTGTCACATATCTTATGACTTGTGTCACATATCATCTCATGACTTGTGTCACATATCATGTAATGTTGGCGTCACGGGGACTGTGATGCTATGATTGATGTTAGACATCATTCTACGACTGATGTCACACGTCATCTTATGATCGGTGTCACGTATCATTCCATGACTTGTGTCGCATATCATTCTATGACTGTGTCACATATCATCTTATGACTGGTGTTACATACAATTTAATGACTTGCGTCACATGCATTCTATGAATGGTGTCATATATTATTTCTGAACTGATGTCACGTATCATCTTATTTCACATATTCCATGACTGGTGTCACAATGACTGTCATTCTATGACTTGTGTCGCATATCATTGTATGACCGGTGTCGCATATCATTCTATGACTGGTGTCACATGTCACCTGGTGCTGCATATGATCTTATGACTGGTGTCACACATAGACTGTCATTCTTTGACTGGTGTCGCATATAATTTTACGACCGAGTTCCGTATCATTCTATTACTAGCATCGCATATCATGACTAGTGTCACATACCATTCTATGACAGATGTCACGTATCGTTCTATGACCGGTGCCACCTATTCTGCGACTGGTGTCACATGTCATTCTGTGATTGGTGTCACATATCATGTTATGACTGGTTGTCGCATATCAGTCTATGATTGATGTTACTTTTCATTCTTAACCATTCTTTGATTAGTGACGTATGTCATTTTATGACTGGTGTGACATATCGTATTATGATTGGTATCACATATCATGTCATTCTATGACTGGTGTCGTACATTATCTTATGACTGGTGTGATATATCGTATTATGGTGTCACATATCATGTCATTCTATGACTGTTGTCGCACATCAGTCTATGATTCATGTCACTTATCATTCTATGACTAGTGTCGCATACCATTCTTTGACTGGTGATGTACAAAGCTGTCGTTTTCAGGTCCTACCGGCTGCCGTGGAGCTAGGTCCTCGACAGCGTTGCACTTGATCATCCGTCGTCTTTCGTGATGAAGAGGGCTCCTCTGAAGAACGAGGTTAGCTGCCTGGTCTTCTTGACTGCAAGGGCTGGTCGGTGAGGATACCGGTCTTACCTCCTTGTTCCTGTGAGCATTCAGATGGCTGTGGCCAGTTCGGAGCCTTACCAGTATCTTGCTGCTTTCTGGACAGATGGCGGTGGTCGTTCACTTCTGTCTGTAGCTTCAGCGGTGACATGTAGATGCTCTTTTTCTCACGGCAGTTGACCCGATGGTCTGGCTAGTCTTCCTGGGCTCCTGCTTTTAACATCTCATATGCCGTGTCATTATTCCCTGGGACTCCACAATGGGCTGGGATTCAATGGAGGACTGGATTGGATTTTCTGACGCATTGTCGAGCTTTTGTCAGACAGGGTGAGCTAGACATTCTGTATGTCCTGGAGTACAGAGAGAGAGAGTATCGCACTTGTTGGCATCAATTCCAAGAGTCCTGAATTATGCCTGCATGAATGCTTCGGTCTCTGCTGTGTAATTTGTGCAACGCCTGCCCCTGGTTACACTTGTAATAACTGTCTCTCCTGAGAGAAATTTAGCAAGGATGCCATCTCCTCCATAAATCACAGTGTTGGTGGCATACTTGTCGGTGTATACGTGAATGCATGCTTCCGAAGGTCTCTTTTCTTCTGTCATGGCCTGTGTGACTGTTAGAAAAGAAGGCTGGTACCTGGCTGGTCTTTTGCCCAAGGTTCTGGCAGGTGCAAGGGATACAATGGGTTTGTTTACCTTGGAAGAACTTGCTGGTATTGCTGCATGAGTTTCTGGCTCTCATGAACAAAGCATCTCCACTTCAGCCAGTTCTTTGTAAAACTGCTGAGTTTCTGTTGTCTCGCAGACATCTGTGCCTCTCTGCCTTCATCCAAGTCTTCGCTTCTCTTCTCTGACTGACAGGTTGGATTACAGTTTGGTTTTTCATGTCCTTGACAGGCGCTGAATCCCGTAGTACCCATGGCGAAATGGATTGCCCGAGCTTATAGCCTGTCCAGGGCTCACCTTGTCTGGTTCCTTGGTTTTCTAAGCTCCCCTTTTAATTCATTTGGGGGTGGGGGTGGGGGTGGGGGGGGGGAGAAAGACCCTGTTTGTTGAGGTTCTTGCCTCTAGTATATCCGACCCAGGAGGGGAGGTTGGGGCACTGGAGTTGCATTCTAATTCCGAGATTTTGTTGAGCCTCCTTATCTACAAGTATTGAGGTGGGAAATGTTGGTGACATGGTTGGAGGGTTTGTCCACTAGATTGTTGCTTACAAGTATGTAGAAAAGCCAAGGCACTCCCTCTCTCGTTTCCTTAATATCAACGCCCATTTAATGATTTGTAGTATTTGTTTAAAAATTGCAGAGACGAGTTTATTCGAATTCATATCGAAGTTTTATTTCTCTTGATATGAATCAGCAATCACAGAATCTTAAGGGCCCTCAATAATTGAAGAATTCACATGGCCTTCCAAACGCCCGTTAGTAGGCCGACTTGCCTCAGGTCACAAAGCCTGCTTTGTGCCCAAGTGAGGTCTTGGTGGTGACATGCAGTCTATACCCTTCCTTTGGAAAAAGCTTCTTTCGGGTGTAAATGCAAAAGTGGTTGAAATATGTGAACTTGTGTTTTCATTTGGCATTTGTAAAACATTGAGTGTTTTCTGTTATATTCTCTTTTAGCTTTGACAGAATTTCTTTCAACGGAGAGCAATCATGTTTGAAAGCAAGTGAGTGTCAAAATTAAGGGCCCCTAAATTAAAGTTTTGCCAGAAACTGTTTCAGTTTAAGTGTTCAAGATGGCGGATACTGGCACATCATTCTGCGAAACTGAACAAGCCATAGATCAATATATGACTACAAAATATGGACAGATGTACAAGAACAATTCCATCTCTTTTCGTATGCTGAATCTCACGTGACTTGGTTGCCAGAAGAAACTGAATTGTATTCTCCCAATCGCTGGAACCGTAACCACGGCCTTTATAGTTACTGCAGATGTTTATTCCAGATTTGGCATTGTAATGGGCAAAAATGTGTTTCCTGACCTACGTTATCAAACAGTAAAAATCATCAAAAACAAATGACCTAATTTCATTAAACATTTTAAAAGTTTGGATTAAATCTCCACTGTATCAATTTTTCGAGAAAACGTATTAACAAAAATCAGGTCTCCTTTCGTGTGCAGTGCCTGTCACTTCTAAAAACATTGTGTGGCCCTTTAATGTTTCCTTCCAATGGCTACTGATTGTCTCTCGCAATTAGGCCACCAGATAACATTCATGTGTTCAAGATGCGGTCTCACTAAACACTTGCATAATTCCCCCATCATCCCACCTCCACCCTCTCCATCCCCAAATTTTGTTTGTGTTAAAGAAGAAAAAAAGAGCCTCGTGATAATCCAAACACGTTAGCTTTAGATATGCATGAATGATTATGTATATCAAAACTTATGCCACAATCGACAGTAACTCACAAATCCTTTTACGCTTGAAAATAATTTATTTTCACCGAGTTCAAAATGTAATTAGAAGAAAGGTTACCCTAATGCATGTGCCTGGTATTATTCTTACCAGCATTAAAAAAAGTTTCCATTCATCTGACTAATACCACAAACAATCCAGTCTGCAATATTTTTCTCTTTCTTAAATAATAAAATGTTAGTATTATCCGCAAATACTGATACAATTGTGAGCGGTACTGACCCCAGAATGCTTCCCCGCAGTATTCCACTGTACATCCCTACAAAGCTCGGGGACCCCCTTTCCACCTTTACTCTCCCTCATTCTGGGTTAGACCCGAGAAGAAATGGCCACCAAACTGAACTTACTCCTAGCTATATCATAAGGTTTCCATTTACACAGCAGCTGCTGATGAAGGATATAATCAACGGCGTTAAAAAAAAAAAAAATCCAAGTAAAGTATTACCAGAACACTTTGTAAGCCTCCCCAATACCTCTGTAACAGAAAAGCTATTGTTCCGAAAACCCCTGTTGACATGACCACTGGCTGGCCGCAGGTTGTGCAGCCTCTTGCAGTGCCCTGGATCACCCACTGGTAGCTTCTTTTGGATATGTGTTTTGTATTTAGGTGGTATGGGCAAGGAGACAAGGAAGAGAATGGGTAGCTGGGATGGGGTGGGGTGGAGGAGAAGGGAGGGGATGAGATGTGTTTGGCTGATTCCTGCATTTGGAGGAAACTGGTGAGGGGGGGGGGGGGGGGGGGGGGGGAGTATTTTCCCTCCGTCTTGTGAGAGATGAGCAGCCTTCCCGGTTAGTACTTATGAATCATTATCTTCTAAGTTTGTGGCGTCAGAACCTTGTCGTGCACAAATCTTTCATTTATTTGTGGAATGTTCTGTTGCGCTTTCTTCTAGCCTGCTCAGGATATTTTTTTCTGTCACAACGAGCTCAAATTTAACGATATCACTTTTAATACCTTCTTATGGCTTTGGCAGTGTAAGGTGTGAAAGATGCCTGGTTGTGTGGGCGACTGAACTCACTCTAAGCACCCAGTCGTAACCTTTCCCTCTCACTGTGAAGCTTGGCCCCATGTGGTCGTGCTGCAGTTTTTCATTAAAGTGTCCTCGTTTACCATTCTTTGACTAGCCTGATGGGATTTCCTGGACCAGCCTTCTCCTCCACTTGGTGGGTGCACCTCGATAGCTCCCGACACCAATAGATCCCTAACCCTAACCCTATCCCTTTGCGGGGATCTACCAATGCGGGGATCTATCGGTGCGGGGATCTATCGGTTTGGTGCGGGGATCTATCGGTGCGGGGATCTATCGAGATGACCCCCACTTGGTTTGGGTGATCCAAGGCACTGCAAGTCCTTGGCCATCACTCCGGTTTCATGGCTCACCTACTCCTCTTCCCTCCTCACAACAGTTCCTAAAGAGAGGGAGGGTATGGGGAACTCTGAACTCACACTTCATGAGTTGGGACTGGTCTGGGTGCAGGGAGAGTTCAGATCTATATGTTGTCAGTCATGTGACATGAACACATGAGAGAGACAGAGAGAAAAAAAGAATGCGTTGGAATCAAAGAGAGACCGACGGACTGATGATTTTGAGGACAGTTAATCATGCAGCTGGAGAAGACAGTGAGGCCAACTGCACCTTTGGCCCAGTTCACCAAACAGCAACATGTTGCCACTTGACCAGGATGTAACTGGCGGGCTTCCCAGTGTTCAACTGCATGGACATATCAGGACTTGTCCTCTGTATAGGTCCACAGGAATCTCGCTCTCTCTCTCTCCCTCTCCCCCAATCAGAAACGACACTCTCTTAAACGGTTTTATTATTTAATCATTTCGTTGTGAACGCATGCTTCATAGTTACTGGATGTAGCGCACGGAAAAGACCAAACCAGTGTTTGATGTAGAGCCTTCATGTAGACAAAAAGGAGGAAGAAAACGTCGGTACCTGAATGGTATGTCTCCCATCTTCGCTGTCCACAACACGTCAGCAAACGTACTTCTCATAATGTGTCTGATGCCCCCACGTACATCCATACCTCACATTATGTGTTCTAGTTCCCAAATAGGTCAATGAATAAATGACATGACGAAAGCCAAACCGATCATTCACTGAATCTAGGTACACATAAAATAACACCATCACTATGCATTAGCAGTTTGGTCTGTGAAATGAATGATTCACCACAGTTCAGCTGTTCAGTCCGTTTATTCCTGTCAGTATATTCAGTGTGACAAAGCAACAGAGCATAGACAAAGAACGAATCCTTTCATCAGCAGTCTTAAAGACGATGCTATGATCAGTTTTAGAGGTCAAAAGTTTCATCTCTGTGCTGTCGACTGTAGATGATTAGCTGGCTGACAGAAACTGTGAAAAGATGGAGCACTTTCTGCGTTAACAGTCCACTAAATAAAACATGGCAATGATTATGTTAATTTGCTTTTAGGGTCAATGACACACGTCTACGTCAAGTATCTCCCCCCACCCCTTCTGCTCCCTACCAGAAGAGAATCTACCAGTACACAGGCACCCACTCAGTTCTGCCCCAAATGGTCTGGGAAAACTGTGCATTTTACAATGGCCAATTTAACGAGAGGGAAATTTTTTTTTAATAGAAAACAGAGGCGGATCCTAAGCCAAAGAAAGAATGGTAGTAGATACTTTAACTTTTGGCCGCCAATACCTCACATCATGTAGATGGTCATCAATGCCCGTAATTAAACTATGTTATGTTTCATGCATGCTTTATGATGTACTTCCTTTTACAGTCTTGCTGTGCGGTAAAACTTCCTAGAGTGTGATTTCAAACTTTCAAGTCATGCCCAAGAGAAAGTTTAAAGCACCTGCTGCCGTTAGCACCCCAAAAGTTCAATGCTTTTTCTCTTCTACATCTTCTGGAGATAAAGGACGGCTTTTGTTCTATCTGGTTTTATCAACATTTATTTAAAATCATTGACAATCGTACAGTAGAGAATCTGGCATGTCACATAACTGGAAACAGTGACAGAGGCGGTGATTCTTTAGCTCCTCCAAAACTCTGACAGACAGTGATTCTTGACTCTCTCCAACCACTCAGACAGGGACTCTAGTCCCCTCTAAACTCTAACAGATGATGACTCTTGCCCCCACCCCACCCCCAAACTCTAACAGGACCATTGACTCCCTCCAAACTTCAACAGACAACGATTGTTGACTTCTCCAAACTCTTACTGATCGTGACTGTTGACCCCTCCAAATTCTAAAAGCCCTTGGCTATTGAACCCTCCAAACTCTAACATACAGTAATTGTTCGTCCCTCAAAACTTCAACAGACAGTGACTGTTCACCCTCCAAACTCTAACAGGTGGTGACTGTTGACCCCTCCAAACTCTAACAGACAGTATCTTATCTGTTGACCCCTCCAAACTCTAACAGACAGTATCCGATCTGTTGACCCCTCCAAACTCTAACAGACAGTCACTGTTCACTCCTTTCAGATGCCAGCGTGGACAATGTCTGTTCACCCCATCTGCAGGGTCAAACAGATTTTGTCATTTGCTCCCCCCCCTCCATCCCACTCCTGTCTCATCTAGATATCTTCCTTCATGCCTGAATGGGTGTTCACTATATGTTGATAGGTAATAAACAGGACACACACTAGCTGGACTACCAACTAGAAAGATGTTGACAAGTTCACTTTAACAGACTCTGTACATTGTGCATGTCAGTAATCCTTGTAGACCTCTGACCAAACAATTTCATTTTCATTGTACATGTTGTATTAAAACTAAAAATATTTTGTACAAATACAGCATACACTTATAGGTAGCTCTATCAGCTAGATTTTCAACAATCTTCACTCAATAATCAAAAGCACAAAGAAACTTATTCTATTCTGTGATAGGTTCACACACGTATCATATGACATGAAAATGACATACAATTGTTATATTACTGATGAAGAAAGTAATTTTCCCTTTAAAATAAAAATGCACCATTTAAATGCTTCTGACAGTCAGCATAAATGAGAAAAATGACGATAACAAATACTGAGATAAGTACATACATCAATAAGCCATCAAAGTATATAAACATATACAGTGCATTAAAAGGAATGCACCAGTTTTGTCATGTGCCATGGAAATGCAGTGATTGACAACCTGGTCCACCTTGGCTCTTGTCGGTGTAAACACAAGGAAGGAAGATGAATAGAAAAGGTCACTGCCGATGGTCGACTCTGGTGTCTGCCAGGTGCTGCAAATATCTACATCTACAACAGGTCTCAACACACACACACACAACATATATAACAGGCTTTGTGCACAGGGGATTATGTTTACTCCACACAGAGTGTGAAAGCAGAATGATGTTGACATGCATTCCAGTTCTTTGGAACATCTTTACTCAGATGTGATGTGCAAGGCGTGGCATTTTATACAAATGATAATATTAATGAAGAAAGATGTTTTAACTTCAGTGAGCTCCAAATGTTGTATGTAATAACAGTGACAAAGGACCTAGAATTGAAGGCTAGGAAATCACATCATCAAAAAAATGAAGCTCCCCACTCAATCCACTGCCCAATCCTCTCCATGATGAAAATAGTTGGTGCTCACAGACATTACGACTCACACATACACAAGTACTAACATTCCTCCCTCTGTTTTTCTCAAACACACATGCACGCATGCATGCATGCATGCACGCACACACACACACACGCACACACAAGATTTATAAGAAGCTATGGAATTGGACGCCTGCAGACTGTTGGACGGACTTTGATAGGAAAGTGAATTGTGGCCAATGGATTTGGTTCTGACAGAATATGGAGAATGACATCATCAGAAGAACAAGATTCCAAGATGGGAAATAGAGACAGAGTATGTCAGACAGATCTTCAGGGTCAGCGCATGTCATAGAGGAGAGGCTGATGGTATAGTTATGTACAAAGGATGTGTTCATACATACATGCTAGAAATAGATGTAAGGGATTGATACAAATATAGTAGTACATGCACACATTGTTGATACCAACACTAGTGTCACTCTTTTATGGTTCTTATATGTGACAAGGAAATTCCCAAGCACAGTGGTCTCATATCTAAACAGATCTGGTGTAACCTATGTGGACTAGTCCACACGCAGTGACACCTTGATGAAACTGAAACCAAAACTGGCAAAGTGGGTCTACTATATATGAAGAAATGTTGACACACTTTGAGGTGGGGTAGGGATGGTATGTTGTTCATGGACATACCATCAGCTTTTCCTTCTGTATGGCTGGTATGTCCATGAAGAAAGAAAAGTTGTGCTCTTCATGGAAATAAAGTGGCTCACAAAAATGTGACACTGTCGTGTACAGGATGTAATGTTCATAACAAGTGCAATGTTCACATGGAAGAAATGAATTATTTAAGACAGCAGGGGCATGTAAACATTTCCCTCATCAATAGGGGAATCAGTTTGTAAGCATTTGTTAAAATGGATTGAAAAAAGTCGCTAATGTGATAGAGAGGGAAGGAAGGGAATCTGAATAGAGAACATTTTAATATCATTATTTTAAAACATGGGTTGGTATGCATACTGATTCAAACATAAGAAGTAGTGTAATGTCTGTTCATTTCTCTGCACACATGGTGTTTTCAATGATTACTCTACATATCACTGTGGTTGTATGTACAGATGATGCGATTCATGCATGCATCAGTTCATATCATCCTGTTTACAAACAAACACTATATAATCTTTACAAGAATATGTACAGTTTTCAGCAGATATAATGACATCTATACAAACATGGCATCCTTTGTTATCAATACTGATGATTTCATATCAATGGGCATGTTACATTAGCACTGAGGAGATCAGCACATACATGTGGGTTGTTCACACTCCGTGGTTTTCTGCATGTTCCATGGTTGGATATAAACAACTAACACAAGTTCTACAAGCAAGGCATGAATCACATAAGTCAGAAGTCAAAATGGGAGGAGTCCAATGTGAGAGCAGTAATTGTCCATGCTGTTCATTCTTTATCCTTTATCGTTCCTCCATTTTTTATCCTTCTCCCCTCTCTATCCGTTTTTATCCTTCTCTTCTCTCCTGTTCCTATCTTCCCGGCCTTACAGACACACATTCACCCCAGCTACACAGACAAAAGTTCACACCACCTGTACAGACACATATTTATCCAGCTGTGCAGACACATGTTCATCCCAGGTGTACTGACACACATTCATCCCTGTGGTGCAGACACATGTTCTCCAAGCTGTATAGACATGTGTTCACCCCAGTTGTAAAGACGTGTGTTCACCCCAGTTGTAAAGACGTATGTTCACCAGCTGTACAGACAAGATTTCATCCCAGCCTTACAGACGCATTTTTACTTCAGCTATGGATTTCACCCCAGCCATAAAATATATTACCTTGGCATACATACAATATTTCACCCAAAATATACAAAGATTCACTCCAGCCATACAGACAAGAGGATTCACCCCATCTCAACAGACAATGGTTCTCCTCAGCTATACAGACAAGTGTTCATCCCAGCCATACAAACAACACTTCATCCCAACTAGGCAGACATGGGTTCATCACAGTTATACAGACAAGTATTCACCTCTGCTATACAAAGGTTCACCCCAGCTATACAGACAAAGGTTTACTCTAGCCGTACAGATTAGTGTTCACCTCAACTATACAGACAAGCGTTCACAAAAGCTATACAAACAAGTGTTTATCCCGGCCATACGGGCAAGAGTTCACTCAAGCTATTCAGACAAGCATTCACTCCAGCTATACAGATGAAGGTTCACTCTAGCTATACAGGCACGGGTTTGCCCCAGCTATACAGACAAGGGTTCACCCCAGCTATACAGACAAGGGTTCACCCCAGTGATAGACAAGGGTTCATTCCAGCTATACAGACAAGGGTTCACCCCAGCTGTACAGACTACGGTTTACCCAAACTATAGACAACATTTCATCACAGCTCTACATACAGGTTTTTGCCCCAGCTGAAAAGGTTCACATCGGCCATACAGAGAAGTGTTCATGCCAGCTATGCAGCCAAGTGTCCATCCAAGCTGCACAGACCAGCGCTGATTGTGCTAAGAGAAAGATGTGTGCAGGTCAGATCTGTCAGGTCAACAGACATCCCGTACAGACTGCTGGTCACTTCCAATACCTGTGATAACAGGTATCATTTCTAACACCTGGAAAATAGATTTCACTCACAATCCGCATGCCTTCATGCACACACACACACACACATGGTGTTCATAACATGTTCACCAAACAACATCTTATGAAGTGGACTGAACAAAGAGCTGAAGGACCAACAAGAACCGTTGACTATCATTTCCATCCATTCTGTAAACAGTTCAACTATACTGTTGTCCAAGTCAGCCCGCTCCCATACAGATGACGTAGTTATTGCCTCAATCCAGCATACAGCCATGGTGTGTGTGGTCACTATGTAACAGCACCGTAGCCACAGCATCATACACATACTGCCCTCTATTGCATACACCACCATGCAGCACTGTGATCCAGCATAGTATGTGACTACACTCACACTGATCCTTATGTACACTGTCACATATCAGTGTCATCATGGTGTGTGACCACTCTACTACTCACCAAAAGTACACAGGTATCATGTACAGTGTTGCGTGTGACTCCAGTTTGGGTCTGTCCCTACACACACAGGGTACTGCAGGAGACCATTTGACCTTTTCTGTCCCATGTCCAGATCTCCATATTTGTCCAGCCTCACCCTCTCAACACGCTGTCCCATTGCCAGCAGGTGTTAGTGATGGTACTGTCACTTTAGGACACAGGTCTTAATGATGGCACAGTCACTATACAACAAGAGAAGTCAGGGGTGGTACTGTCACTTTAGAAACAGTAAAGGGGACACAAATGTTTGTACAAAGAGAACACCTGTCACTGAAAGAAGAGTTAAAAAAAAAACCCCATAAGTTCAGTGACAGAGAAAGTTCACAGGACAGAGCTCATAGAACACAAGAGTCAGTGGCAGAAGAGTTTACAGAACACAGGTGTCAGTGACAGATGATGTCATAGAATACAGGTGTCAGTGACAGAAGAGTTAACAGAATACAGACAGTAGTGACAGAGGACTTCACAGAACATAGGTTTTTTTTTTTTTTGTTTTTTTGTTGGTGGTTTTTTTTTTCTTCCAGAACACAGGTGTTAGTTACAAAAGCATTCATAGGACACAGGCATCAATGACAGAAGAGTACACAGAACATAAGTGCATGTGACAGAATCAGTCACTGGACACAGGTGTCAGTGACAGAAGAGTTCATAGAACACACACATCAGTGATAGAAGAGTTCATAGGACACGGGAGTCCAGGACAGAGAAGTTAACAGATCACAGGCGTCAATGAGAGACAGGTTCATAGAACATAGGTGTCAATGGCAAAAGAGTTCATAGAACACAGGTGTCAATGGCAGAAGAGTTCATAGAACACAGGTGTCAATGACAGAAGAGATCATTTGACAAACATACAGAACTCAGGTGTAAGCGATAGTGACAGACAGAAGAGTTCACAAGACACAGTAACAAGAGTTAACAGGAAACAGGTGTTAGAGACTACAAGAAGAGTTCAAAGGACACAGAAGTCAGTGACAAAAAGAAGAGTTCAAAGGACACGCAAGTCAGTGACAAAAAGAATAAGAAAAGCAAGAGCAGCCTTCATCACTCTCAAAAACATTTGGAAATCTTGACTATCACCACCAGCACGAAAATCCACCTCCTCAATTCAAACATGAAATCTGTCCTCTTCTACGGATCAGAGACCTGGAGAATCATAAAGACCACCATGCACAAACTGCAGACCTTCATCAACAGTTGCCTGCGAAAGATCCTCCACATTCACTGGCCAGAGACAATCAGCAACAAAGAGCTGTGGGAAAGATGTAACCAACTGCCAGTAGAGCAAGACATCCATAAAAGAAGATGGCGGTGGATAGGACACACCCTCCGAAAGCCCTCGAACAACACTACCAGAAAAGCTCTGACCTGGAATCCTCAAGGCAGGAGAAAGCGAGGAAGACCAAGAAACACCTGGAGGTGGGACCTGGAGGCAGACACCAGGCAGATGGGTTACAGCTGGGGAGAAATAGAAAAGATTGCCCAGGACCGTGATGGTTGGCATGCAGTTGTTGACGGCCTATGCTCTGGCAAGAGTAATGGGTCTGAGTAAGTAGTCAAAGGACACTGAAAGCAGTAACCGAAAGAACGGTTTACTGAACACAGATTATCAGCGACAGAAAAAAAAAGCTCATAGGACTCAGGTGTCTGTGTCAGAAAACTCCACAGAACACAGTCATCAGTGACAGAAAGAAGAGTTTACAGGACACAGGTGTCAGTGACAGAAGAGTTCATAGGACACGGTGTTTGATAACAGACAGGTGCACAAGACACAGGTGTCAGTGACAGAAGAATTCACAGAATACAGGTATCGGTGGCAGATGAGTTCAGAAGACACTGGTCAAAATAACATAAAAGTTGACAGAACACAGGTATCAGTGACAGAAAGTTCACAGAACACAAGTGTTACTGAGAAAAATTCACAGGACACATGTGTCACCAACAGAAGTGTTCTACGGACACAGGTGTCAGTGATGAGAGTACACAAAACACAGGTGTCAGTGACAGGCATCAGAGTTCCCAGAACACAGGTGTCAGAGACACCACAGATCACAGGAAAAAGACATCAGCCACAGGAAGATTAAGTTCACAGGACACAAGTGTCTCTGACAGAAACATTGACAGGACACAGGTGTTAGTAACACTGAGAATTACAGAACAAAGACATCAGTGACAGGAAGAAGGGTTCACAGGACACAAAAGTGTCATAACAAAAAAGTTTATAGGACACAGGTGTCGGTGACAGACAGAAGAGTTCAAGGGCACAGGTGTCAGTGATGGACACAAGAGTTCACAAGACACAGGTGTCAGTGACAGAAAGAAGAGTTTACAAGACACAGGCATCAGTGACAGAAGAGTTCATAGAAATTAGCGACAGAAGACTTCATGGGACGCAGGTGTCAGTGACGGACATAAGACTTCATAGAAAACAGGAACTAGTAATCAAAAAGTTCACAGGACCCATGTGTCAATGACAAGAATTCACAGAACATAGCTATCAGTGACAGAAGAGTTCACAGGACATTGATGTCAATGACAGAAGCGTTCAGAAGACACAGGTGGCAGCAACATAAAGGTTGACAGAACACAGGTGTCAGTGATAGAGAAGTTCACAGATACACAGGTGTCACTGACAAAGAGTTCATGGGGCACAGGTGTCACTGACAGAAGTGTCCCCAGGATACAGGTGTCAGTGAGAAAAGAGTTAACAGAACACAGGTATGAGTGACATGCAGAAGAGCTAACAGATGTCAGTGACAGAATAGTTCACAGAACAAAGACATCAATAACAGACAGAAGAGTTCAAAGGACACAGGTGTCAGTGACAGAGGAGTTCGCAGGACACAAGTGTCAGTGACAGAAGAGTTCAAAGAACACAGGTGTCAGTGATAGACAGAAGAGTTTACAGGACACAGGTGTCAGTGACAAAAAAAGCTCACAGAACACAGGTGTCAGAGATAGAAGAGTTCACAGACACAGGTGTCAGTGACAGAAGAGTTCAAAGAACACAGGTGTCAGTGATAGACAGAAGAGTTTACAGGACACAGGTGTCAGTGACAAAAAAAAGCTCACAGAACACAGGTGTCAGAGATAGAAGAGTTCACAGACACAGGTGTCAGTGACAGAAGAGTTCAAAGAACACAGGTGTCAGTGATAGACAGAAGAGTTTACAGGACACAGGTGTCAGTGACAAAAAAAGCTCACAGAACACAGGTGTCAGAGATAGAAGAGTTCACAGACACAGGTGTCTGTGACAGAAGAGTTCACAGGGCTCAATGTCAGCTACAGACAGAAGAGTTCATAGGACAAAAGTGTCAGAGACAGAAGAGTTCACAAGACTCATGGTCAGTGACAGAAGAATTCACAGGACAAGTATCAGTGACAGAAGAGTTCACAGAACAAAAGTGTCAGTGACAGAAGAGTTCACAAGACTCATGGTCAGAGACAAGAAGAATTCACAAGACTCGTGGTCAGAGACAGAAGAATTCACAGGACAAGTATAACAAAAGTGTCAGGGGCAGACAGAAGAGTTAACAGGACAGAAGTGTCAGTGACAGACAAAATAGTTCAAAGGACACAGGTGTCAGAGACAGAACAGTTCACAAAATACAGGTGTCAGTGCCGGAGTTCACAGAACACAGGAGTCTGCAGTGACAGCACCATCAGAGCGTCGGGGTAGGGAGAAGAGAGGGGACTTCTTCATCTTGGACCACAGACTGAAGGGACTGTTCAGATGATGGAGGTCATGGTTGATATGGTTAGGACCATTCCTTTTGTCACTGCCCCCTCCTGACCCTTTCCCTCCTCCTGTGGACTGTGGTTGTAGATGTTATTGTTGAGGGTGGTGGTGGTGGGTGGCAGTGGTGGTGGAGGGAATGGCGTTGGAGTCGACCAGACAAAGTCGGACCAGGTCTTTGGTGTATTCGCGCTCCAACTGGTCCAGAATGATGCAGCCCCTGGTGGCAGACACAGGAACACATCACAGTGCAAAGGGCATTATTTATCACCGGGGCGCTATCCTTCATCAAGTCAGCACATGGAAAGGCATGCAGCACACATTGCAAGGGAGTGAACTCACCTTGTCATCTCAGGGGATGAACTGAACTGAATTGCATGGGGGGGGGGGGGGGGGGGGGGGGGGAAGAAGGGGGGGGGGGCTACATAAAGAAGTGTCAGTGACAGGCAGAGGACAGTATGTCACAGCCCTGGTAACATGATCAAGTTTGGTTTATTCAGCCAAGAATGTTAACAGTAAACATAACTCTTACTTGCAGTGCTATTTTCTGTGTTCGTGATTCACTTGCCACACACAATGCTGGCCAGTCCACATTAACATTGTCT
>CM031605.1:22654325-22704325 GCA_018398815.1 Conus ventricosus
TAACATCAGAGGCATTTGGCTCAAATGTGATGAGTATGTGATAGCAGAAATGAAAGACACAGGGTGGGTGGGAAGCAGAGAGGTATGCAAATACATATTATAACATCATAACCAGTCCATAAGCACACTGAGTGTAGGTAACGGCCAGCACCAAAGCCAGCAGAACACTTAGTAAGTTCCCATTTGTATATCAACCACATTTTTTTCAATGCCCTGAGGCACCTACCAACTCTCTCCACTTCCCAGAATCTCCTTACTCTGATCTCCAGTCCCTCCCACGTTAACTGGCTCTTGAAATGTCCTAACCCTGATTACTGCTGCTATCTCTGCCAGGTACACAATGGCAACATGTGGCCCTCTTAAGGTGAGACGTTCATCCTACAGACCTTTTTTTCTGACCAATCTGTCACATTAGTGTAATGTAATATTTTGATATGACTGTGTACATATTCTAGCTTGATTCTAAATTTAGTAATTTGTTATTCTATATCCCCTCCTCTGCTTAAAGGACTGGTCTGCCTGATTGTGACATCATGTTACTTGACATTTGTCACACCAGTTGCATATAGCATCACTTAACATGTCTTTTGTCATATGCAAAGCGATAGGTGTAAATGATCATAATCTATAGGAAAATGACAGTTTTATACTACTGATTTTATAGCTGAACACGTTAACCTCAGATTTACCACTGTTCATGACAACTTCATTTATGGGATGACTGGTAAGGTCTTATGAATATCTTTAAGATATTTATCATTCTGCCAAACTGATTATGCTCATGCTTGTACTTGCTAAGAAAATGCCAACATTTAAGTTTACCACTGATTCTGGCACGCACAAATTCACACACAGAGGAACTACTGAAACTGTATATTAAATAGACTCACTTGTTTACACATGTGAATCAACATAATGGCAACATGATTAAATGAAAAAGTATAAATTCATAACTATATAACTAATATCTGTCTATCAACTCAAGGTCAAAGAACAACTTAATGACACTAAGAATAAAAGAATAACTGTTATAATATTACAATAGCAAATGTCAATAAAGCAACACAATTTGCAATTTACAAACACATGTACCAATACAAAACAAACATTGGTGTACCTGGTTTCATGTGCATGCGTGCGTGCGTGCATGCGTGTGTGCATGTGTGTGTGTGTGTGTGAATGTGTGTGTGTGTGTGAATGTGTGAGTGTGTGTGTGTGTGTGTGTGTGTGTGTGTGTGTGTGTGTGTGTGTCTGTGTGTGCAGGGTTGGACCTGGAACTGTAAACACCCATGGCACAGAGATGTTTATTCTGACCAAGTCAGAAACTGTTTCAGAGGTCAGTGGACCACAAGCTTTGACTTCTGGTCTGTACCTGTTGGCTGCCAGACACCTTTCATTATGACCTGGGATGGTAACTATTTACAGGGTCAGCAATCCATGAGATTATACTTCCAATCTGTAAAGTATACCTGTTGACAGCCTGACACACGTCCTTCATGACAGTCACTGTTTCACAGGTCAGTGAACTATGAACTTTGACTTCCTGACTAAACTACACCTGTTGGCTGCAGAACACTCCTCCTGGTGTACACACACAAAGTTGTTAAAGGCAACTGGTGACAAGGTTGACAATGTCTGTAGAGATCAGTCAATCCACCATAATGCTAATAGCAACATCCTACAGAGGTCAGCATAATGTCTGTGAATATCAGTCAGTTCACCACATGCTAACCATCCTTCAGAGGTAAGAACAATGTCTGTGGAGATCGGTCAGTCCACCACATGCTGATGGAACCATCCTTTGGAGATCAGTACAATGTCTGTGCAGAACGGTCCACCACGCTGCCAATGGAACTATCCTTCAGATGCTAGTACATTCCGTGGAGATCAGTCAATCCATCTCATTGTTGACGGAACCATCAGTACTTGGGACTCACAACCTATATACAAACCAGCCCCTCTTTAAATAAGTGCATAAATCCTTGAACACAGCAGTTTGACCTGAAGTGAAGATAAAGGAGTTCTTCAGTGTACTCTTTGTCTTCACATACCCTTGTTCTGCCAATACTTACTATTCAGACTTAGCACCCCAGAAAGCTGTTCCCTCTAATGTTCAAACGATCAGTAACATGCATTCAGTTGTCCAGTCAGTCTTTCAAAATCCTTCCTAAACTCCCCACTTCCCTAGCTCTCCCAGCTTCCAACCCTTTCAGCCTCCTGCACCCCTCCCCTTCCTTGTATCTCCCCAGCTGTAATTCCAGCCACTAGCAGGAAACATGATGCTGCGTTACCAGTAATGACCCACTCCTGGAAAGCATCACACACAGAAATCAGTCAACAGGGGTCCAGGGACCCCCATGATTAATTGCGCAGTAATGACCCTTGTCACAGCTGTCAGTCAACAGGGATCCAATGTCTCCACTATCTGAGCAGCAGCATATGCTATTACAACATCCTATCGCAAATGTCTCTGCTACTGGCTCCAACAATGTATTCATCCAGATCCAGATCCAGAAACAGATGTTCAATGACCTATGCACCGTTTTGCTTAAGATCAAACCCCGTGAAATTACAGTGTTTTATGATTAACACATGTGCTTGAATGCTTGTAAATTTGAATACAGTGCAAGACAATGGCAAACAGTGTGTCCGTGACAGTCACTCCGTGGTAACAACCATCGTGTTCTGTGTGCATCAGTTGGCATGCAACCCAGCAAAGAAACTGCCATGAATTACAAGAAGAAAAACAGATTATATGCATCAGCACAGAAACGGCTGTGATTTACAACATTAAAAAGTTGTTACATGCACCAGTTGTTGTTGTTGTTGTCGTACCCTGGCTAAAAGACTCCAGGGATCATCCAAACAGCCGAAGCACTTGAACACTATAGTACAAATGCATCAGCTGGGGATGAGAACATTACGTGTGTGACCGTTTTTGATTACCCCGCCACGTGGGCAGCCACACTCCGACTTCGGGGGATTTTGGAGACTGAATGAGTGATAATGTTATGCTAGGAGCTTGTCACAACTGAAGACAATCCCCGCATAACAATGCAGAGCATAACAACATTTTGATGTAGCCTTGGTGTTCTAGCCCATGTCAATTGGCCTGACACAGCTTTAAGCCAAGGCAGACATGCACCAGTGTTTAGCGATAAATCAGAAGCCAGTCTGTGAACAACCCACCAGCATGCACACATGCAGTGATAGCTTGTGACACCATGACAAAGCAAAGCCAAGACATGCACACATCAAGTAGCAATGAAATGACGGCATGCTATTGATATTTACCCATCATGCATTGTCCAACTACACATCCGACTCTGTATGCCTGCAGTCAAAATGGAATACACCAACAGTCACACATAAATCACTTCCCAACAGAATGTAACATATTCAATTTAAGAATTATCTTCTTCACATATGAAATCCAATCCAAATAACAAACATGTATGTCATGCACTCGCCATCAAATTCCACAAATCTAGAACATGCGATCATGTACACCAAGTATCTTGACACTGCATTACAGTAAGGAATTCATGTCATACTTTGACAGAAGCTCTAATCAAACCACATACTGACCGACTATGCGCACATAAAACCATATCAAACCATACTGTAGACAGTCGTTCCACACATCATGACTTACAAAAAACAGACTGACAACAAACATGTTCTTTTAGCTGTTTTTTTGTTTGTTTGTTTTATGTTTGTAGGATGTTGATTCTACAAAGGTGGAAATACATTTTTTTGTATGTATTCTTTTTTCCTACTTTGAACTGTTTGAATAGTTCTTGGCTACCAAAATCATTAAAAAAATAAGCCAAGATTCAGAATCTGCATTCATTTTCCTTTTTAAAAAAAAAAGCATATCACTTTCTTTACTGTATCTCTTACAGTTTGCGTGCTAGAATTTTTAATTTTCTTTATTACTCTGGATCCCATAAAATTCCCTGGCACTGGGGAAGCACATATGTAAAATATTCTCTGGCAGCGAAAGGGTTAAAAGAGAATATTATTGATATGCTGACCTTTTTTACCAGGTGTAATTTATTTGCAATATGGAATTAAAGAAAAATAGCAAGTGTAAAGAAAAAAAGAATAGAAAAAGAATTTTAAAAAAGTTTAGTCAAAAAGGAAGAAGGAATTTGTTTTGAAATATGTTCATCTCTCATCGAATTAGCTTCAACTGGAATTTAAGAAGCTGGCCCAGAGGTGAGCTGGAGTGCATTCATCCATACAACTCCAGGGGTATGTTGGGAACTATCTGGAATAAGCTGTGGGTCAGACATTTCTCTGGACAATGAGGAGGGATGAGTCAACAGCTCAACACCTTCAACTCAACTTCAGTCTGGAGATGTGGATGGTGGTCACCAGCTTCTGACCACAAGAAGTGTATGCCTGATTCTTCTACATAAATGCTAAACTACCCAAAAGGGAGACGCTTGTGTAAAGTTACGTGATCAAAGAGATTGACATTTCAGCCAAAAAAAAAAATCTGTTTGCGGTTAACAGTGTTTTGGACCATTCATTCCAATTGCTATTTCTTAGGCAAAGCTGAAACTGGTAAAGCCCATCCCTCTCCAGGTCAGATGCTCTTGTTGGCTTTACTCCTCACATGTGACAGATAGCACTGAGTTTACATGGTAACTAGTAGCAGAGGAAAATCTCTGACCTGACACCCATGAAATACATAACTAGGCTCCAGCATGTACTGGTATATACCCATGAAATAGTTAACTAGGCTCCAGCATGTACTGGTATACTTTATCTTCCTGTATGCACATGAGACATGGACCGTAATAGCAGATCTGGAAAGAAGAATCCGAACCATGGAGAAGAGATGTTACCCCAAGATGCAAGACACCTTACATGCTGATCATATCACCAATCAACACGTGTCAAAACATCAGGCTATACATAGGACCATATCAACTCTTTCTATACTTAGGACCACATATCTGGTCCTTATGTTTACAACATTTGTATACTAAGGACCGCATATCTGATCCACAGCTTTGGACTTTTTCTCCGAAGTGAGTGAACCTTTTGTACAAAACAACTTGTTACAGACAGCTTCTGCATACTAATTAGAGTGCAAGTGTATTGGTCTTTAGGCTTTGCCAGCTGAATGCTCGCTAGCCGATGCTTTTCACACCAATGTCACCAGCTCGGTTTGGCTTTACATGGCATTGTCTGCTACTCTGTCAAGCATGCGAGGTGAAAGAAACAACAAATCGCCGTTACAATGTGACTGAAGCCTGAAGGAGACAGAAGGGAAGACAGAAAAACGATGGACTGACAATGCTGCATAGACAGGGAAAACATTTGCTGAGACCGGCAGAACTGGAGGAACATGGCGAACTATTCTTCAGTGTGGTGCTCAAATGGGAGTCAAAGATGAAGAAAAGAAGAAGAGGTGTTGCATACACAGTGATACAGCTGTGCTCAGGCAGTACAAAGGCTTGACTACTACTTGATGGAAGGAGCTTCACTCTGCATGAGAACTGTGCAGTCTGTGAAGTTAATTTGTTTGAAAGTGAATGCTGTGCACTTATGTGATTTTGGCAGCTTGGCTGGGAGTGAAAAAAAAAGAGAGAAGATTATGGTATACAGTAACTGAGCTTAGTTGTTCGAATGAAAACACACACACACACACACACACACACACTGAGCAATATCATAGCAGAAAAGATTGCTTCATGGCACTTAATATCAAATGGAAAATGTCTGAAATGTTACTTTTTTCCCACTTGAATCAGATAGTCTTGGACAGGATTTCTTCTGATCTTTCACAAGAGGGGGGTGATGGAGGGGGGAGGAAGGGGAATGAGAGCTGTAATTTTTTTGTCAGGAGACAGCTACAGAGTAAAAACAAACACTTCTTTTTTCAAGATTACAAAGTTTGTCCAAGTAACTGATAGTTCTGCCCCTTCTAGGAATGACACAGGGCCCCTTTTGTTGCTGAACTGGTTAGGCTGAGAGTGAAGCACATGAGTAAAGTGTGACAGTTGTAATGATGGATGGTGGCAGAATTTGTGTGAAGAGCAACAATTTCTTATTTGTGTGCTAATTCTTAGTGTCCATTTGGTTTGTATTCTCTCTGCTTGAGCTCCCTATCTGAAAAGATAATTATACCTTTCTTGCAAAGACTAAGACCAACCGCACATGACAACACATCATACAAGAACTGTTGTCAGACACATTCCTACATTCAGTCCCATCACTAGTGGATAAAGAAGCACAACTGTGAATCATGCAGGCCATGACAAACAATAGAAGTTCAGATCTCTCTACCACACTCATCAGAGACACAGTCAGTGGGGTTACAGTACATGCACACAGCTCCAGACATGTGCACAACAGCCTCAGCATGCAGAGTGATGGCCCCTGGACTCACTTACTTCTTCCTCTGAAACAGGTTCTTCAGAGAGGTCCTGAAAGGCTTTTTCTTGGAGGCTGATAGCGAGACATCGTCCACAGAGCGGTGCAGCGTTTCATTGGAGGTAGTCTTGGACTCTTTCCTCCTCCTGCCCCCCTTGGAGCTGACCACATCAGGAGTACCAAGGAACTCTGAGGGGGTGGTTGCCCTGCGTAAAACTGCGGGACGAGCAACATTGGAGAACTCATTAGGCGTGACGCTGCGTCGCACGGGGGACGCTCCAACTCAGCATGGATCAAGCGGCCATTGGTATCAGCCACAGTGGGAAGCGTATCTTGAGGATGGATGGGGGGAAGGGAGGTGAGGGTCTTGTCTCCAGACAGACTGTTGACCACCTCTTTGGATGGCTCTGTCTGGGAGCGGTCAGCCGGTTGAGGAACTGTTTTTGTATTCTGGTTAGTGGCACTTCCTGCAGGCTTCATGCTCAAGGGTCCCTGAGCATTCTCTGGGGGATCTGATGTCTGACTGCGCTTCAACAATGTGGGCTTGGTCTCATTGTCGTCCTGGAAACAGGTTAGATCCAGCTTCAGTTCGTCAGACATATCTTGGGGAGGTTTCTTGGTTTGGTGAAGAGATGGGGTAATGTCAGACTCTGTGGAATCCAGGTGTACATCCACCTGTTCATCGTCCTCTTCCTCCTCCTGCTGCTGATAGTGCAGACTGTCATGTGGGGAGGGCCGTGGGGAGCTGTGCATCTGGTGGTGCTGGTGACTGACTCGAAGCTCATGAGCACTAACTGTGTGGGGTGGGTGACCTCCTGCCCCATTGTTAAGGTGCAAAGAGAGAGCTGCTGCCAGGTCCTCCTGACTGAAGTCATCCGAGTTGTCTGTTTCGGACTCATGGGGGTCATGGGAGTGTCGACTGCTGGCCTTATGTGAGCCCGTAGAAGGAGCATCGCTCAGCGCCCTTGTGTCATCCTCTTCATCCTCGTAGTTCACCATTGGTCCGTAATGGCCACCCTGATCTATCCGATGTCCCTGGTGCCCCATAGGGTCACCCCCAGCTGCAGGGTCCCAGTGACCATTGACCAGGACCCGTGGGGAGGAGCGGGTCACCTGATGGGTCAGCTGAGTGGCCCTTTGGGGTTTTCTGCCATGCACTTGGATGACCCTGGCGCGTCTGTCCCCAGTGAAGGGCCCCAATACAGAGTGTGGCCTCATCATTCCTCGCTCTCTGTCTTCCTGGTCTGGGCCATCAGCAAAGTCCATGGCTGAAGCTGGACGCAGCGGAGACCCGTTCCTATATTGTCCTTGACCTTCCACCCTCTTCTTGATCTTAAAGCGGCGTTGTCGAGCACTGCGGTCTCCTTGGGTGGTAGCCATGTTGACGAAGGGCCGGAGGTGAGGCACTGCAGAGTGAGGGTCCAAGGTATTGGGCTGGACATAACCTCCTGTGTGGGACAGGTCTGGTTGACTGTGAGAGGTCAGGCGCCACTCCCCACGCTGACCTCGGATCTGCCGTTGGGCTTGCATTCCTGAAGGCACACGCATGGCCTGCTTGGGGTCTGTGTGGGAATAGCCCTGCTCCACCCATTGGTAGCCACTGCAAATTCAACAGAACAATGTCACTACACATGAATGATCTGCTAGGGTCTGTGTAGGAACAGCTCTGCTCCACACACTGTGTAACTCCTGCAAATTCATCAGAACCATGTCACTACAAAACGAAACACTACAATGCTAGCAGCAATGTCATTACCATACTAAGTATAACAATGCAACAACAAAAACATTATTACAATAATGACCACCATAATATCAATAGCAACACTGTTACCATCATACTGACCACTGCAATGAAAAAACAATAACATTACAGCAGACTTTTTCACTAAATCAGAACTTTACTACAATTGTGATGACTAGAATGTCAAATCAACAGCTTCATTAAAAACAGTGACTGTTACTATAAGCAAAATAACAGCATCAATACAAAAATGACAATATGTCAGGCACTGAAAATCACCTCTAGCTGTTTCTTGTTTTTGGCAAAATACACTTCCATCCTTACTCTTTTCCTTTTTTAGTGTGTATTCTTTTCATTTTTTTTGGTGTTTTTTTTGCTACTTTGTCTTCCATGCAGACCTAGTGGCATTGCACCCATTCCCCTAACTCCAGCTTCCCATCCACCACCACAAACTGGCTTGTCCCACCGCAGCCCTGACACTGTCAATCCAAAGGGAGCAGTCAATGTCGAATCATAATAAGGCAACCCACAAAAGGAGACACTGCACTGCTGCTGAGTCACTTTAATAGTGTTAAGTAGTGCCTATTTTGATCCAACATGCAACAGCTTGATTATCGACCCAGCATGAGGAGGAGCCAGTTGGGGCAGAAAAATCCAATGAATAAATGGCTCCGAAGGGAACTGAGCCCATGATCTCCCAGCCGGGAGTTCACAACACTTATCCCTTCACTACGTGGCTGGCATTACACTTTAATTCTACCAGTGCTCATAAATTTAGTGTGTGCAGCGCATGGTGTGAGCCTATCATGCAACAGGTTCTGAGGACTGATCACTAGGGCCACACCCTGATTGTCACTATTCTAGTCTCCCCACAGTTCCACTTCAGCAAGATCTGTTCCCTGATCCCTGTCAATGCCAATAGGCAGCAGGTGAAGGTAAGACATTTGTAAGTTTGTGGGGTCTATACAATAAAGTCTGTGTACTTGGTTTTGTTTCCAAAATTACTCACTATTTACCTTCATTTACTTTTCAATAAGCCCTGAATCATTTGAAAATCTTTGTAAATACATTTGTAAGAAATACTTTTGTGGCGTCAACAAGCATTTCCAGAACTGATTCCACTACTTGTCCACAAAAAGAGTTGATAAAGATTACGTTTCTTGGATTTGACCTAATGTTGTGTCCCTGGATATCTGTATTTCTCCAAAATGTAAAATCCACTTTTAATGTGAATGGACATTGTTCAACCTGGTCAAAGGTAGACAGGATGTTGACAGGATGATCCAGTTTCACCTTATTTGTTCTTACTTTGTGCACAAATATTTCGGATTAAGATCACAGAGAACAATTTGCTTAAAGCTATTAATAACAATGAACAAAAAAGAATCCAATTTGCAGATGATATGCAAGATGACGAATGAGGGTGATGTTATCTCTTTTGAAGCTATTATTAATGCAATCGACTTTTTTGGTGGTCTGTTCATGAATGAAGAGAAAATACAGGCAGATATGGCTTGGAAGTAAAAGGAGATCATCCACTAAATATCTGCCTCATTTGAAAATAGAGTGGAACACACCAAAATTCAAAATATTAGGTAAGCAATTAACCACAGAATGAGAAAACTGTGATGAAATTAATAACATGCCAAAAATGTCCAAAATCAAAATACTGTTTGATATTTGGATAAAGAAATCAATAATACCTCTAGGAAGAGCAGTTGTTTTCGAATCTCTAAATCTATCTAAGATTTCTCAATTGTGGATGCTTCTACTGAATCCACGACATAGTTTCATTAAAGAATTGGGACTAATGTGCTTGAGGTTTGTCTGGAAAATGAAACAAGACCATATTAGTCATCAAATGGTGATCAAAAGCATAAAAGCAAGACAATTGGGTATATCAGATATTAAACAATATAGCACTGACTTGAAGCTTTATATTAGTCATCAAATGGTGATCAAAAGCATAAAAGCAAGACAATTGGGTATATCAGATATTAAACAATATAGCACTGACTTGAAGCTTTATATTAGTCATCAAATGGTGATCAAAAGCATAAAAGCAAGACAATTGGGTATATCAGATATTAAACAATATAGCACTGACTTGAAGCTTTTTTTTATATGAAAGCTTTAGAAAAAAGTACCCACAAATGGAAAAACATACTTTCTGCAGAGTTTCCATTTGCAAATAGCTTTGAAATATATGGAGCATCTATTGCAAAATCTGAAGAAACAATTGCAGAACCTTTGTTTTACAATGGCAACATAAAAGTGGATAATAAAGTAGTAGACTCAAAGAGTGAAGTGAAAGTGTAAAAAAAAGGTCTGAAAACAAAAGAAAGGTCTGAAAACAAACAGCTATTTAACATTGTTAAGAAATGGGGTTGCATATTAATCCTACACAGATCATTCAACAGGTTGCTGAATTCACATCCCCATAGGGAGTTGTTGGAGCTTTTCCACTTTTCATGTGCATGTACTTCCCACACTGCAGAGCATTTCTCTTCAACAGGATTCTGTACCAGATCCCCTATCACCAGTATTCATCTAGAAGACACAAAAAAGCCCTTTCTACTGGAAGATACGTTGTATACAGGAACACGGTCCAAACCACTGTTCTCCATTTGGACAATTTTGAACACATTATCAGTAACTCACTCGTGATGGGCGCGTCCTGAGCGAAGGAAAGAAGGTGGAAGAGCATCCTCTCCTGTAGACTGAATACCACTATCGATGGTGCTGGTGGTTGGGGCAGCATCTCACAGCTACTGTTGCTGGCACTGGACCTGAACGACTGTCCTTGAGTCCTGTACATCAACATTAACATCATCACAAAACACCAACATTAACCACCATGCAGGTTGCTGGGGAAAGGACTGCCAGTGGGGTCAGTCCAAGGTCACACCACACAGCGCAGGTCACAAGGGAGAGGATTAAATGTTGGATCAGGCCACATAGGTGAAGGCCCCATGTAGGGTCAGGCCATGTAGGTCAAGGGCCCAACACACAGAGCAGGTCATGAAGGAAAGGACTTCCATGTAGGGTTGGTCCATGTAGGTTAAGGTCACAAAACACATTGAATGTCACATGGGAGATGAATTGTAAGGTCAGTCCATGTAGGTCAAGATCACAACACACCGAATTTGAATGGGAAGTGGATTACATGTAGGATCAGTCCTGGTAGGTCAAGGTCACAACACAAAGTAAATGTCAAATGAGAAAGAATTGCATGCAGGTTCAGTTCATGTAGGTCTGGAAGATGTGGGTACGAGGCAGCCACACACCTCTTCAGAGCTAAGAAGAGAATCAGGCTATGAGGCAGAGACACAGAGGGAAAGGATGAGTATATTTACCCATCCCCTGTTTGAGTTTTTACTATGCATACAGCCATTATCTCACTGGTCCTCTCTCTGCCTTCTCTTTGTGAGCTGGCTGTTTACCGCATTTTGCGCTGACAGAGTCAAACTGTCAAGTGGGTACATTTTGTTCAACAGTGGACAGCAAGCTGGCTAAGTAGTTATCCGAGAGGTACCAAGATGTGTTAAGGAACTGTGTGAGTGAATGGGATTTCAAAAATGGCGAACAGTGGGCAACTAAAGCAAGAATCCTCTTCTCCATAATACGTATCTTAGTAGGAGCTCACCATGGATGAGAATATTGCCCAAACGACGCTGATCTGCATAATAGTTTCAGCTTGTAAATACCGCAATTTTTTCATGTAACATGTATCCAAACTTCCCAGCTTACTGGACTAACAACAAAGCTGGGGTACCATTAAAAACCTTTTAAAAATCACGCAAACTTCTGTATTACACAAGAGACAATGTGTATCTGACTGACATGTGAAAAATACATATAACAACAGTATCAGGGCAATGGATGGAATAAATGGAGGCAGAGAGAGAGACATCTCAATTCAGTTTCAAAAAAGTTCTGTAGGCTGATCAACATCAAGTAGCTGCTGAAACATGTCCCATTTTTGGGTTATGTGAAAAAAAGGGAGAAAAAAAAAAGTGAGGGATTATGAATACTGCAAGTGTCCCATTGGTATACTCAAATCCTTGATTAGAACAATCTTATTATCCCCCTTCTCCCCTCATCCCCCCCCTCAAAGACAGACAGACATACAAACACAGACAGACACAAACACACAACTATCTAAGCCTAGGCCACAGAGGAAAGAAGAGAGAAGAGAGATGAGGAGCGAAGGACTGACTGGAGATGCTGCAAGTCAAGGGCAATGGCCTGTGTGGTGTGGGTGATGTCATGGTTGAAGCGCTCCACAAAGTCTTGCAGCTTGCCAAGGGAAGCCTGCAGGTGGAAGTGGTCAGGGTGGTCCTCCCCAGTGTGCCGCAACACTTGCTGAAAACATCACCATTCATAATCATCTTCATCCTCAACATTATCACTGGTATGCCATTACCACATGCAGTCTCTTGCTGTGACAGTGGTCAGGATGGTGCTCTTTTGTTCTATCACATTTGCCGCATGTTATTACTGTCATCATAATCATCACTATCATTGTCACCATCATTATCAAACTTAGCCTACTTGTAATCATCAGTTAACATTGTCACTATCAACCTCCATTCAAAAAAAAAAGATGTCCAGTCTGGATGTCATGCAGGGGACTGGTCTACAAAGTGGGAGGGCGATGTGGGGTGAGGACTGACCTGGAGTTGCAACATATATTTGGGAATCCTCTGGAGAGGGAGATCAGCAGAGTCAGCAGATCACTGTTAGAAGTGCTCTCTCTCTGTTCCTGTTTCCAAACAGACAACAGATCCACATATATAGTGCTAAACACAACAGACAATAGACCCTCCCCCTCAAATATACAGTCCTACACACAACAGACAATAGACCCCTCACACATAATTCTAACACGTTAGACCCCCCACCCCACCAATGTACTGCTACATATAACAGACCCACCAATATAGTGCTACATACAACAGATCCCTCAATATAGTGTCACATACAATAGATAACAGACCACAAATCCTGCACAATACACTGCTACACACAACAGACAGCAGACTCTCCCCCCATCAGTATAGTGCGACACACAACAGACCTCAAATATAGAGCAACATAGTGCTACATACCAAAGACATCAAACCCAATAATTTGGTGCTACTATGACAGACAGACATCCCAAATATGGAGCTATATACAACAGACTATAGACAGCCCAAATATCCTGCATCATCCACTGACATACTGTCAAAAAAGCACAGATATAAGCTAACTACCAGTACACTCACACCCACAACTGCACACACGCGCACACACACACACACATACACACAGACAGACAGAGTCAGAGACATAGGACCACAAAGCCAGCTGACCTTGACAAAGGTGCGGAAGGATCGGGACTGAGACATCTGACGCCTCAGACAGCTGATGGCACCAGGCAGACTTTCCACATACTCCTGGTATAGCCCTAACAGATTCTGTGAACACAGACACACATAATTATACACACAACAGGTACCTTTTTTCAACGGAAAAGTCATCTAATTCTTCCCACTGCATTTGCTGATGGGCAGTACTAACATTCAAAGGTGTAGCTTTTAAAACTAGTCTGTGTAGCATTTAAAAAACTTGCAGATATTTTCAAATAGAATTCATAAAACATCTACTGACATCATCTTTTTAAAATAATCATGATAAACTTTTAAATAGAGTCCAACTTGTATGCTTCTGTAATTTCATGAAAGTATGTAAACTTGAAAAAACATGGCCCAAAATGTGACTTTGTATGCCAAAATCATGGATAGGGCTGGTATGTAAAAAAAAAATTGGCTGATATAGCTTATATAACAATGCAGTTCACAGCCAGAAATTATGGTATTTGGCTATGGAGGTTCAGCCTTGCTCGATACACAAAGGCTGTTCTGGTTTGATTGTCAACTTTAGATACATGGCAACAAAGAGACTGACAGCCCTTTTCTCTAAAAAGACCATCAAGATTTGTCATGGCCGCTGGATGACATCTTTACTATGATTATAGACTGGTAGACATCATCCATTGACACATACCTACCTACCTCCAGGTGTGAATAAAGACCATTAAGATAGGCGACTGATACTGGTGTCTATCATCATGGTAAAGATCTCAACCAATGACACATAATAACTGTCTACCTCCAGATGTGATAAAAGACCATCAAGACAGAAGATGAACACTGTTGGCATCTATCATCATGGTAAAGACCTCAACAAATAACATATAATTACTGTCCAGAGAGAGACTACTGACACTGTTGATGTCTGTCATCCTGGTAAAAAAACCTGAACCAAAGACACATGATAACTGTCTACCTCTAGATGTGATAAAAGACCTTCAAGACAAGTGACTAACACTGTTGGCATCTATCAACATGGTAAAGACCTCAACCAATACACAATCATAATAACTGTCCAGACAGAGACTACTGACACTGTTGGTGTCTGTCATCCTGGCGAAGACATCGCCCACTGCGCTGGCATAGGAGGCATGGGCCATCCTGTCCTGCAGGGCTTGCAGCATGTGGGAGTGGTGTTGGTACAGGTCGGCCAAGGGGAGGGAAACAGCACACACAGCTGTCGGGAACTCATGTAGTGGCCGTCCTGCAGGGGCTGCTGGTAGTCCTGCATCACCATCCACAACTGATGGCAGTACTCCTGCTCCGAGTCCACAATGTCCTGCATGGCCTGACGACGCTCCGCTGACAACAACATACATGGTTTATTTATATATATATATCAGTCTGTGAACACAAAATAACATGACTGTAAAATATGAAATACCTGTGTGGTCTGTGCAGCGCCCACAGGAAAATCACCATTATTATGAAGAGTATCTATATAGCACCTGTCCTCTGCCAGAGACCAAGATCTAAGTGCTTTACAGTCAACACTCTTGTTTACACAATGGGCTGCCTACCTGGGTAGAGCCAACTGAAGAGCTGCTTACATTCAGTTGTTTCCCGTGTCACTTAGTCTAATGAGGAGGGTCAAGGCTAAACACATGTTTGTGGTATATACATTTTTTCCCTATGTAACATACGTACAATTTCCTCCTCTGAGAAATACAAGCTGTGAAAAAGGCATCAAAGTTCAAGATCAACAGAAAACAGGGAAACGTTCAGTTCAGTCAGAAAAAGGCACGCATATACTTCCAACTCCCTGAGTATGCCAGCTGAAATAAGACAAAGGGGTCCTCATGGGATTACAAATGAATGAACTAATCAATGACAAAACACAGGGGGTCTTACGTGATTCAGCCTGAAGAGATAGAACGGGCCCATGATGATCCATCGCCTGTTGTCTGGACGCACGCTGCACAGGATACGACAAAACAGTCAGTACACCATTATGTCGAATTGGATACATGTTTTCACTCATGTCAAGCCCCTTTTCCCTAACACACCCCCTTGTCATCACAGGACAGGACAACACAGCACACTGTTTTAAAAGACAGGGCTGAACATGTCTTCACACACATTCCCCCATATAAGTACACACATACAACATCCTACATTACAACACAGCACACTGTTTTAAAAGACAGGGCTGGACACATGTCTTCACACACATTCCCCCATATAAGTACACACATACACGCCTTGGCTTAAGGCTGTGTCAGACCAATTGACATAGGCCAGAACACCAAGGCTACATCAAAATGTTGTTATGCTCTGCATAGTTATGTGGGGATTGTCTTCAGTCGTGACAAGCTCCTAGCATAACATTATCAGTCTCCCAAATCCCCCGAAGTCGGAGTGTGGCTGCCCATGTGGCGGGGTAATCAAAAACGGTCACACACGTAATGTTCTCATCCCCAGCTGATGCATTTGTGCCATAGTGTTCAAATACTTCGGCTGTTCGGATGATCCCTGGAGTCTTTTAGCCAGGGTACGACAACAACAACAACAACAGTACACACATACAATGTCCTACATTACAACACAACACATTGTTTTAAAAGACAGGGCTGGACATGTCTTCACACACATTCCCCCATATAAGTACACACATACAACATCCTACATTACAACACAGCACACTGTTTTAATACTGAACATAGAGCTGAACACATGCCTTCATGCACACTCATCATCACTACTATTCCTTCCATCCACCCCAACACACACTCACTTAACGTACAGGACAGGACAACACAGCACATTGTTTTGATAGGTATCGCTGTACACACATCCTGATGCACTGTGAGCCATGCAGCAGAACACAAAACCATCTTCAATCTTAGCTAGTGACTGTTGGGGCACTGGATGATGGACAGCAGCATAAGGCAGCAACTGACAGAGATAACAGTCTGAAGAACAGCTCAGCTGATAAATCTCTGGTATTATTGTCTGTCCAGAAGACACCAATACCCCCACCATTCTCTGCCGAGACAAGCCCAGTTATCTGGTTCTGCACTTATCTAGCACTGCCCTCATTGTCAATGACATATTACCCTCCCCCCCCCCCCCCCCCCCCCCCCCCCCCCCACACACACACACACACACACTCACAGAACTAGTGATGTCTTCTTCACTGGAGTCAGACACATCAATGTCTTGACAGCGGGCGGCCAGAGCCTGAGTCAGACTGAGACTTTTACAGGCTGCTGCTGTCACATCTGTCTTCTCTGAAACAAACATTACAGGCTGCTGTCATGTCTGTCTTTGATGAAACACACACAGATATAATAGGCTGCTGTCATGTGTCTTCTCTGAAATGAACAAAAAGGCTGTTGTCATGTCTGCCTTCTCTGAAGTAAATAGAGACATTACAGGCTGCAGACCAGAATGACAGAACAGGACAATGCACTGTAATATAATAGACAATGACAGAACAGTACAATGGACTGTAATATAACAGACCACAACAACAGAAAAGGGCAATGCTTTGTAATACAACAGACTACCACAACAGAACAGGACAATGCTTTGTAATACAACAGACCACAACAACAGAACAGGGCAATGCTTTGTATTTTAATGCTTTGTAATACAACAGACCACAACAACAGAACAGGACAATGCTTTGTAATACAATAGACCACAACAACAGAACAGGACAATGCTTTGTAATACAACAGACCACAAAAACAGAACAGGACAATGCTTTGTAATACAACAGACCACCACAACAGAACAGGACAATGCTTTGTAATACAATAGACCACAACAACAGAACAGGACAATGCTTTGTAATACAACAGACCACAACAACAGAACAGGACAATGCTTTGTAATACAACAGACCACCACAACAGAAAAGGGCAATGCTTTGTAATACAACAGACTACAACAACAGAACAGGACAATGTTTAGTAATACAACAGACCACAACAACAGAAAAGGGCAATGCTTTGTAATATAACAGACCACAACAACAGAACAGGACAATGCACTGTATAACAACAGACCACAATGACAGAACAGAACAATGTTTAGTAATACAACAGACCACAACAACAGAACAAGACAATGTTTAGTAATACAACAGACCACAACAACAGAACAGGACAATGTTTAGTAATACAACAGACCACAACAACAGAACAGGACAATGTTTAGTAATACAACAGACCACAACAACAGAACAGGACAATGTTTAGTAATACAACAGACCACAACAACAGAACAGGGCAATGCACTGTAATACAACAGACCACAATGACAGAACAGAACAATGCACTGTAATACAACAGACCACAACAACAGAACAGAACAATGCACTGTATTACAACAGACCACAACAGAACAGGACAATGCACTGTAATACAACAGACCACAATGACAGAACAGGGCAAAGCACTGTAATACAACAGACCACAACAACAGAACAGGCCAATGCACTGTAATACAACAGACCACAACAACAGAACAGGACAATGCACTGTAATACAACAGACCACAATGACAGAACAGAACAATGCACTGTAATACAACAGACCACCACAACAGAACAGAACAATGCACTGTATTACAACAGACAACAACAGAACAGGGCAAAGCACTGTAATACAACAGACCACCACAACAGAACAATGCACTGTAATACAACAGACCACCACAACAGAACAATGCACTGTATTACAACAGACCACAACAACAGAACAGGGCAAAGCACTGTAATACAACAGACCACCACAACAGAACAATGCACTGTAATACAACAGACCACAACAACAGAACAGGGCAAAGCACTGTAATACAACAGACCACAACAACAGAACAGAACAATGCACTGTATTACAACAGACCACAACAACAGAACAGGGCAAAGCACTGTAATACAACAGACCACAACAACAGAACAGAACAATGCACTGTAATACAACAGACCACAACAACAGAACAGAACAATGCACTGTATTACAACAGACCACAACAACAGAACAGAACAATGCACTGTAATACAACAGACCACAACAACAGAACAGGGCAAAGCACTGTAATACAAACGACCACAACAACAGAACAGAACAATGCACTGTAATACAACAGACCACAATGACAGAACAGGGCAATGCACTGTATTAAGTTTGAGGCACCTTGATCCTGAGAACCCTGTGTGTTGTCAGAGACATTGGCCCCCCTGGGCTGACCTGTGTCTCCGGTCAGTCGACCCTCCTGTATCTGTAGTTGGCACTTGTTCAGCACCTCCCTGCAACCAAAGTGGATAGGAAATGACTTTAGCCACATACTTAACTGAGGTGAGGTCAATCTGGTGGTAAGCATAAAGAAGATATACATTCAGTTCCAACATAATTAATGCACATTTCCTTGGTCAAAAACAGCCATGCCACTCACAAACACTTTTCAAAATGTATGAAGACTGATTGCTGTCAACAGTCGAAAATTCAACAATATTATTTTCTACTCATAATGTCATACTCTCAAGCAAGTAAGATGGTGTCCCGCCGGAAATTCACAGAAACTCTTATTAAAAATGCAGTACAGTAGTAAGAAAGCAGTGCAAAGTATAAATTATTGATTCAGAATTTCTGGAGGGGAGAATCAATATTATGGACAACAACAGCTGAACATTCAGGCAGGGAAAGTTTATATTTGGGCAACCACCCTCACACTTCAGCTCCTATCTGCGACCACAATCATGTGTCTACCAATCCATCACTGACCACTGTCATCATCATCAGCACCACTACTACCACCATCGTTGTCAAACATAACAAGGACAAAAGGCAAAGCATGTACCACCTTGACTTTTCGTTGGTAAGGATTCCTGCAGAGACCAGTTCCTGCACCAGTACTTGCTGTCCTGACTGGAGGGCCAGCACTTGGTCCTGCAGGGAATGCTGGCAGTTCATCATCTGCTGGAGGCTGTCGGACAGCATGCTCACCTCCTTCTGGAAACACCAGTCAACAATGTACCATACACAAACTTTGTCTGGAGAAACACCTACTACCACACTGGCACATGAGGAAAAAAATCACTGGCATGGAAAAATGGCTTAATTGGAATGAAATAATGTCTAAATATTTTAACTAAACTAATTTCCTCTGGTCAGTCATTATCTTCTGGTACAGTGGTGCTTGATCCTATATAACACTGATCCTTCATAACACTGAATTCCGGCTTCAGCTAGGTCAGGTTAGGCTTCAGTTTGCTAAACAGACCCTGGCAAGATTTGATCTGGATCTGGGCCATGATCCACACCAACATTTCATAGAGTTGTCCTGAGTCACACTTCCTCTTTCCTCCTAACTTTGCTTACAGACAAGAGAAACAAACATACAGATGTGGGTGAAAACATATCAATCTCCTTGGCGGGGGTAATATCGGTAATTGAACACATTTCACAGGTTAGCTTATTAAAAAGACAACAACATGAGCAAACCAAACATATGACAATTACTGTGATAATACTAGTAATTAAAAACACCTGATAGCTCAGAATAATTGGCCATTAAGCCTCTGTGGCTGTTGGAATGGGTAAGTGACCACCAACATGTCAACAGAGACAACTTGACAATCACCAACTTACCCGCAGATTCTCTATGGTCTTGGCCAAATCTGACATCTGTTGGTCCTGACGCTGACAGCGCGAGTCCATCTTCTGCCAGGCACCTGTGGCAGCAGTGTTGTTATTGTTGTTGGTGGTGGTGTTGGCGCTAGTGTCTCCCTCTTGAAGACTGGACAGTTGTTCTAGAGCTGCCATGAAGCTGACCTTCATGTCCTGCACCATGGCCTCCACCTGTCAACCAACAGTCTTCTGTTGCACAGTGTCTTTTTTTTCTTTTCTCTTTGTGCCATCTGATTTCTATGGCCTCTAATAAGTTGCACTTCTCGGTCATTCATTTGGCTTTCCTCACTTTTGATATTATAGACATTCTTAAACATACATGTGCACACATACATATACAAATATATGATTATATAAACGTAAATACACTCACACACACACACACGCACACAAACAAGCGCGCACACACACATGCCTACGCCTGCACGTGTGTCACTTGTGTGTGTGTGTGTGTGTGTGTGTGTGTGTGTGTGTGTGTGTGTGTGTGTGTGTGTGTGTGTGTGTGTATGCGTGCGTGCGTGCGTGTATACATGCATGTGTAAAGACTTCTATGACACCAAGAGGGAGCATACTATGTGTACACATGTGCATATGTGTATACATGTATATGTGTACATGCATGTGTGCGTGCCTGCGTGCATATGCATGTGTATGTGCGTGTGCATGCATGCATGCGTGTGTGTGTGTGTGTGTGTGTGTGTGTGTGTGTGTGTGTGTGTGTGTGTGTGTGTGTGTGTGTGTGTGTTTTTATTCACACAATCTCTGCAAAAATCGAGAGAAAGAACTATCACTCACTGGTATGAAAATTTAAAAAAGAATGAAAAAAAAAAATCATCCTGAATGCACTTTCAGACACTTTTAGAATGTGTCTGTATGTGTGAATATGTGCGTGTGTGTGCATGCATGCATGCATGAGTGCATATATGCTTGTGTGTGTTTGTCTCTCTACCTGTGCATGCACACATGTATGAGTGAGTGTGCATGCACATGCATGCTTGTGTGCGCTTGCATATAAGAATACACACACGAGTGTATGCAGGTTTGTGTGAGACATCTGGTGGGTGTTTTAAGGAGCAAAAAGAGCTGTGACAGGTAAGTTCCAGTCATTGATCTAACAACTGTATCTATTATCTGACCATGAAGAGATGGACACAGTTCTTGCCAGCACATACCACACAAAATCTTCCTAAATCAACAACGTGCAAACTCAGTTCTGCACACGGCTACGCTCATTCCTTTCCATTTAGGGATTGAGACTGACATGTCCCAATTCTGCCAGTCCTTACCCCGCTCCATATCATGAACATCCTACTTCAGTGCCAGTGGAAATCGGCTTATACACTGCTCCCTTCCCTCCCTTATCCTTTGCCTCTCCCTCCTCCAGCCCTTCACCTGCAGAGAAGCTCCTAGGACAAAGGAGTCCCACAATAATGCTGGCCTTCACCCACTAAGCCGATTTCCATCACACACTGAGGACAGCTTTTCCCCTCTCTCTCCCCATCCTCCTCTATCTTCCCTTCCTTCCATTCCTCATTTCTCACAGGTCACCACTGCCAGAAGAGTTGAAGACAGTGCATAGAAGCAGACAGCTGTCCTAGCAGACACAGAATGAAAAACCGATGTGAAGGAATAAGTTGTGAGCAGGGAAACAAAGAGTTAAAGCTAGTGTGTAGGAACAAGAGTGTGATGTGGTAAAGAAAGAGATAAGGGCATGGTGTTGAAACGGGCAGGTGAGGAGGTTAAGAAAGAGAATAAGATTCTGTATAGAAACAGGCAGGTGAATGGGTAAAAAAAATAAGAAAGAAAGAGATAAAAGACATTTTATTGGATATGCAGATGAGAAGGTAAAGAAAGAGATAAAGTCACTGCATACATACAAGTAGATGAAATGGTATAGAGACAGTTAGGTAAGAATGCAAACAAAGAGTTACAGACAGTGCACTGAGGTATATAGGCCAGAAGGTAAAGAAAGAAATAAAGACAGTGTGTTGTAACAGGCAGGTGAGAAGGTAAAGAAAGAGACAGAGTACAGAAACAGTCAGTTAGGGTGGCAAAGAAAGGGTTAAAAACAGACGATAGAAACAGACATGTACAGTGGGAGAGACAGAATTAAACACAGAGAGTAGATACAGATAGGTAAAGTGGGAAACAAAGGACAGAGCACTGAAACAGACAGGCAAAGTGCGAAGCAAAGAGATAAAGACAGAGTATAGAAATAAAGACAGAGTATAGAAATAGACAGGTAAAATGGGAAACAAAAAGTTCAGGACAGGGTAGAGAAACAGATAGGTAATGTGAGAAACATACAGTAAAAAGACAAATAGAAACAGACAAGTGAAGTGGAAAACAAAGAGTTTAAAACAGAGTGTAAACACAGACGCATGAGGTGGGAAAAAAGTTAAAGACAACAAATAGACACAGACAAGTAAGATGGTAAAAAAGAGAGTACTGAGGCAGATTGGTATGGTGAGGAACGAAGTAACTAGAGACAGCATATAGACACTGACAGGTAAGTTGGGAAACAAAAGTCTTAAATACAGAAAATAGACACAGACTGGTGCGCTGGGAAACAACCAGTGAATTGAAAGCAGACTGTTGAAACAGAACGAGACTGGCTGTAAGCAAGAGCGGTGGGAAGGGTGATATTCACAAGAACGCACAACAGTCAGCAAAACGCCACACTATGACGTCACTATCTCTCTCTCTCTCTCTCATCAAATGTCAGCTCACCTTTGTTTAATGTGGACAAACCTGAGTGTTACAAAAATGTATTATATAAATCTTACAGCTAAATATCACACTCCTTAAAATAATTTTTCATGATGTCAAAAACATACCTCAAAACCCAATCCCAACCCCCCTCCTCTCTTTTCCCTCCCTCCCTCCTCTCTTTCTTTCTCTGTGCGCGCACACATGCACACACAAACAGATGCACACACGCGCATGCGCACACACACACACACACACACACAGAAAGAGCGAGAGAGAGAGGGAGAGAGAGAGAGAGGGGGGGGGGGAGAGAAATGAATTCCTTTGAATGGTAGTACGACAAATAAACCAATCTAAACCTTAAAATCACAACAAACAAGTACATGTATGCACACTAACACACTGGGGTCCCACTGAGGAAAAGCAAGGGGGAGCTGTTAGGCTGAATCTCTGTGCGTACTCAGACACAAGAGATAAAATACAGCTCCTCAGTCTATATCTGTCACCAGTTCAGTTCATACAGACACCTCCTCCCCTCCACACCCATCCCACACAAAAGCGCCACCTTCTCCACGCATAATATATATATATATATATATATATATATATATATATATATATATATATATATATATATATATTTAAATATATATATTCGCCCTTCAGAACTGAATCCTGCGGACTTAAAAACTCTCCTAACCACCACTGGAAGACTCCCTCCCCTCCTCCTCCAGGCCCGCCTCCCCTTCTCCCTCCCTACCTTTTACCGCATTCCACCCACTATGCATGTGTATCCCACTAGACTGTATTTTCCCCATCTGCAAAATAACTCCAGCGTAACCACTTCCTCCACCCTCCCTTCCCCCCAATGAGCTTCAATCGTATCTGCAGGCACGCCGCCAAATACCGGTGAGGGAAGGAAAGGAATCCGTTGGCTCATTTCCGTATGTGCTCGTTCAAATCAAATCTTTGACTGCAGGAAACCGTTAGATGGCGAATGGCACGGGTCAGAATGATATGAATGTTGCCTCCTCCTCCTCCTACCCCTTCCCACCATCCACCTCTCTCTCTCTCTCTCTCTCTCTCTCTCTCTCTCTCTCTCTCTCTCTCTCTCTCTCTCTCTCTCTCTCAATTCATCTATGCATCAATGTTAATGGAGAAAGAACCCACTCACAATTTTATATGTATTATTAAAGATATGTATGTTTGTTAAACGTTTTTTTTGTAAGTTTTAGTCCCTAGTCATGCTTAGTTAGTCCCCTTGCGGGCCAATGGTCGGATGAAAAAAGCATGCTTATCTGTTACCCTTGGAAATAAAGATCATCATCATCATCATCTCTCTCTCTCTCTCTCTCTCTCTCTGTGTGTGTGTGTGTGTGTGTGTGTGTGTGTGTGCAGGTTAGCATCTTCGGAACTGAGAATATGCACAATCCGCCACTGTCTGTAAATGCAAACCAAACTCTTAACTGCTTACTCGTTCCATATAGGCTTGATAGTGGTAATGCTCTATTCGCTGACGTCCTGAAGTATCTGCTTCAAAAGCTCCGAAAGATTCAAAAACAGTGCTGCAAGGCTGATTCTAAAATCGCCCAACCAAGCCTCCGCAAAACAATCGTTCATTAATTAACTTCATCACGCCAACCTGATAAAGTTAAATCATTATCAACTCCGCTACTTAAGTTTATTTTGTCATTTTGGTATTTCAAATTCGGCCCCACTATCTTTTGTCATTCGGATTAACAGCTTTCATCTGAGTTCATCATGTAATGAACACTCATCGAGTAAATGAAATTCGTCTTTCATTTTGTTGCAGTGCTGACATTTTCTATCCTCTCTTATGTTTTTGGTATCGTCCTTTTTCAAACTTTAAGCCATGAGAGGTTGTGCGCATCTTACTTAACACTGTTCGAAGCTTTCTATTGTTGTAGCATGGTTCCAACTTATATTCCTTCGCTATGGTCATAAAGATTAATTTAGAAGAATACGGCTGTTCTGACGATCTCAAAACGTTTTATGTACAACCTATTGCAAGGGGGAAAATATGACTGTTTATCCATCGATAATTTACGCTTTTCTGGAATGAGTAATCATATAGTAGCCTAATCGGATATATGGAATTTCTTTTGGTTCTATTACATGTACCCCAAAACATCTTTAATGTCATTGGAAATCCGCGAAACTCTCCAGGAGTAGGTAATGCCATTGCAGTTTTGTGACCGTCTAAGATTTGTCTGCAGAATTTTGTGTGAAATGAATAATTACTTGCAAAACCGACCAGACAGACATGCTTTAAATAATTCGCACGCACGCACGCACGCACGTGTGTGTGTGTGTGTGTGTGTGTGTGTGTGTGTGTGTGTGTGTGTGTGTGTGTGTGTGTGTGTGTGTATGTGTGTGTGTGTGTGTGTGTGTGTGTGTGTGTGTGCGTGCGTGCGTGCGTGTATGTGTGTGTGTGTGTGAATAAGTATAAAATGTACATTCATATGTTGCTTGTGTGTATGCGCGCGTGCACAGTTACTGCTGAGAGAGAGAGAGAGAGAGAGAGAGAGAGAGAGAGAGAGAGAGAGAGAGAGAGAGAGAGAGAGAGGGGGGGGGAGGTGCAAGGAGAAAGGGCGAGGGGGAAGCTGTAGGAGTGAGGACGATTGTATGTATATGCGTGCACGCACCATTGGTTTCCTGTATTCGTATGGGTTTGTCAAAATATATGCGTGCGTATACACAAATACACACAGTACACACACACAAACAAACATACACGCAAACACACACACACACACACGCGCGCGCGCGCGCGCACGCACGCACACACACAGCACAACACATACCCCCTCACATCAAAGGAGACGTCTAGTCTGCAAGCTTCTGCTGAGATTTCAACACGTGAATATATTTATCCATACTGGTGCCTGTGTTTGCTTCTGTTCCGGCAGCTGACGTTATGTTTATTATTTCAGACACAGGATCAGTGTGTGAGGGTTTTGGGGTATATGGGTGGCACCAGCAGGCCGCAGAGAGACGAGGGAGGGTGGAGGGACTGCTGATAGGGAATTGGAAGGTTTGGAGGAGGAATTAGAGGAGGAGGGGATGAGGAATCAGTTTACAGTTGCTTTGCTCATTCCTAATAAAGCACAGGGGCGCTTTGTAAATTTGTTTCCATTCTCTGCACCTTCTGGCGTGGCAGCTATCATGACGCTAACGTACCAGCACTGTCATGACGTAACCACACCCACCCTGTCATGACAGCACACCAACCCTGTCATGAAGACAACACACCATCCCTATCATGACATCAACACATCCATCCTGTCATGATATCAACACACCCATCCTGTCATGACATCAACACACCCATCCTGTCATGACATCAACACACCCATCCCGTCATGACATCAACACACCAGCCCTTTCATGACAACCATACACCTGCCTCCTGTAATGACGTCATCACACCCGCCCTGTCATGACGACAACATACCACCCCTGTCATGACATCAATGCACCCGCCCTGTCATGATGTCAATACACCTGCCATATAATGACGTCAACACATCAGCCCAGTCATGATGTCAACGCACAAATCCTGTGGTCTCTTGTTTTCATGTGATACCAACCAAGAATAAACTCCATGATTCTCCTGCTGACGGCCATATGGGGAGTATTGTTTTGTGCATCGTTTATGTCTGTTACATGTGATGTCTGAAGAGACATAATCATTTATTGAAAATTCAATTGTCTGTTTTGTACTGTATATCAAATAAGAGTGACTTTGGCCTTTGTTTTGCGCGTTTATATGTATTCTGACTTGGTTTCAATAACGCTGCAGTTTCGTTTATATGTATTCTGACTTGGTTTCAATAACGCTGCAGTTTGTCTCAGTCTGCGTATGGAAATACACTTTCATTTCATACAACGTGTACAAACTTAGAAATGTGTAGTTGTATCCCTTCAAATAAAAGGCGAACTCCTGAATGCATTTGAAAAATGTGGTCTTGAAACATGGTGATGATCTACCACTAATGCACGTCAAATGACGTCATACAACAGTTCTAGGATTAGAAAGAGGTAACAGTCACTGTACATACTGTGGCCCTTTGCCATAGGCTTGACTACATACGACATGATTTGAACTGAACTGTCTATATGATCTTGAACTATGCTCATGACTACAGCCAAAACAAAAACAAAACAAAACAAAAACAAAAAAAGGGGGTGGGGGGGGGGGGGGGGGGGGGGGGGGGGGGGGGGGGGGGGGGGGGCAATGATATCACGGAACAATAACTGGAGGAGACAGACAGCTAGCATCCTTGTCTGTACGATCTTGAACCATGGAGACGACCTACAACCAATACAGATAAAACGACTTCATCCGTCAGTTACTTGAGGAAACAGAGAGCTGGCAGTTACTGTATGCCCTTGAACGATGGATGTCATCTACGACCAACGCAGATGGAATGACATCATTCGCCATGTACTAATGGAGACGGAGAACTGGCAGTCAGTCTGTATGACCTTGAACCGTGGTAACGATCTTCAAGCAATGCGCGGAGGTACGGGTCTCGGTGATCACTTCTCTCTTCCTGTCAGGTGGAATGCGTTGTGTTCTAACGGCGACTACCCGGTAGGTAAATGGTAGAAACCATGGCGGACCTCTAAAGAAGAGCGGTTGGTCTGATAGTTGTCGGGTACTCATGGATTGATTTAGGGGGAAGACAGAATGTGTGTGTGTGTTTGTGTGTGTGTGTGTGTGTGTGTGTGTGTGTGTGTGTGTGTGTGTGTGTGTGTGTGTGGTGTGTGTGTGTGTGTGTGTGTGTGTGTGTGTGTGTGTGTGTGTGAGAGAGAGAGAGAGAGAGAGAGAGAGAGAGATGGGTGCCAGGTGTATGGGTGGAGATGTCAGTGTACGTAAGATCATCAGCATGGTGGATGGGGGCGGCTGTTTTGTTTCATCTGTCGCTAGAGCCACACCGCGCGAACTTACTCCCATCTGTCTATCTCACATCAGTGTACATGGCATTGCTCACCCCCTTCCAGCCTCAGCACCTAGACACTTCAGTCTAGACACAGCATCCCTGGCCCGACTACAGATACAACAGGAATCGTCTGCAACACACCTGCCTCCTCTTCCATTTCCCCATACTGTCAGTGTGATACCCTTTCCACCTCCACAACTGTAAAAGAGCCGCTCTGCTCGCCCCTACTTCCCCTCTATCCCTCCCGGACGCTCTCCCACTCTTCCTCACTCAATTTAAAACAAGCCGCAAAGCTGCCGAGTAGCAGTTAGCATGCCGGCATCTGCAGGCTCGTTTCACATGACACGCATGTGTTCAAATTGTCACGGACAAAAATAGAAAAACCGAATTCGTGGTCAGTCGCCAGCCAGTTTGGTCGGACTTAAGCACGAACTCAAACATCCTGGCGCCAGGTAGACGACTTCATGCGTCGCCTCAGCCAATTAAAGGCTATTTTTAGTTCTTGCGGAGACGGCAGACAGACTGAGAGGCTGACCAACGTCTCAATAGGTCTGGCCAGACGGATCGCCACGTCTAGGCCAGACTGATCCGGCTAATTTACAAGACCAGTGTCCACAGTTAAGCCAGACGTCGCCGGTTGAAGTAGGAAGGGGGAAGGTATTGTGTGGTGGGGGGTGAAATCAAGCTAATTAATTAAATGACCCATTGACCACCACAGAGAGCAAGGCCGGTAGATGTGACTTTGACGAGTTGAATGTCCAATGGAATTAGAGGGAGGTGGCCTCAGTACTAGGCGGGAAAAATTCTGACCAATGGTACTCACCCTTTGACACATAGGATGAGAATAAGAAAGAACCAGGGGAGAAGAAGGAGAAAACCAGGGGGAGAAAGAACAGACAGAGAGAGAGAGGAAGAGGTTCTGGGTGTAGGCTCTGCACGAGAGAAAGGCAGAGAGATGAGAGAAGTGAAGCGAACCGAGTCGAAGCATTAGCACTAGATAGAGTCTGCAGAGGAAGGACTAAGGAGAGATGTTGAGAGGGAGAGTTGCTAACTGATGAAGAGAAAAAAAAGAAAAAAGAAAAAGAAAAGAAAAGCAACCATGTCCATTTGATAGAGCAGACTAGAAGAGAGAGAGAGAGAGAGTGCAATGCGTTAATGCAGGAAGAAAGAAAGGAGAACAGATCGATGTCTGGTAGTCACTGTTCAATCTGAACTGGGGTTCGACCTCATACCTGGCAGCGCCACTTTCATCAGCAGTCCAACCTGACCAACGCCAGCGGTCTAACCTGACCAGTGCCAGCAGTCTAACCTGACCAGTGCCAGCAGTCCAACCTGACCAGTGCCAGCGGTCCAACCTGACCAGTGCCAGCAGTTGTGTCGTGACTGGTGTTTGTGAAAGTGACAGTGAAAAGAAAAGAAAAAAAGGAAGAAAAGGAAAGACAGTGATTCGTAAATAGTTTAAGATCACCTGGCCAGGTAAAGTGAAAAATCTATTTATACCCGGTTAGTTAATGATGGTTTAGATAAATGGTTTTGTGAAGTTCAAGGAAAGAGAGAATGTTTTATTTTGTTTGACTCCATACGCATTGATGTTTTCTTCCATGATTATGTGTAGTAAAGTTATAGACTTTACTAGTGGTTTGATGTGACGAATGCATGATATATGAATGAGATCGTAAGCAAGCTGTGAGTGTGTTTGGGCTGTGCGCTAGTCCTTCCTCCACTGACATACCCCGAGGTTGACACAAATCAAATCTTTGACCACAGGAAACCGTTAGCTGGTAGGTAAATGGTGAAGGTCAGAAAGGCAAATACCACGCTCTCTCTCTCTCTCTCTCTCTCTCTCTCTCAATTAAGAAATATCTCCAGGCCCATGTGGGTCTGTTGTGCGAGAGAGAGAGAGAGAGAGAGAGAGAGAGAGAGAGAGAGAGAGAGAGAGAGAGAGAGAGAGAGAGAGAGAGGTGTGTGTGTGTGTGTGTGTGTGTGTGTGTGTGTGTGTGTGTGAGGGAGAGAGAGAGAGAGAGCGTTCGTGCGTCAGAACGTGCTTATCTTGTGCAAAGTAGAAGAAACTGTGCCTACAAAGTGTGTAAGCCATGCCAACCATGCATGTATCGAATTTGTTTTTTGTTTTTCCTGAACGTTTGTACTTCAATGGTTCTGTATTAGGCGTACCATTATGTATTTGTTTTGAGAAACTACATGCATGTTAAGAGAGAGAGAGAGAGAGAGAGAGAGAGAGAGAGAGAGAGAGAGAGAGAGAGAGAGAGAGAGAGAGAGAGGCAGGGTGTTGGGACATGATGTGCATGTTAATATCAGGTGATAGAGAATGGTTGTTTTCATCCGACCTTCATTCTGAATGGTGATCAGCCAGGTCGTCCTTGTGAAGGAACTGCTCTACTTAGTATCAGAGAAGAACAGTGAGTAACCTATATGTGTAGCGGCAGTTCTGATTATTATTGCCGACTCAGCCGGGCAGTAAGAAGCCTGATCGTTCGACCTATGTATTTTGGAACTGAACCTAAGGAGGGAAAAGCGCAGGCAGTCTGCAGGGGCGGGGAAAGGTAGGGATGGGGTAGCAAACTGCATTATGAGAGGGAGTAAACGGAGGGGAGGGGTGGCGGAATGGGGCGTGGGAGGGGGGAGCAGGGGCAGCCCTGGAAAGAATGTTAACCCTCCTTACACATTGAAATCCTATCGCTTTGTTCGATCTTCCAACAGCTAAGGTAATTTGATTTTGGTTCCAACTTTCGTCATTGCTGCCCGGAGTTCAGAGAGCCGAAAGCTGATGTGTGGTTGATACACCGACAGACTAACTGTACAGAAAATTGGACGCTGATCCAACAAAACACGCACATCAGCTCCACATGACCACCAGGGCATCCCCTACAGATAAGGAGGAATATGGCCAACACCGGTTAAATAACGTCAGACAGGCTATCTTGTTATCGACTAGCTGTCCATGGACAGGTGTGACAGGTGAGCGATCAATTCGAAATGTGAGGATTCTGGGTTCAAGTTTCAACAGCATCTGGTAGCTGAAGCATAAAGCCACATTTGTTACTCAATCCATCTTCAACGAACATATATTAAATCAGTGAAACCACGCAACAGGACTTGGGGGGGGGGGGGGGGGGGGGGGGGGGGGGGGGGGGGGGGGGGAGGAGGCACAGCTGCTGTCTGTATAGCCTTGACTCATGATGAATGCCTCCACTAACGTACATTCGATGACTTCACGTAATAGTCATTGGAGGAACACTAATAGCAACTGTGTGTATAGCCTCCTTGACCCATAGGGATGACCTAAACGAACTTACAAACCCCATGCGTGATTTCCGACGTTCCACCAGGTTGAATGAACTCTGTCCTAATCGCTACCAGATGACAGGAAGGGAGCAGAGAGGAAGGAATTCTTCATTGGGAATGGCAGGACACAGACAGATCGTCCCGTAGTAGGTTCTAGAGAGGACATTTAGTGTGGAATGTTACACTTTCCACAGAGAGAGAGAGAGAGAGAGAGAGAGGTTACAAAACAATGTATTCCTGAGTGTGTTCTGTAAGTCTTGTTGGCACACACTGCCCTCTAGCATGAGAAACTACACAGAAAAAATAAGTTGACCGGACAAATACAGAAGTGAAAATACCACGGCCTTTATTTCATTCACGGGCAAACAAATGCACTAAAACAGACAGACTCACTGAAGTTGAATGACCTAAGAAACAAAAGTACAGTGTACTGGCTGACCGAAAGGAGACAGGTGCAGGAGCAAAAGAAGATGGAAGACCTGTGTGTGTGTGTGTGTGTGTGTGTGTGTGAGGGGTGCATGTTCAGGTCGGTACACACTTGGCTGGAAGGGCCAGGTGGCTCAAGTCAGTGAGCTACGTGTCTGCCACGTGCTCGTGTTGTACGGAATTAAGATTCAATACTAATTTCGACGCGTACTGTCAAGCGATGTGGACGTAATTTGTTGTTGCTTTTGATCATTTCTGATTTGGTATATATATATATAATTGCTAGTATCAGTCATGTGAGTATGCAATGAATAATGAACTAAAATTGGTTACATTTACTGAAATGTTCTTTACTCTGGTGGTATTATGTACTTCAATGTTTACAGAATTATTTATAGCTACCACAGAGAAACCGATCTGCAATCAAAATAACAAAACAAAGAAAATATATAAACACACAAAAACCCCAGTACACACACACACACACACACACACACACACACACACAGTCCTTTCATTCCATTTTATTTGTGAATCGGAGACAAAAACTCTAAGAAATGTTCTAGTCCAGAACTTTTGGAAAGAGTTTCATTTTGTTTGTTTCGGCCTCATCTTTTTCATACAATGTGGTGTCTACAGAACTGCTTGTTGTTCCCTTAAACAACCAGCAAACAATCAAAACAATGAAACCATTTGTTTACAATGAATTACAACTCTTCGTTTATTCCATTTTATTTTAAAGTTTGTAACAACAAAAACAATTATAAGGAGGAAGAAGACGACGATGAGGAGGAACAGGATGCTGAAGCTGATGCTGATGCTGATAATGATTATTGTTGTCTGGCTCACCATCAACAGTTTCCTTGTTTCAAACGTATGCAACTGAGCAATGCAAACCAAAACGTCTTCTCTTCTGAGTAAAGAGGGCAGGGTGCCAGCCGCCCTGTGAAGTGGGATTAGCTGTACAGACGGGCAGGCGCTAGGCATGGGGTGTTGTTTATATTTCCGTCAACAGGCCATTAGGCATTGTCAGTGCCATGTCAAACCAGAGAAATTTCTCGGTGTCAAACAACCCTAGTCAAACTCGGGGAAAGCGCAATATATGTGCACCGACTTTCAAACATTAAGGGGAAGGATAGGGCGGGTCAGGAGATTGTCAGGAGAAGAAAGAAATACTGCTTCTGTATACAGTGGTTTATACCATGAAACAATACCAGTGTGTGTGTGTGTGTGTGTGTGTGCGTGCGTGTGTGTGTGTGTGTGTGTGTGTGCGTGCGTGCGTGCGTGCGTGCGTGCGTGCGTGCGTGCGTGTGTACGTACGTGCATGCATGCGTGTGTGTGGTGTTTATTTTCAAACTGACGTATCACCTAAAAAAAAATAATCATCACTTTTAACACTAGCACAAAAAAACGTTGCTGACCAAACAAAAAAATCAACGATTTCTTGAAAGAATAACTGAAATAATTTTATGAATCTAAAAGTATACGATCAATGTTTTAATTTCAATAACTTAAGAGTTCATGTAGTGTATAAGGAAATGTGCCCATCACAACTAATTCCTATTAATTCTAATAAAACTAATTCTCGTGTTCTGGATCAATATCAATAGCAAAATTCTGAAAACATCTGTACCTATCATATCCGAGCATCTCTGCAATAATTACTTGCAACCTTAGCATCAATTAATGTTTTTGTCCACAAGCTTGTAAGGAACCCAAAGTACTATCAATCTTTAAATCTGGTGAGTCAAACAGTCCTTCAAATTATAGACCAATATGGATTCGATCTGTTCTGTCTGAACATCTTGAAAGAAATCTGAAACAAGATCTCAGTTAGATTTCATTAAACATGATTCACTTCATCCATATGGATGCAAATTTAGAGAGAATCATTCCTGCTATACCGCACAAAGAAATCTATTGAAACAGAGAAATTAAATGTTAGCTTGCCCTAAAGAAACCATTCGTATGCGTATTCTTATTTCCTCCCTCTCTCTCTCTCTCTCTCTCCCCCTCTCGCTCGCTCGCTTTCTTTCTCTGACACGTGAGATCATATGTGTGTATGTCGACATGTACACACACACACAAACACATATACAATCATGAAGTACGTATGCGCGCGTGTGTGAGACCATATGTTTTGCGTGTACGTCCGTATCCTCTTGCTCTATTCCCATTGCGAAACATGAAGGTCTAGTGGCTAAGGTCGACAAGATTTGAACAAATCTACTCGCCAGAATACTCCATTACTTTTAAAGAAAAATATGGAGGCATGCTTCCCCAGATTTCTGGACACGGCACACCTGTCTGTCTCACGTGTTAAATCCAAACACCCCTCACCTATCTGTTTCCCATGCTGTATCAGAACATCCTACTTGTCTGTCTCGCATGTTACCTGACAAAACCCCACACTTTTCTCGCATGCTGGATCAGAACATCCAACATCTGTCTCACATGCTACATCACAACATCCCACACCTGTCCCACATGCAATATCACAACACCCCACACATGTCTGTCTGTCTTACACGCTACATCACAATATTCTACACCTGTCTGTAAGCTTCACTTGGTTATCTCACAACGTCCCATACCTGTCGGTCGGTCTCACGTGCTACATCACAACCTTCCATACCTGTCGGTCTGTCTCACGTGCTACATCACAACCGTCCATACCTGTCCATCTGTCTAACGTGCAACTTCAGAACATACCACATCAGTCTGTCTGTCTCGCGTGCCACACCAGTACATTCCAGACCTATCTGTCTGTCTCGAGTAAACAACACATCCTTCATCAGAAATGCCTTTTGAAAGACTGAAAAGACATGCTTTTGTCAACTTATTTTCAGACTTAAAAGCGGAACACAGCTCAGCATGGCGTCAAATTAATTTCACACAAAAATGTCAGATCATACTTGAATGGTTTTCTCCTTTCGGCCTTCAATTCTTACAGATATGTTACACAAAGGACAGCACACCACTGCTTGTAATTCAAATATAGCACAATCATATCTCACTATGCCACACAAACTGAATAATACACTTCACCGCGCCACTGCCAGAAATTCTATGACTAATGAAATTAACCTCACACCATACTAAAACCCCTCACAATGAATCTACAGTTTACCACTCTAGAAAGTGTGGATAGGTAATGAGTACGTAACTCACATCTCGTCACATGACACTAGATGACGTCATACTTTAGGACACGTTGAAATTACTCTGTAATGTTACTGTATTAGGTGGTTAACAAAGCTATGTCCGACACTGACAACCGACACTATGTGACATTTTTAAACAACCTCCTAATGGCAATTTGAAAAGACTTTGTGATGTGACAGTACATAGTGGTCGACAAAACTGTGTCTATCACTGACCACCTACACTGTATGACCTAACACTTTTAAACGACACCCTAATGGCACAGTGACTTGACTTCGTGATGTGACAGTACATGGTGGTCAACACTGCTATGTCCATCACTGACAACCTACACTACATGACCTAATACCTTTTAACGACTTGTTAATATACGGTGGTCAGCAAAGGTGTGTCTATCACTGACAAAATACACTACATGACCTAATGCTTCTAAACGGCCACCTAATGGGCACATCGAAATGACTGTCATGTTACATACAGTACATGGTGGTCAACAAAGCTGTGTCTATCACTGACAATCTACACTACATGACCGAATACTTTTTAACGACCTCCCAATGGGCACGATGAAATGACTGTGATGTTACAATACATGGCGGTCAACAATGCTGTGACCATCAATGACAGCCTACACTATATGACCTAATACACGTTGACATAACTTTGAGATGTTACAGTTCCTGATGGTCGACAAAGCTATGTCCATCACCGAAAACCTAAACTACAAGACCTGATACTTTAAAACGGTCTCCTAATGGGCGCGTTGAACTGACTGTGATGTTACAGTACACTGTGGTAAAAAAGATTGTTTCCATCATTGACACCCTTGGTCTATGCTGTGCAAAACATCTCATTGTCAACGCTGGTCCAACATGTCAGCGTTGGAAATAGCAGCCCAAGCTGCGAATTGCTAAGACCATATGAAACAATCCCGCAAACACGGTTACTGTGGACAAGAAGTTGACATTACCTCATGGCGTCCCCTTGTTACTGAACACCGACTGTAGGGCACAGAGGCAGAGAAGTTGACAGTCTTTTCCTTGTCAAACCTGGGTACATCTCATGCGCACACAGCGTGAATCTCTGACAGGATTTCACTTCTCAGACAGCACTGCTCACTCAGGATGCGAACTGGGGATCAAAGATGGCGGTTGGTGTTTGTGGCAAGTTGTGCCAGCCAGCTGCATGCTGTTGAACTATCCTGTTAGTCAACCAGAGCAGCCGTTGAGGCGCCGTCACAGGCAGTGTCAATGTGATTAGCGGGAACAGTGCTAACCCTGCCTGCATGGCAAATGTCAGAGGGCCAGTGAAGCGTGAGGACCCCTCCACTTGCCATATCATTATTATTATCCACACTTTCCCCAATCTCTCTCATCCACCACAGGCCACACAACCAACCCAACCTGCAAGCAGTCGGATTAGTCCCGGATTAAACTGCAGGGATTAACATCAAGGCATTCGCCAGGCTTCAGAGCGTGAAACGAGAGAGAGAGAGAGAGAGGGAAGGAGAAAGAGTGAATTAATTAGTTATTGTGGTAATGGTAAGCTTTACAAAGCCGTTCACAAGGGGAGACGGAAGGAATAGGGACTGTGCATAAAGAAAAATCAGAAATGAACACGACTTACAACATTACAAGAAAGTTCATCGTGATGAGGAGTCCAAATCATGGAAAAGCACAGAATTCAGTCTTCGACATCGAATATAAGTAACAGTAAATCAGAATTTAAAAGAGAAAAAAAAGTTGTGAAGTTCGCTTTGACGGCTGGACGCGAATCGAAGAAGTTATTCTGTGACTTTTAAGAAAAAAAAAATCTTGCAAAGAATTTCGGTAGTTTTTACCCTAGATTAGCTAATTCTTTATGACGCCTCCCGAAAGGGAGAGGCTCGAGATTAACTGAGGAGCTTTGAGACACAGACCGTTTTCTTTTGCTTTTTAAATCCCCCCACCCCTTCCCCTCATCGAAAAGCCTCTTGGTGTTCTTTGACTGGGTTCTGATTTAAGAAGTGCGATCAATACATCTCCCCGCGTTTTGGGCATGACGTGCCAAAAGTTATTGCGCAGCTTACAGCAGCGTTTCCGTTTGTGCCCCCATCCCACCACACCCCGCCCTCGTTTTGGATTCGAGTTATTGTAACATCCTCCACAGCAGTTCCTCTTCTGAGCCAGCCCCCCCCCCCCCCTTCTCTCAGACGGTGACTCTCTCCAGGCAGTCCTCCTGCTTGTGCGTGTGTTAGAGATTTGCTTGAAAAGATTATTGGTTTTCATTATATGTGGAATTTGTGCTATCTCTTTTGAAAAGATTATTGGTTTTCATTATATGTGGAATTTGTGCTATCTCTTTTGAAAAGATTATTGGTTTTCATTATATGTGGAATTTGTGCTATCTCTTTTTGTTGCGACTTACTCTCTGTTGAGTGAGCGGTGCACAGTTACATTTCTGTTCGTATACTCTCCCCTTGTCGACCAGATTGGCTTATCCCCACACGCAGACATTCATCCGAACGGACAGCCGTAACAAATATGTATGGCCGATATTCCAACACACAGCATGCTGCACGTGTAAACACAGCGTGACTCTTGACCCTGCCGGTCACTAATGGGGTCTACAATGCCAGTCCTGCCGACCGAGGCCCAGTGATTGGTCGGACACCACCTGGACTCATACTGACAGGAGCGGCGTTTCTGTCTGATGCCAGTGCTCCCCGAGATCAACCATGGACGGCTTACAGTCAGGTTGGAAGGCGTTCAGTTCACCACTATCCCAGTCATTCCGCTCTCTCTCTCTCTCTCTCTCTATATATATATATATATATATATATAGGTAATGCATACTGCTCCAAAAATAGGTACTGTGTACCCAAAGAAATGGAGACAGATAGAAAGAAGAGGGGGATGTAGACAAAGAAAATACAAACAGCCAGAGAGAGAGAGAGAGAGAGAGAGAGAGAGAGAGGGAGAGACAGACAGACAGACTGACAGACAGTGAGGAGTTAAGGGTTTAAGAATTTAATCCGCCTACTCTCACTGGTCAACAAACACGCCTTGGCTTAAGGCTGTGTCAGACCAATTGACATAGGCCAGAACACCAAGGCTACATCAAAATGTTGTTATGCTCTGCATAGTTATGTGGGGATTGTCTTCAGTCGTGACAAGCTCCTAGCATAACATTATCAGTCTCCCAAATCCCCCGAAGTCGGAGTGTGGCTGCCCATGTGGCGGGGTAATCAAAAACGGTCACACACGTAATGTTCTCATCCCCAGCTGATGCATTTGTGCCATAGTGTTCAAATACTTTGGCTGTTCGGATGATCCCTGGAGTCTTTTAGCCAGGGTACGACAACAACAACAACAACTGGTCAACAAACTAGTGACAAGCCATCTGGAACCTCCGTCCATAAGCCATTAAGTTTCTCCAGCCCTCTGGCAAGTCAACAAACAATGAACCAACCGACTAGGTGACGCGCTCTGTCAACGTCAAACAGCCATAATCGCCTTCCCGGCCTTAACAACAACCCACCTACCAGCTAGTCCGGTGTCTGTCTCGAAACAGCCTGCTTTAAATCCTCCCCCTTCGCGAGGCAACATACCTGCACAGACAGCCGGTAAGGACGGACAGAAATCAGAGGTTTGTACTTGAGGGCTGTCAACATGATCTCCCAAGCTCCACTGAGCAAGAAGCCGTGCACAAAATTACCCGAGGTCCATGATGATGAGGGCTGACGGCTACATCAACAAGGCCACGGCCACTCGACCCTCAAGCCCTTTTTTTTTTCCTATCTCACCATGCGTTGACCTGTTATGGAAATCCATGCTCCGTGTTGGTGTGGTTCGCTGTGCTACAAACGTGATTCGATTCGAAGTTTTGTGTTTGCAGCCGATCAGAAAGCAACATGCATACTGGACGACTTGACCCACGCTGTGCAGGACACGCTCCCTCCACCCCTTTCTTCGTCCTCCAACTCCCTCTCCTTCATCCCTCAATTCTTCACAAAATTTATTTACACCTGTTGAAGAAGAGTTAAAAGTGTATGCCAATGTTACGGGTTACCTGCCATTCCGTTGTTTAAAACTCTCCTCCTTTTCCCCAGCTTGGAAGTCAGACCATACAGTACTGCATAGTCTATCAACTGTCCCTCTTCCCTCCCATCTGACTAGATCATACCATACAGTACTGTTTATCCATCAACTGTCCCTCTCCCCTCCCATCTGACTGGGTCATACCTTACAGTACTGTTTAGTCCATCAACTGTCCCTCTCCCCTCCATCTGACTGGATCATACCTTACAGTACTGCACAGTCCATCAACTGCCTCTTTTACCTCCCATCTGACTAAGTCATACCTTACAGTACTGCATAGTCCATCAACTGCCTCTCTTCCCTCATCTGTCTGGGTCATACCTTACAGTACTTCATAGTCCATCATTTGCCTCTCTCCCCTCCCATCTGACTGGATCATGCCTTACAGTACTGCATAGTCCATCAACTGCCTCTCTCCCCGCCCATCTGACTGGATCATGCCTTACAGTACTGCAGAGTCCATCAACTGTCCCTCTCCCCTCCCATCTGACTGGATCATGCCTTACGGTACTGGATAGTCCATCAACTGCCTCTCTTCCCTCTCATCTGTCTGGGTCATACCTTACAGTACTCCATAGTCCATCAACTGCCTCTCTTCCCTCTCATCTGTCTGGGTCATACCTTACAGTACTTCATAGTCCATCAACTGCCTCTCTTCCCTCTCATCTGTCTGGGTCATACCTTACAGAACTGCAGTCTTACAGAACTGCAGAGTCCATCAACTGTCCCTCTCCCCTCCCATCTGACTGGATCATACCTTACAGTACTGCATAGTCCATCAACTGCCTCTCTTCCCTCCCATCTGACTGGATCATGCCTTATAGTACTATTTAGTCCATCAACTGCCTCTCTTTCCTCTCATCCGTCTGGGTCACGCCTTACAGTACTGTTTAGTCCATCAACTGCCTCTCTTTCCTCTCATGTGTCTGGGTCATGCCTTACTGTTACAGTGCTGTTTAGTCCATCAACTGCCTCTCTTCCTTCCCATCTGTCTGGGTCATGCCTTATAGTACTATTTAGTCCATCAACTGCCTCTCTTTCCTCTCATCCGTCTGGGTCACGCCTTACAGTACTGTTTAGTCCATCAACTGCCTCTCTTTCCTCTCATGTGTCTGGGCCACGCCTTACAGTACTGCATAGTCCATCAACTGCCTCTCTTCCCTCCCATCTGTCGGGGTCGTGCCTTACAGTGCTGTCTAGTCCATCAACTGCCTCTCTTCCCTCCCATCTAACTGGGTCATGCTTTACAGTACTGCATAGTCCATCAACTGCCTCTCTTCCCTCTCATCTGTCTGGGTCATGCTTACAGTACTCAGTTTAGTCCATCAACTGCCTCTCTTCCCTCTCATCTGTCTGGGTCATGCCTTACAGTACTGTTTAGTCCATCAACTGCCTCTCTTCCCTCTCATCTGTCTGGGTCATACCTTACAGAACTGTTTAGTCCATCAACCGCTTCTCTTCCCTCTCATCTTCTGGGTCACGCCTTACATTATTAGCCAATTCATCAACTGCCCTCTTCCCTCCCGTCTGATTTCATTCATGTTGCTTACAGCCAACGTGATAGCATAGGGTCATATCAGAGCTGTCACCTCGTTGAAGTCAACTCTCAAAAACTATTCACACACACACACACACACACACACACACACACACCATCATCATCATCATGATCATCATTATGATCATCAAAGTAGATTTTCTAAGAACATGCCGGAATTTCATTAAAATGTTTTTTTTCCCATAAAATCTTCGATCAGAAAGAATGTTTATCTCTTTCAAAAAACCACACACGAGGGACATCTCTGACCGGGTCACACCAGAAAAGGTGGCACTTTCTCTGGTGACACCTCATATGCTTATTTAGTTCATCAACTGTCTCCCTTCCCTCCCATCTAACCGGGTCATACCTCAAAGGTCTGTGTAGTTCATCAACTGCCTCTCTTCCCTCCAATCTGACTGGGTCATACCTCAAAGGTCTGTGTAGTTCATCAACTGCCTCTCTGTCACGGACAAAAAAATGAAACAACCTAACTTGGGGGAAACAACCTAACTTGGGGAGTCGCCAGCCAATTTGTTCGGACCTAAGTCCAACTCAAACATTCTAGGCGTCAGAAAGACGGGCCCATAGGTCGGGTCCGGCCAATTAAGCTTAGTGGAGAGGTTTCACCGAGACGGTCCGACCCACCCAGACTGACTAAGCGGCTTTGACCGACGCCTCGATGTCTGCCCAGACGGACCTCAGTACCTGGGCCAGCCTTATCCGGCCAATTTGTGGAACCAACGTCATTGTTAGTCGGACGTCGCAGGAAAGGGAGAGGGAGAAGGTAGTGTGTGGTGGGGTGAAATCTAGCTAATCAATTAAATGACCAATTGACCACCACAGAGAGTAAGGCGTGTAGACGGGACTGTCGTGATGTGAATATCCAATGGAATTAGAGGGAGACAACTTCGGGGTGTCAGGGGTAAAAATACTGACCAATGGTACTGGCCCTTGGACACGGGGTTAGAGCATAAAGGAATGTGTGAGTGAGAGAAGAGGAGGAAAAACGAACAGACAGAGAGAGAGAGGGGGGAAGTTCGGGAGAGTAGGCTCTCGCCTACAGGAAGGCAGGGAGATGAGAACGAACAGAGACAGAGAGATGAGGAGGTTTTAGGTGTAGTCTCTGCACGAGGGAAAAGGCAGAGAGATGAAGAGAGGAGAGAACGAGGGGAAGAACGAACAGAGAGAGAGGGAGAGAGAGGTTCTGAGTGGAGCTCTGCAGGAGAGAAGGGCAGAGAGAGAGAGAGATGAGGGGAGAAGAGAAGAGAACCAAGTTGAGAGATTAGCATGAGATAGTCTGCAGAGGAAGGACTGAGGAGAGATGTGGAGAGAGAGAGAGAGTTGCTAATTTATGAAGAAGAAAAGAAAGAAAAGAAAAAAGAAAAGAAAAGCAACCATGTCCATTTGATAAGAGCAGACTAGAAGAGAGAGAGAGAGAGAGAGTGCAATGCGTTAATGCAGGAAGAAAGAAAGGAGAACAGATCGATGTTGATAGTCACTGTTCTACCCTAACCGGGGGTTCGACCTCATACCTGGCAGCGTCACTTCGCCAAGCAGAACCACAGACCAACGCCAACAGTCTCACCTGACCAGGCGCCATCAGACCAACACCAGTGCCGGCAGTTGTGTCGTGTTGTGAAAGTGACAGTGAAAAGAAAAAGAAAAGAAAAGAAAAGACAGTGATTCGTGAATAGTTAAGATCACCTGGCCAGGTAAAGTAGAAATCTGTTTATACCCGGGTTAGTTAACGATGTTTTAGATAAATGATTCTGTGAAGTTCAAGGAAAGAGAGAATGTTTTATTTTGTTTGGTTCTATATGCATTGATGTTCTTTCTATGATCATGTATAGTAAAGTTATAGACTTTACTAGTGGTTTGATGTGACGAATGCATGATATATGAATGAGATTGTAAGCAAGCTGTGAGTGTGTTTGGGCTGTGCGCTAGTCCTTCCTCCACTGACATTACACCGGGGTTGACAATTTATTGGCGAGCTTGCCAGGATATTCTGGCCCATTTATTATAATTGTTCAACTTCTCAGAGAGGAAGCTGGGTGGGATTCAAGTATTGTAATCCTAAGACAAGGGGTTGTCTTACTGTATGTTCCCAAGATAGTTAAATACTAGGCTTGGCATTGCTTCCAAGATAGTTAATACTAGGCTTGGCATTTCAGCCCCAGAGTACTCATTTCGCACAGATTTCCTATAATTCGCTCTCATAGTTGGGTCAGGCGCTGGGCGTCTTTAAAAACTAATTACGTTGCCCCAAGCTAATATTATCATTCATAGGATTGTGCTATTACGTCACTCGTGTCGGAAACCACCAGTTTGGCTGTCGTAGTAATAAAATCTTGTTCAAAAAAAAAAAAAGAGATATAATGGCGGAAGAAAAGAACACCCCTATTGAACAACTTGTGAGCGTCGCTCGTGATTTAGGTTACTCAGGAGATGAGTTGCGTGCATTCGTTGAAAACCAACAAAAGATGGAAAGAGATGAGCGAGCAGAAAGACGCCGTGTCGCAGCAGAGATAGCAATAGCAGAGCAGGAAAGATTAAAAGCTAGCGAAACGCAGGAAACAGAAAGAATGAAGCAGGAAACAGAAAGAATGAAGCAGGAAACAGAAAGATTAAGGATTCAGACTAGCGAAACGCAGGAAACAGAAAGAATAAGGGAAGCGCAGGAGACAGAAAGAATGAAGCAGGAAACGGAAAGATTAAAGGTTCAATTAGAATTAGAGAAAGTGAGAATACAAAGGGAGACCACCGAGGATGGTAGTTCAGTTTCCAGTGACTCTGTGCGCAGCTATGCTCCCCGACCCAAGTTGCCAAAATTCTCGGAAGGGACCGATTCGATTGACGCATACATCAGTCGTTTCGAAACGTTTGCGACCAGTCAGGGTTGGCCTCCAGAAGAGTGGGCAGTCATTTTGTCAGCGTTACTGACGGGTAAGGCGTTGCAGATTTTCACTGCGTTACCAGCAGAACAACAGTCTGATTTTGGTGCTGTGAAGGAGTCTTTAATGAAAGGATTTGACCTCACAGAGGAGGGGTTCAGGAAGAAATTTCGTTCAGCTAGATTGCAAGCAGGGGAAACGTACACTCAGTTTGGTGCACGTTTAGATCACTATTTCGAAAAATGGTTAGAGTTGAGTGGTACGAAAAAGGAGTTCGCCGAATTGAAAGAGCTAGTTATGAAAGAACAGATTTTGTCAGGTTGCGGCCCTGAGTTAACCATACATTTGAAAGAGAGACAGCCAGAGACAGCAGGGGAGTTGTTGAAGTTCGCAGAGGTGTATAGAGAGGCACGTTTGGGCACTAAGGTGCAGGAGAAACAGGTGCTAGGCACAGGTGAGAAGAGTGCAAGGAGACCAGGAGAGTTTTCTGCAAAGTCTGCAAACCCAGTGGTGGGGCAGAAGGAAGGGCAAAGGGACATTAGGTGTTTCATTTGTCACAAGAAGGGACATGTGGCGAGGGATTGTCGCATGAGGTTCCAGAAGGCAGCAGCCTTGCAAGAGGTGGATAAGGGTCGTCAGGGGAAACGACCTGCAGTGGAACCAAGAGGGATTCAGTCTGAAGAGGGTGGAGTGCAGCTTATGGCTAGCACTGGACAGCAGTCAGTGTCAGGGATGGAGGGCACTAGGCTGAGTGGTTCGTTACCAGTGGAAGAAGGGTGGATTGGCCAGCAGAGGGTGAAAGTGTTACGAGACACTGGTTGTTCATGCGGGGTAGTACGAACAACGCTGGTCGATAAAGGGGATTTGACAGGGCAAATCCAGACCTGTACTCTAATCGATGGCACTGTGAGGGAGTTTCCAGTTGCTAAGATAGAAGTACGTACCCCTTACTTCTCAGGCGAGTTGTCTGCGTTGGTGATGGAGAAACCCCTTCACGATTTGATCATTGGAAATATTCCAGGGGCAAGGGATCCAGGGGATCCTGAGTTGTTGACTGCTACAGGGGCAGCAGTTCAGACACGGAGCAAGAAGGAGGAAAAGGTTGTTAAACCGTTAGTTGTTCCAGGAAGGAAGTCGGGCATAGATGTGTCGCCTGATGAGTTTAGGGCAGCGCAGGAACAAGACCCTTCGCTCGTGAAGTCTTGGGAGTTGGCAAGAGGTGGAGAGAAACAGGAGGTTAGAGGAGGTGAGACAGAATTTCTTGTGAAAGGCGGGCTGTTGTACCGAGTGTTCACCAAGGGGAAGACAGGTAAGGTGACCACTCAGTTAGAGGTACCAGCGTGTTATCGTGACACTGTCATGTCAGTGGGTCACGAGTCGCTCATGGCGGGTCATCTCGGCACCAGCAAAACAGCTAACCGAGTCTTTGATGACTTTCATTGGCCAGGAGCAATGGCAGACATAAAGCGGTTCTGCATGTCATGTGATGTGTGTCAAAGGTCAGCCACAAGAGGGGTGAAGAGGAAGGCGCCTCTTAAACATCCCCCTTTAATTGACACACCGTTCAGGAGAGTGGCTGTTGATCTGATTGGCCCAATCGCGCCCTGTTCCAAAGATGGGCACAGGTATGAGACACGTAAGGTTGCAAGGGAAAGTTTGCAGGAGGCTAGGGTCGTTCAGAAGAAGCAATATGACAGGAAGGTGAGGAAGCAATCCCTCAAGGCGGGAGATCAAGTCCTGGTACTGCTTCCCACGGGTCACAACAAGCTGCTGAGGCATTGGAAAGGACCATTCACCATCACTGAAAAGGTCGGTCGGGATTACCGAATTGATGTGAATGGGAAACCAAAACTTTTCCATGCAAATTTCCTCCGCAAATATATTCAGCGTGAGACTCAGCACATAGGCGCAGCAGCAATCATTGATGAGGTGAAAGAGACCCAGCAGAAGAAGGGGAGATTTTGTTGCCTAAGTTTCCAGAAGAGTCATACAGGGATGTGTCACTGTATGAAGGGCTAGACATTAGGAGTTCCTAGGTTTTGTTGTCGGAGGCGACACAAAGCAGCCGGAAAGAGGAAAGGTGGAGAAGATGATGAATTCAGAGAGACCAAAGACCAAAACAGAAGTCAGGAGTCTGCTAGGTTTTATTGGGTTCTATAGAGAGTTTGTCCCAAATTTCGCAGCAATCACGAGTCCTCTCAGCGATTTGGTCAAGGCAGGGAAACCGGCAGTGGTCGAATGGTCAGACGCTGCAGAGCAAGCACTGCAGACGGTATTAGAAAGACTAGGTTCCCGTCCCATCTTGAAGCTACCAGATATGTCCAAACCATTTTTGTTGCGGACAGATGCATCAGGCGGTGGGATAGGTGCAGTATTGTTACAGGAGCATGAAGGGGTCGAGTTTCCTGTGAGATATGCTAGCAGGAAGTTGACAAAGTGTGAAGAAGGGTACGCAACGGTGGAGAAGGAGTGTTTAGCGGTCGTGTGGGCCGTGCAGAAATTCCACAAATACTTGTATGGGAAAGAGTTCGTGATCGAGACGGATCATCAACCACTCAAATTCCTGCAGGAGGCGCAGTTGAAAAACAGCAGGGTTCTGCGTTGGGCAATGGCACTGCAGCCCTACAGGTATCGAGTGCAGTACATTCCAGGTCGACAGAATGTCGGAGCTGACTATTTAAGTCGTGTAGTCTAGCAAGCTGCAACTCAGAGGAAGTCAGTCATATCCAGGGTGCTTTGTTGATAATATGTGTTGATTCCAGTTATGTTGATTGGATATGGGTTCATTCCCAGTTGGCTATGGTTCATATTTTTTTTTGTGTGTGAGACTTGTTCATATTTTCTTTGTGAGACTTGTTCATGTGGATGTAGTTATGCTTGGAGCATACAGTCGCTTGTGTAGTGATGCATTATTTGCAATAAGTGAGGATGGAGATTCCTCAGTGAAGTGTCATGGATCGCGATCATATTATATTGTGCTTTTCATAAGAATTGTGAAAAGGAGAGATGGCAAATCCGCAGGTAGGGAATTGCATAAGTGCGCACAGAGGTCGTTATAGAATGAGTTGAAATAACGCAAGAGCGCACGTCAATGATAACTCATTGGAGTGGTATTCACTAATTGTATATTTTATAACTTATAAACCGTTGGTTGTAAAGTATTTTCCAAACTTTGCGCGTGTAGCTGTGTGTCAGCAAATTCGGTTGTTGTCCTTTTTGTACCGTTGTTTTGAGACAATGCGGAGCATGGTCTTTTGCAAGGGGAAATTGTCACGGACAAAAAAATGAAACAACCTAACTTGGGGGAAACAACCTAACTTGGGGAGTCGCCAGCCAATTTGTTCGGACCTAAGTCCAAACTAAAACATTCTAGGCGTCAGAAAGACGGGCCCATAGGTCGGGTCCGGCCAATTAAGCTTAGTGGAGAGGTTTCACCGAGACGGTCCGACCCACCCAGACTGACTAAGCGGCTTTGACCGACGCCTCGATGTCTGCCCAGACGGACCTCAGTACCTGGGCCAGCCTTATCCGGCCAATTTGTGGAACCAACGTCATTGTTAGTCGGACGTCGCAGGAAAGGGAGAGGGAGAAGGTAGTGTGTGGTGGGGGTGAAATCTAGCTAATCAATTAAATGACCAATTGACCACCACAGAGAGTAAGGCGTGTAGACGGGACTGTCGTGATGTGAATATCCAATGGAATTAGAGGGAGACAACTTCGGGGTGTCAGGGGTAAAAATACTGACCAATGGTACTGGCCCTTGGACACGGGGTTAGAGCATAAAGGAATGTGTGAGTGAGAGAAGAGGAGGAAAAAACGAACAGACAGAGAGAGAGAGGGGGGAAGTTCGGGAGAGTAGGCTCTCGCCTACAGGAAGGCAGGGAGATGAGAACGAACAGAGACAGAGAGATGAGGAGGTTTTAGGTGTAGTCTCTGCACGAGGGAAAAGGCAGAGAGATGAAGAGAGGAGAGAACGAGGGGAAGAACGAACAGAGAGAGAGGGAGAGAGAGGTTCTGAGTGGAGCTCTGCAGGAGAGAAGGGCAGAGAGAGAGAGAGATGAGGGGAGGAGAGAAGAGAACCAAGTTGAGAGATTAGCATGAGATAGTCTGCAGAGGAAGGACTGAGGAGAGATGTGGAGAGAGAGAGAGAGTTGCTAATTTATGAAGAAAAAGAAAGAAAAGAAAAAAGAAAAGAAAAGCAACCATGTCCATTTGATAAGAGCAGACTAGAAGAGAGAGAGAGAGAGAGAGTGCAATGCGTTAATGCAGGAAGAAAGAAAGGAGAACAGATCGATGTTGATAGTCACTGTTCTACCCTAACCGGGGTTCGACCTCATACCTGGCAGCGTCACTTCGCCAAGCAGAACCACAGACCAACGCCAACAGTCTCACCTGACCAGGCGCCATCAGACCAACACCAGTGCCGGCAGTTGTGTCGTGTTGTGAAAGTGACAGTGAAAAGAAAAAGAAAAGAAAAGAAAGACAGTGATTCGTGAATAGTTAAGATCACCTGGCCAGGTAAAGTAGAAATCTGTTTATACCCGGGTTAGTTAACGATGTTTTAGATAAATGATTCTGTGAAGTTCAAGGAAAGAGAGAATGTTTTATTTTGTTTGGTTCTATATGCATTGATGTTCTTTCTATGATCATGTATAGTAAAGTTATAGACTTTACTAGTGGTTTGATGTGACGAATGCATGATATATGAATGAGATTGTAAGCAAGCTGTGAGTGTGTTTGGGCTGTGCGCTAGTCCTTCCTCCACTGACATTACACCGGGGTTGACACTCTCTTCCCTCCAATCTGACTGGGCCATACCTCAAAAGTTTGTGTAGTTCATCAACTGCCTCTCTTCCCTCCAATCTGACTGGGTCATACCGCAAAGGTTTGTGTAGTTCATCAACTGCCTCTCTTCCCTCCAATATGACTGGGTCATACCTCAAAGGTTTGTGTAATTCATCAACTGCCTCTCTTCCCTTAATTCAAACTGACTGGGTCATACCTAAAAAATTTGTGTAGTTCATCAACTGCCTCTCTTCCCTCCAATCTGACTGGGTCATACTTCAAAGGTTTGTGTAGTTCATCAATTGCCTCTCTTCCCTTCAATCTGACTGGGTCATACCTCAAAAGTTTGTGTAGTTCATCAACTGCCTCTCTTCCCTCCAATCTGACTGGGTCATACCTCAAAGGTTTGTGTAGTTCATCAAATGGCTCCTTCCCTCCCATCTAACCGGGTCATATCTCAAAGGTCTGTGTAGTTCTCAACTGCCTCTCTTCCCTCCAATCTGACTGGGTCATACCTCAAAAGTTTGTGTAGTTCATCAATTGCCTCTCTTCCCTCCAATCTGACTGGGTCATACCTCAAAGGTTTGTGTAGTTCATCAACTGCCTCTCTTCCCTCCAATATGACTGGGTCATACCTCAAAGGTTTGTGTAATTCATCAACTGCCTCTCTTCCCTTCAAACTGACTGGGTCATACCTCAGAAATTTGTGTAGTTCATCAACTGCCTCTCTTCCCTCCAATCTGACTGGGTCATACTTCAAAGGTTTGTGTAGTTCATCAATTGCCTCTCTTCCCTTCAATCTGACTGGGTCATACCTCAAAAGTTTGTGTAGTTCATCAACTGCCTCTCTTCCCTCCAATCTGACTGGGTCATACTTCAAAGGTTTGTGTAGTTCATCAACTGCCTCTCTTCCCTTCAATCTGACTGGGTCATACCTCAAAGGTTTGTGTAGTTCATGAACTGCCTCTCTTCCCTCCAATATGACTGGGTCATACCTCAAAGGTTTGTGTAGTTCATGAACTGCCTCTCTTCCTTCAATCTGACTGGGTCATACCTCAAAGGTTTGTGTAGTTCATCAACTGCCTCTCTTCCCTTCAATCTGACTGGGTCATACCTCAAAGGTTTGTGAGGTTCATCAACTGCCTCTCTTCCCTTCAATCTGATTGGGTCAAACCTCACAAGCATAACAGAATAATTTCCCAGTACAGAAAAAAGCGTAAGCGAAATTACGCCCGTATTTGTGACTCCAGTTGCGCGCTTAATCGGAACCATGGCCGGAATTCCGTGAACACATTTTGACCAATCAATGAAGAGACGCGCGCGCGCAATTGCGCCCACAGCTGCTCGCGTGTTTGGGCCTTTAGGTGTTCCAGCGTGTTTGGGCCTTTTGGCGTTCCATACGAACTCTCTGTGACCCCTCCCTCTCCTCCTCTCCATCCCGCTCCTTCCTACCCGCTCAGCATCCCCTCCTTCCCCTCCCTCCTCCTTATTACCCCTCTTCATGCCAAGTCTGATAACTGCACTGGTCCCAATTAGCGTCCGCTAGGAGAGAAAGGACCCGAAAGTGATTGGAGATTTACGTTCCATTAGGCTGCACCTTGTTCACAGACCCTGACCTGCACTAAACCGACGTGGTGGCAAGAGACAGACTGAAGCTGGGCGTTGAGGGATCAGCGAAATAGGGCCTAGGGAACCTTATTGTATGATAAAAGTGCCAGCGGAAGCAAAGGTCACGTGTTTTCTATGAAGGGCCTAGCACCGCGGCTGCATCCAGCTGGTGAATGTGTTGTCCGCTCTCTCAGCCAAACACAACGGAAGCGCTTTTCAGCAGCCGTCTGCCGACTACTAGACTATCGAAATCCAATTCGCACACACATAATTATACCAGCTCGCCCGCAGTCTGCCTAATAGCCCTTTTATCAACTCTTGCTGCAAGGAACACA
>CM031605.1:22709325-22759325 GCA_018398815.1 Conus ventricosus
TCTAGGTCGATTTTATGTCTGATGATTCAGGCAAACTCTCTCTTTAATCATTTACGCAGAAAAATGGATTTATAGGAGAGACTGGATCAGTAACATTCATCAAATTTTAACTGGAACAGAGTTCGACTGCACTTTTAATCGAAATATTCTGCAACACAAACATCATTCATATCGAAATGACTCATGCTTTGAAAGAAAATTTAAGGTCGGAAGCATTTACAACTAAGCACAGCGACAACAATAACAGCTTATGTAACAGCAACAACAACAACAAGAAAAAAAAAGAAGAAAAGAAAAGGAAAGAAAGAAAGCAAAGAAAAAGAAAAGAAAAGGTCAGTTATTGAATGCTAACATGATTTCATCACACAAGTTAGGATGTAATGATCATTATCTACCTATTGAGACAGGAAGAGTAAATGTTGTTCGATGAGAATGCGATATTAAAAATTTTAAAAAGGCATGAGTTCTACTGGAGGTTGGTTCCATTTTCTTATGGACTAACCTGATTTTTACAAAAGAATGGTATCTAATAAATGTTTATATCCAAGGTTTACGGTACTTTCAAAAGATAAGATATGTATGTTACGTTCATGACCGGATCCGGATGTTCTGGTTCAACAAGTTACTTTACGCTGATATCTGAAATCCTGAATGCCCCCACCAGCATCATTAATGAAGTCTAGAATATTGAAAATCAGCAATGTTGGGAGCACACACTGATATCACTACATGTCTGACCACTGCTGCTAGTGGGCTGTGGAGTTGTGTGGTGGAGGCGAGGACCACTTACTGGTTGACTGTCGTCTCAAGACGTGGGACATGGCCCCAGGACACTCACTACATCCTGTTCCGTGGGCCTGATCACCACAATTTGGACCATTCAGTGGTCCAGCCTGCCTACACTGGGCTGTCCCTGATACTACACTGGACAAACACTACACAGTCTGACTGCAAACTGGAATCAATGCATCAAGATGATCCAAAGCAACAAAGATTTCACGACTGACCCACCAAGATCCAGTCTTCTTCGGCACGACACTAGACGACTGAGGGCCTAGAGAAGACACACCTACCAACCTACCTGCCTGCCCACCTTACTTCAGCACAACTATGAGAACCTCAGCCAATCGTGTAGAAACAGTTGCTCTAATCTCGCCGATTGCCATACAGGCGCTACCACTAATCGCCGGGATTATCCTTCATCTTAAGAGGCTTAGCTTCCCTCTTTTGCCAAACATCAGATCTTGAAATGCTGCTTTTGTGCTGTCACATTGAGATTGTCTGCCAAAATTCGTAAGTCGTGACTACACAAGCCTGAAGGACCTATATAAATACTCTATGAAAGGATATCTTCGTGTGAAAACATGCACGCTTCCAGCAAAACATCCTTCTACTCACCATTTAGTAGAATTTTTAAAATCCGAGATGCAGTTTTCATCTCTACATCAACTGGGCCATCACATTCAGTTACATTACTAATTACAATTCAAAATACCAGGAAGAGTGCACGCAGCACAATAAGTCACGACCACTATTAAAATTAGACAAAGGCTGGTTAATCTTTCTACTGGCAGCGCACGATTAAACAGCTTTTTACTAAAGAAGACCTTTACAACCACCAAAGTTCGTCAAATGCTGCTGTTCTTGATTTGGACATAGGTTGAAAATATGTTTATTCTGTACACAACCCTCTCACCACCCATTTTCATTCTAACGGTTTGTTACAACACCCTTACCATCCCCTCCTACCACCCCTCCCTCTGCCTGCCTGTCTGTCTGTCTGTCTATCTCTCCCCCTCCCTCCCCCCTCTCTCTCTTCCCCGACTACAATTCATTTCTCTTCTAATGTTTTCATAATGTTATTATCTTGTTTTTGCTCTCTGTCCTTATTTATTTATTCTTTTTTTTTTTTGGTAAACTTTTTTTTCTTGCCTTTTCGTTTTGGATATATTGAAATGGACAAACGAAACAAAGGAAACCGACCGAGGAAAAAAAAACTACCCCCTTACCTATGTTACACAGACTTCCACCACCCCATCCCCACCCTGCCTGAAGGCAGGTGTCAGCACTGCTTGAGAAAAGTTGAGGCCTGCTGGTCCCCACCGATGACCTGCATGGTCAGAGGCCATAGGACACTCACTGGCAGTAGGCCAAAGCAGCGGGAAAAAGCCAGGTCATTCACAGGTCTTTCATCTCAATCACCTTCACCCCCTGACACCCGCGGTCCGTCCAGTCTATACCACGTTTCACTACCGTTTTCTACAGGTGTCGTTGTGCCAGTACGGGAAACAATCCACATGCAGTGTAATCTCTCATGCTACACTACTCAACGGTGGACACTGCCACCAGAGGAAACATTCTCGATGTATTGTGACCTATGATACTACACTACACAACACAATGATAGATACTCTCCGTGATGCATTCTTTGTGCTGCACCATTCACTATAAAGCATGATCTTATATAGAGTGTTGGGACTTAGATGATATCAGAGAAACATTTGACAGCAGTCTCCATGAAAAACCTTTCACTAGATGCGATGGTTTTTAGTTCCTGACAGAGATAAATATTTTCAACTGATCCACGACTTTACAGAAAAAAGTTCCTCTTAAAAATTCAGTTACTGCGAGTTAAAAAAGGGACTTCATGAGAATTTGTTTTGTTTGTCAGTTTCTTAACAGCTTTGTAAGGAATTGGATTTAACAACATATGGTTTGGTTTGGTTTCAGTTTCTTAACAGCTTTGTAAGGAACTGTATTTAGCAAAACGACAGCCTTGATATGGCCCCCTCCTGGTCGGCTGGACTGTAAAGAACATGAAGTGAATTGAATCGATGGACGCTTCCGTCAGGAGAAACAATCCATGTGTGCTATGTCCTCTGATGCTACACTATAAAAGGGTTTACGCTGATGGTATACTCAGAAGCTTGATTCAACAAACTTTAATAACATAATGAGCTCCGGTGGCATAGGCAGTAAAGTCGTCTGCAACAAGCAGTGTCACAAAATTTAGAAATAGAGTTTGTTTCTTACCGCCAATGACATTGACAAACAAAGCACATGACAAGACACGATGCATTTCAACCACTTGGGTCTTCTTCAGGCGAAAAAATAAATCACATTTAACATTTGGGACAGTACAAACAAAGAACGAAAAACGAACGAAAAACGTACTGTCCCAAATGTTAAATGTGATTTATTTTTTCGCCTGAAGAAGACCCAAGTGGTTGAAATGCATCGTGTCTTGTCATGTGCTTTGTTTGTCAATGTCATTGGCGGTAAGAAACAAACTCTATTTCTAAATTTTGCTTCGTTCGCCGCCATCAGTCACTCCATTTTGAAGCAGTGTCACATTTAACCACTCGTACCACGCATGCGTCACCGACACTAGTATATTTCTCGTTCAGGCAGTTCATTTTGTAGTATCTGTTAACGGAAAAAAATAGGGGAAAGTAACACTGGCTGAACGAACGCACTCCTGTGTATGCTAATACTCATTTTTGCCCTTTGTGTGAACCAAGTGTTACAGAAATGGCTGCGGATTACTGATTAACCTATGCCCCTTCATGTTCTGGATCACTAACCACTTCACTAAAGAGGAAAGTCCGTTATTCTCTCAGGGAAGAAAAAAAACAAACATCCAAAGATAGAGGATTCCTGCCATTTGAATTTTCCGCTTCACGGATCTTTTGTATCAATGAAATCAGACGATCATGAAAACAACCTAGATCCTGACTTCTATTTCCGTATTCTACTTCTGGCACTGGGCTCTTTGGTACAGTACACAACTCTCAGGCACTGAATTTTCGCTATAGAACTCCAAGGCATTCAATTTGATAACCCTCAGACACTGAATTCTCTTTATATAATTCTAAGGCGCTGAATTTTGTGTATAAAAGTCTAAAGTATTTTATTCTATAATTCACAGACACTGAATTATCTGTATATAGCTCTCAGGCACTCAATTATCCGTATACACCTCTAAGACAGTTATTTCTATAACTCCTAAACACTAAATTCTCTGTATACAACTCTAATTAAAGGCAGTTAATTCTACAACTCACAGGCACTGAATTTTCTGTCTATAACTCTCAGGCACAGAATTCTCTGTATACAACTCTTAGACTAAGGCATCTAATTCTCTGCAGACAACTTTAAGCAGTTAATTCCATAACTCCCAGACACTGAATTCTCTGTATATAACTCTAAGGCAGAGAACAGGAAAATGCAGCTTCTAACGGGCGAAAGTGACCTAGAAGCTGCATTTTCCTGTTCTCTGACAAGTAACCAAAAAATAACGATTATTTACAAACAAACATACTGTGTAGGATTATCCGTTTTCAATACTAATTTACTAAACTTTTCAGATTTCAGTTTTTGCTTAATCCTGTGTTTTTCCTGGTCATTTTCAATAACATCATTTTCACACATACATTCATCAAATGCGTCTCTGTCTTTCATGTGAAATAAAACTACAGTCTTTAACTGTTCTCTAAAGTCTTTTAAAACTGAGTTATATTTCTGACATAAAATCCACACACTTATCCCAGCATGTCTTCCGCTAAAGGCTAGTTTTGACAAAGTTTTTCTTTTTTTAACTATGTCTCTTTCTGCCGAACAGTCATCTATAATAAATAGTGTCTGCGTTCCCTCAAACAATCTATAAAAGTGTTCTAAACATTCACTCAGTTTATTGCTAGGATCAACTAAAAATATGTTATCATCAGTCCATATAAACCTTCTATCGTGATATGCTTTGTTCCATTTAAGCGTTGGACAGAAAATCACAATATGAGCAAAATTATAACGATAAACTGTTTGTAACAGGCTGAGGACAAATATTGTTTTCCCACAACCAGTCTGTCCACAAATTAATGAACAATGAGGGGTTTTTATCATAAAGTTTAACTGCTCCATAGTTTTATAATAGAATTTAATCTAATCCAGTTATTATGTTTATCATACTTTCTGTTAAAACCTGTTCAGTATAATAAAACCCTATGAGGCCTAAATGTGTAAGATTAATCCAATTCAGTTCTGTAAGATTGTTTCTATTTAAGTCAACATTAATTTTGTTGCTTGTTGTTATGACCTTAATATCTTCACCATTGTGAAGAACGACGATGGTAACTTTAAGACGTTTAACGTCTAAGTTTTGCCAGCTAATATTAATTCCTTTTATAAGGTCGTCACTAACGCCCACAACCCCGTCCCTCTCCACATCTTTAAAGACAGAAATTTCAAATATCATTGTGAACGCATCTCCTAATTTTCTGCTTGGAAAGAACTGTAATTTTGTTGAAGCTTTCTTTAAAACTGTTTCTCTTCTGTGGAGGATGTACTGTTTTTTCTCATACGGCGATATTTCAATCTCTTTCCGACTATTGTCGTCCGGCATAAGACTTACATGTAAAGGGCCAGAGTTGAATGCTTTTCTGAAACTTTTTTGACGGCTAAAAAATGTAAATGGGCTTATGAATTCAAATTTTATTTCCCATTCTAAATATGGTTCCAAGTGCCATTTGAGGTCAGGTTTTCGAACTATTTTATATTCATACTGGCCAACATTATTTGCTTCTAGATTGCGCAGCTGTTCTAGTTTAGGAAACTTTTTGCTGTCGCCAACCTCTTTGCGTTTATAATCACCATCTTTAGTGTACTCAAAACCATACAAAACGCCTATCTCACCATTCTGTTCAAAGTCTGTAACGTCTGCAAGGTCTTTTAATTCTAAAGTTATACACCTCACAGGTGCTAATGTAACTCCGGATTCATCTGGCCCACGCGACATTATTTTTAGTACAACTTATTATTTTATTTCCAAAACAATGTGCAGGTTATCACATTTTATGACTTTCCCCGTTTTGTCTTTGATTTTTATATTAAATGATCCGACCCTCCCACAAACTAATCTTTTAAACTGTAAATTAGGGAATTGTATAATTTCATAATCACAATATGCAGCTTTCCCAGACGGAAGAGCTCTTAAAACAGTTGAGGGCCTTCCATCATATAAGTTTTCATCAGTGCTCAGCTCATCTAAATGAACATAGAGTAATGAATGTAATTCAAGATCGAGCGGATTTTTTCCCTCATAAGTAGTTTTGTCTGGTGTAACAATAAATCTTTGAGTGTCCTGACTGTCAGCTTCAAAGCCTAACATTTTAGCTAGCTCTTTATCAAAAAAGTAATTTGCTTCTTCAGGCTTGAATGTTAACATTGTTTTTAGATTTGCATTGTTAAGTTTGAGAGTAATGTCTAAGTTACTCATTGCTTCTTTTAGTGAGCAAAACCCGTAATAACCATCAGGTATTGTTAACAGGCTAACGTCGTTGCTTCCCCTTTCATATTTTTTAATCTTATTATTCCCCTTGGCTTTAGTTATATTAAACCATACAACTTTGTAGAATATTTCATGGAGCGCGACCATTTTGGTTCCGCAATCGTTATCAATAGCATGTTCTAAAGACAGAGGACTGTCTTGAGTTGTTATTGTTACAAACATTTTTTTAAACAAAATAAAAATGAGTGCGTTCAAATATACTAAAGATGCAAAATATTCTGTTGGGCCGCACTACAATCTTAAAAATATAGCAACTGATACTCTTGACATTGCTGTGACCCAGACTGACACTTTTCATAAAAAGGTGAGTACTCCATTAAGCAGATACCTTAACCCTCCTATTAAAAAAGACTACATCGCAAAAGTGTGGTTTAGCCATCCGATGCAGTTTTATCAGAACCAGTTAAACTTTGCTGTGTTTTGTGCAACAACTGGGTGTGGAGTATCGTATGCTAATCATTTAAATCATCCTGATCCTTTGGTGAGGTCAGTGTATAGATTTCATTTTTATTACACCTTCAGACGTATTTTGACTGAACTGCGAGCGCCATTACCGAATGACAAAACGTTTAACCCATTCAGCAACAGAATAGACATGAAGGCTTTTGAAAGAATCTGTAACGAATTCAATATTAATGTTAAGACAGACTTAGACAAAAGTCGGATCTTAATCATGGTTTAGGCACCCCTTATTGGTGGGGCGTGCACAGAAAGTATAACTATGACTGGAATCCTCCTTACACATCTTTCTCTTCAGGCACAGGCGTTCACCTCGGGTCCATAGAGCAAGAGCATAAAACAGCATGGACAACATTTATCTTAGACATCTGAGGGCCTAACTAAAGCGGGAATAGAACGAATAAACGACTCTATTCGTACTTACGTTTGGTGTTTGCTAGGTTCGCAAGCACAAGCGAGATCGAGCATAACTGATTCTTCTAACTGGCCTTGATGCACAAAAACAATACTTAGCAAATTTAGAGGACGCCATTAATTCTACAGTTGATTTACCTTCAAGTATAAAAAGGTACCAAAATGTTTTACATACGCAAGATCGAAAGTAGACTTTGCTGTTGGCACTGGTTTATATATGCTACCTTCTGACCTCAGACTCCGGGTGGGAACAATAATAAACTACAACAATGAAATCCTTGTGGCAGGCAATGAACAGAAGGTCGGAAAAAACGACATAAATTCTGAGCCATAATATTACAAACAAAAAAAAACACGTTTGACCCCCCAAGATTAAGTCATCCAATCCCTGGGGCCCCAAAAGCCCAAAGACTGTTTGAAGTCCAAAAAAATAATGACCATGAATATGAAAAGACAGCACTTGTTATTGGATTAACGGGCCTAGGATTACTCCGGCCTTATTTTACTAAATAGTAACCCAACTATTAAGAGAACTAATGCCATAAGAGCCAGCCATAAACCAACTACTTTGCTTGCAGTAGACAAAAGCCAGCTAATAACACTCCCAAATATACCAGGTAAAGAGTCATAGCTTACCGGGCTAATTTTTTAATAAACTCGCAAGATGATCAAGCTTTTTTTTACCCATGATTTATCAGGAGATGGCGGGGAGGCACTGAACTTTGCCCTCCGCCACCGCCCGTAATAGCCATTACCATGTACTTATTGCAAATCCTAAGGCAGTTATAACACTTGCTAATGTGACTCCCTGCTCTCTAAACAGTGTTCGTATTCTTTTCTGCTAGCGCGTGTTTTCCTATAAAATTCTTGAATAGTTTCTTATTCTGCTCATTTGAGTTCGTAATTGTTCTCGGTTAGTAACAACCCTTCTACTCTCGCTGATCTTACTTCTTTAAGCTCATTTATTTTTTTTTTTATTCTTGTAACATCACTCCTTAAGTTGGGCGCTCAGCCTCAGCGATTTTTCCCTTTTTTCTTTTTCATATTCTCATTTACTTCAGTCAGTTTTGCTAAATTGTTTATTAATTCTCCTCTAAAGGGTTCTTAAAGTGCGGTCAAGGCTAATAATCTTTTAAATGGGCGCCTGTATTCTTGCGCGGGCAGCGGGGGTTCATCTATAGTGTTTAATCTGTTTCTTCTTCTGGAGTGAGTTCTGCTGTTGCTTGTTTTTATTTCGCCCGCTGCTTGACTTAACTCTTCAAGTTCTATGTTTTTGCGTTTGGGTTACTTTTGGGGACTTTTGTTGTATGTTTTGAATTTTTTAGCAACTGCCTCCACATCTAATTTTGGTTTATAAAGCCAAGGCGTTTCCCGCTCGCTCACACTGAGCTTTTGAGTAATTGTACCCATGCCTAAAAACTTTGATGGGTCCTCGTTTAAACGTAAGCGGAACAAGTTCTCCTTTGTGGGTTCTAAAATACAAATGGTTATCTTTTAGTTTAAAATCATCAGGTATATAGTTTCAGGGGGTTCTATTCTAAATTTTGGGTATAATGATCTGACTTTACTTTCTGTTAATTTACGCCTTTGCTCCCCTTCGCTATTTCATCCTCTAATGAGATCGTTGAGCGATGCTGCTCAAAAGGGGTATTACTCATGCGTCTCCAAGATCACGAATACCATAATTTTTCATCTTCAATGCCCGCCATTTTTTTAAATAATTAACTTTTTATTTTGTTTTATAAAAATGTCACAAGTAATATGGCTCGATCTTAACCCGCATAGAAAACTGAAAGAACCCCTTGGCGCCAGGAAATAAACGGAATATTACTGTTCCAAATAATCCATCTACTATTGATCGGATCAATTCTACTGTTAAATTTCCAGACCTAGGAGCGAATGAAGTGATTGTGCCGGGCTCTGCGCGACTTACTTTCAAAATAGAACTCGAATCAAAAAACAGACACAAACAGGACATTTTGTCCAGAATTTGGGAGGGGCAATCGTTAAGAAATTTTTTAAAAACTTGAGGGGCAAGAAGTATTTTCTTTACATAATGCAGACATATTTTTAACCTATTCTGATCATGGCTAACCGGGAAGAAAGGGCTGATTTTGCGTTTCAAGGAATCGAAAATGAAGAAGCACTAAAACATAGAATAGGCGCCGCAGATGTTAAAGACGGCAAAAAGTAGTAGCCGTAAATTTTGCATAGGGAAATCGCTTTTTTCATTCCCTTAGTTTTTGAGTTGTTAAAAGCGCATCCCGCCATACTTTCAAGGACATTAAAAACAGATTGTCATACGAACTAACTTTTAATGAAAACAAACGTGTTTATTCTATCTACAAAAACCGAAGCAAAGTACAGCTTTTTCTGACATCACATTAGAGTTTGATGTTGTTACCACTCTAATTTAGCAAGGCTGATTGAGCAACAATATCAGTAAAAATTAGAAAAATTACGAAGGAGTGCGTCATCATACAACATATCCTAAAAGCAAGGCAACACTAAATGGAATTTTAATCTTAACTTTGCAGCAAATCACTTAAAGGTATTTTATTGCTGTGTGAAGATGAAGAACCATTCAAAAGAGCAATGAAAAGTTTATTAATCCAAAAATAACGAAAGTACAATGTTCGATTGAGGGTAGTCCTAACCAAATCTACGCTAGCGGGCTTAGACCTTATCAGCATTTTGACGAAATAAGAAAATTTTTTGGGGGGTGGGAGGGGTAAATCCAACGGGCAACCTTTTTTCTAAAGATTTAAAACCTTCACAGTGTTAGGCCCTTGATGATTATTTAACATCAAAATAACGGTTTATGGATTGACCTAAGGTCAACAAGGATAACGAGTTGCATGGAAGTGGGAGAGGGTTAAAAAACGAATAAACATTCAAATTGAGAAAGAAAAAGATGTTGATAAACCACTTAAAGTACATTTGTTTTTATTATATTGATGCCAGCTGAATATTGAAGATAACAGATTTAAAAAAAGTAGTATACTAAATTAAATTTTTTCAATTTTAAAAAAGCATGTCTGTTGAGGTTTATCCAAAAGTGCCTAAAGAAGGCAAAATCGACTCCAGGTCGTCTCTGCTGTTATAGAAGGCAACATGACTCTAAGGGGGTCTCTGCTGTAAAAACCTTAGATTAACAAACATTACACAAATGCAACAAAAACTAGAGCAGACCTTTCAAAATACAGCAAAGCTAAACAAGGTATTTTGCTGCCTTTAATGCTGTTACATATGTCAATACTGGAGCATCGACTATAAGCGCCGCACAGCAGGAACGAGTGTTGGCCTCTTAGCATCAGGCATAAGGCGCACCGGGAGCTTTGCCTCTAGGCGGGTTTGTCTTTAGCTCTTGGCCTATGTTCATTAGCCGTAGGTGCTGCTAGCAAAAAAATAAAAACCCAAACTCCAAAAGCACACAGCTTGGTTCAACTAATAACAGCTAAACTTAGTTCCTTCAAGCTGATTAGAATAAAGCCACTAGCTGACTCAAACATCACGGATGGGAAAAATTTAATCGTTTACAGGCCGATTTTGATGACTACAAAAACAAAAATTTGATCTTCAAAGAAAGGCGAGGACAAGTTTTTCTCAACAGCCAGACCCCGACAGATAAAAAAGGAATGCTTAAAAAAAGTAAACGAAACATTAAACTCCCGTTCTAAACAGCTCGCATTAACACGCCAAAGGGTGTTTATACTTTAGTTTATGATCCAAGCACAAAAGACTGTTGATATTGAATTTAATTTAATTTTTTGATTTAAATAAAAAATTTGATTGGGAAAAAAAACTCAGCATGGAAAAATATATGAAGGTCCAGACGAATTGTTTGAAGCAATGCAAGAAGATTTATCAAGAGCACTGAATGATATTGATTTAGAATCCCTTAATCCAGCAAACTACAGCAAGTGTTGCTCATGCTATTTCTCAAGTTCCAAGTAAACTAACAATAGACCCGCCAGTTAAAGTAAGTTACTGTTTTAATCGACTATATAACAATAAATAAGAAAACCTAGAAGTCTGGGTCATCGACAAACAACAGACAATTCTTTCCTTTAAATGACTTAAAAGCCTGGTTGGGCAGACCAACTGCTTACACAGTTTGATGTGGCCGCTGAAGAAGCCAAAATGAAGGCTCTGGGTTTGGGCAGAGGGCGAAGTCTTAGAGATCAGATTTAAAAAAGGCTAGTAAGCACCGATTAGGCAGGTCTTACATTCCGCTGCCTCCACATTAGTTGCAAAAAGAGCATTTCTAAACATAAAGAATTCGACAACAAATGTTTTCATGTGGTGTGTTCTCGCAAGGCTGCAAACACGCCCGCAAAAACGCAGAGAGAGGTCTAACTATCACCCCTTTCACTAATGATCTTAACTTTTGTGGAATATCCTTTCCTGTTAGCGGGATTCCATTGATCAGTTTTGAAGAACAAAACAAACCAATAACTTTTTAATTCTACACATGGGGGGAGGAAACAAATCTACAGCCCATTAAAGTGTCTAAGAATAGCCCAACGATTGGCGAGCCAGACAAAAATCATGTTGACTTACTGCTGATGTTTTCACCAGCAGGATACCCCATTACACATTGATACGCACGATGAGTAGATTATTGCGGCATACTTCAAAGCAAGGACTTAAGCAAGAATTCTGTAGAAAATGTTTAACAAGAATTCCATCTGTGCAAGCCGCGAGTGAACATATAAAACATTGTATTAACCCAGTTGACTGTAATACAGAACTAATTACGCCCCCACCCGGATCTAAAGTTAGTTTTAAGAACTGGAAACGGATGCAAAATTCTCCATACATTGTTTACGCAGACTTCGAGTCGCTTATTGTTCCTTATGATGGGCCAGCGCCACAAAAACTTCGGAAAACAGTCTTAATGAGTAATCATCAGATTTGTTCATTTGCCTTCATTATTGTCAGGTCGGATGGCGCTCACTCAACGCCAGAATTATATAGAGGACCAAATGCGGCTAGAAGATTTTTACAGCGCATGCAGCAAGTGCGTAATGACTGTTCTAATAATCTGAATTTATCTGAAATCATAATGACGCCTGAAGACCAACAACAGTATGACTCAGCCACACATTGTTGGATTTGCGGTTTAGGCCTCTCATCAGACGCAGCGAATCCAACAGGTGGCCTTGGTGGCCAGCGGGTAAGAGACCATGATCACATTAGTGGAAAGTTTAGAGGAGCAGCACACAGTAAATGCAATCTTCAACTAAAGTTTGAACCAAAGACATGGAAGCTGCCTGTATTCTTTCATAACTTGCGAGGTTACGACTCTCATCTTATAATGAAAGCAGTGGGCGATGCCTTCAGGGTGTCATGCATTGCACAGTCATCAGAAAAGTACATGTGTTTCACTTTAAATAACATGTCTTTTTATGACTCTATGCAACACATGATGGGTTCATTAGAGTCGCTGGCTATGTCCTTAAAGTCCTGCCCAATAACGGAAGAATATTTTAACCCAACTCTTGTTAGAAAGGGCGTTTACCCTTATGAGTACATGAACAGTTGGGAAAGGTTTGACGAAGATACACTTCCACCTAAAGGCGCGTTCTTTTCTAGTCTTAGAGGAAAGGACATCAGTGATTCTGATTACCAGCATGCTCAAGATGCGTGGCAAAAGTTAGAGTGTAAAACGATGGGAGACTATCATGACTCATACTTGATGGCTGATACATGTTTGTTGGCGGACGTCTTTGAAAATTATAGAAAGACCTGCATGAAACATTACAGCCTGGATCCTGCGCATTACATTTCTGCGCCCGGGATGAGTTGGGACGCTTTCTTAAAATTTACTGGAGTACAGATTGATTTATTGTCTGACCTACCAATGATTCAGATGATTGAAAACGGATTGCGTGGAGGAATTAGTATGGTGTCGCATCATTACTGTAAAGCAAACAACAAATACCTAGATGATTATGATCCGAGTAAAAGGTCTAACTATCTCATGTATTTAGATGCAAACAATCTGTATGGTTGGGCTATGGCGCAATCAATATTCAAAGAGCATTAAAGTGGTTGAGCAGTTTAAACGCCGGGTCAACAGCGTGGTTTCATTCTAGAAGTTGATTTAGAATATCCTAATGAACTCCATGACCTGCATAATGACTATCCATTAGCGGCAGAAAGTCTAAAGATGGCAAAAACAGAGCCGCCTAAACTTGTGCCCAATCTTCGAGGCAAAAAAAATTATGTCTGTCATTACAGACTTCTACAATTTTATTGAAGACACGGTTTGAAGTGACAGCTGTTCATCGTATATTGCTTTTGATCAAGAACAGTTCATGAACCATACATAATGAAGAACACTGATCTCAGAACTAAATCCACAGATGCTTCAGAAAAAGACTTTTCAAGCTGATGAACAACAGCTGTTTTGGAAAGACTATGGAGAATCCACCAAGCGCAAAGATGTCAGATTGGTTACTAAAGAGAACGAAGCAATTAAGCTGACTTCTAAACCAATTATCAGGACTTCAGAAGATTTCATGATCAGCTTTTTGGCATAATGATGAAAAAAAAGAAAGTCAAATTGGACAAACCTGTAATTTATTGGGTTTACTGTTTTAGAATTATCAAAGCTTTTGATGTTAGAGTTTCTTTATGACTACTTTAAACCCTCGTATCCTGAGTCCAGAGTACTTTACACAGATACAGATAGTTTTGTTATAGATATCCCTACTGAAGACATCTATAAAGACATGGAAATAGAAGTAGCGAAAGGGCACGCAGGATGGTACGACACATCCGATTACCCTAAAGATTCGCCTTTGCATTCAATTACTAACAAGAAGGTTTTAGGAAAGATGAAGGATGAATTATCTGGAAAGGTGATCAAGGAGTTTGTGGGTAAGGTCAAAAATGTACAGTATTCGAGCCAGGAGAAAACCATTAAGAAAGCAAAAGGAATATCTCGCAGTGTTGTGCAGTCCAAACATATCGCATGACAACTACAAAGAAGCATTGTTTGACAATAAGACTTTTCATCATGACAACGTAAAACTACGATCTAATCTACATGAGATCAACACAACTGTTGTAACAAAGAAGTCATTAGATAGAACAAACACAAAACGGGGTTTGTTAATCCAGAGTTTTCATATGCATATGGACATTGGAGAACCGTAAATTAATTAAAGCGGAACTGTGTCTGGTGGGATTATCTGCAGTTCTTCTTTCACAAAAGATCTTTGAGGAGCCGGTTTGTTTTGTCGTGTCAGTTTCTCGTAAATAATACACGGGCGGATTCATCTTTACAATTCTTTTTATTTCGTACGGGTCAACACTCCAAACGGGATCTGTTGCCGATGCGAGTGTCCCCTTCTGCTTCCCCCCGGTAATAAAGGTACCTTACTTTCAAACCAAACGGTAATAGTTTGCTGGTTGTACTGGAGTCTTCAGCAACATTTATTGTTTTTCTTTTGATTGCTTGTACTGGTTTTAGCCCTTTTAATTCTTCATTATTCATTGCGCGCAAAACTGAGGGCAGTCTTCTAACCCATTCTGTGTTGCGAGAATTGTCAATCAGCTCTCTGTGATACTGGTAAGAAAAAAGTCTTTCAGCTAACTGTTTGTTAAAGTTTTCGACTAAAGCCTGTGATCTATGAACTCCTGGAATGCCTCTTTTAATGGCAACTCTATGTTTTAACAATAATTGATTCACTTGGCCTTTAAATTCTTTTCCATCATCGACTTGAATCATGCGAGGATAAGTTAGCGGGCCTCGTTGGTATATCAGTTGTATAGCGACAGCAACAGCAGAGGCACTCTTTTGTGTTAATGGTTCTGCATCTTTGTATCTTGAAGCTATGTCAATGACTGTGAGTGCGTACTTAAATCTTTTTCGTCTAATCGTATCAGAGGGTAAATATAGAAGGTCCATTTGATGGGTGTCGTTTGGAGTTGTATTGACAAAGTGTGGTCTCTGTATTCGTCTAGGCGCAGGTAAATAAATTTGCCAAATCGCTTGTTTAGATAACCATTCCTTTGCTGTTGTTCACTGACTCCAGCTGCTTGGCTTAGCTTTTTAATTGCTGTTATTCCCTTCCAATATCCTTTTGGCGAATAATAGATTTTGTTCATTTTTTATTCAGCCAATATTATGCGCAACAAAATACACACGGTCATACCAAAGACAATAAACGCGTTTCTTGCATCTTTTGTTTTTCTGATGGATGATAAAAGTCACTGAATTTTGGTGGGGGCAATGTCTCGATTGGTTTGCCCGTTACAAGGTAATATTCTTTTATTGCTTGATCAACATCTTTAAATGTGTAAGCTGCATGTCCCTGTTTTTTCAGTGTGCCGTTAATAAAATCTAACTGCTCAATTCTCTGCTTTTCATAGGCGTCTTGTGCAGCAGCTAGTTGCTCCACAGCTTTGTTATGTCTTTTTCTCTCGCCGTCATCCCGTAGTTTACTAAACGCGTAATTACTTCCGCAAAAGCAAGCGCATTCACCACAGCGCCACCTATCATCATTACGAGTGAAGCCATTTTTTATAAATGTATTTTTTTACATATTTATATTCTCTGGAATTATTCCTTGCTTAACTAGAAAATCTTTCGTGGCAAATGAAGCTGTTAATATAGCGATTAGCTTTGCTGAATCCCCAAAGTCTAGTTTGCCAAGATCTGCCGGTTTTATTTTTAACAGGCTTTTACCAAGCATCGTGTATCCTATGCTTAGACCTCCATACGGCAGAATGGTATACAAGGTTGGCGACAGTTTTTTCGGTGCTCATTTTAAAAAATAAAATAATTATAATTAATAAAAAACATGAACAGCGATGATCTACTACAGCTACAGGGCGGCCTAAACCTTCCTGAACTTATGAATGACCAAGTTGATGACCAAGCTATTATGCCCAAAAAGGAAAGACTGTATTCTTTGGCAGCATGCGGAAAAACAAAACAGTTCCTCGGAACTGAATTCAGCATAGAACAAATTCAACAGATGTTGCCACAAGACATTATAAAGTATCATAACAGGTATGAAGCGCAGCTGGGGTCGAGAATGGTAAAAAGTGTAGGACAAACGGTTCTTAGTTTGTACACTAAACTAGTCAGTAGATTTGCTCCCATTGATTCTGAACAAGATCTTACGTATGATTTAACGCAAGATCCAGTTTTAACAAAGTCATTAGAGTCTCTAAGCTGTGATTTATATTACAGATTTGGAACATTGTTATCGCCGTTAATCATGGGATTAATTACTTTTAATCATATAGATTTTATTTCCCTTCAAAATGAACGAGTCGGAAAATCAGCAGAATCAGGAAACATTGAATCAGAAAACACTGAATCAGGTAGAGATAGTGACGAGTGAAAAGCTAAAGCATCCTGGCGTGTTGCAGCAGGAAAAAGAGTAGCAGAGTTAAACAGACAAAGAAAATTAAAGTTACAATCACAGAATATAACTCATAATGAAAACATAACACCGCCAACGCCAACAGTTGATCCAATGCCAGCTCCAAAACAAGAGCAAGTTAATTCAAGGTCTACAGCACCAAAGTCTTCATGGAATATTGAACTTAAAACTGTTGCCATTTTTGGCGCCTTGCTGCTGCTGGGGGCGGTTATTACGGTTATAAAATATATAAAGAATGGCAACAAAAACAAAAGCAGCCAAAAAAATCTGAACCACTAAATACAGAAGAAGACAACAGCACGCCAGAACCGCCAACAACCAAAGATCATTTTCATCCATTTCAAATGGATAATATTTTAAATTTTTTTTGATAAAAATAGATCATGGCGGATTATTGTTTGTTTAAAATGATGAAGTCAATAAATAAAGACATGGTGTCTATAAAAGACATTTCCATAGACCAGAATTGTAATCAATGCGGTTGCTTACAATGTAAAAACTTCATTAAGATCTATGCTGACCGATCTCACGTCAAGAACGCTAAGCAAGACATCCTCAACGATAACGAGTTTTTGAGGCGTGTGTGTACTATATTAGACATCTACTATTTAAGATAAAAACATAGATTGTATTTTTTGATATTATAAGATAACTTGAATAAGAACTTAGTTGTACTTAAAGGATGACTTAATGTGACTTGATCAAGAACTTATTAAGAACTTGATCAAGAACTTATTAAGAACTTAATTAAGAACTTATTAAGAACTTAATTAAGAACTTGGGGTGACTTAATTAAAAACTTAATTAAGGACTTGGAGTAACTTAATTAAGGACTTGGGGTGACTTAATTAAAAACTTAAAAAGTGACTTAAGTGTGTGCATGCGTGGTGGGGGGTGGGGGTGAGGACAAAAAGTGACTTAAGTGTGTGCATGCGTGGGGTGGGGGTGGGGACAAAACACACACACAAACAAACAACAAACACAAACAAACAACAAACAAACACACAATAGACAGGATAGGCTTGTGGGAAAGTGAAGGGGGCTTTTGTTGTTCACACTTGAACTTGAACTTGAAAGGTGTGCAGGACGTTGAAGACTATCGTCAGTAGTCCAAACCCCGCCGCGGCTATGCATAACCGCTATTTTTAGACCCACGTCATGCGTTTGTGGCTGCCAGGAAAAATGTAGTCCAAACCCCGCCGCGGCTATGCATAACCGCTATTTTTAGACCCCACGTCATGCGTTTGTGGCTGCCAGGAAAAATGTAGTCCAAACCCCACCGCGGCTATGCATAACCGCTATTTTTAGACCCACGTCATGCGTTTGTGGCTGCTGGCTGGCAAAAACCGTTCGGATCCGAACGGTATCTAAAAATAGATCTTACGTCACCTGCTTTCAAGCCTGGTAGCCGAGCTTTTATGGCGGCTCTAATCGCCAGTAGTTAGTACACCCGTCATTGTATATTGGAGCATTTATATGAAGATAGTGCTGGCTACACACTACTCCTCTCCATACTGGTAGATGTACTAAGGTCTGCCTAGCCCTATCTAGTTTGTTTGCCAGAACATTCGAAAATCGTTATTCTGTTGCATAAGTTTAATAATGGTTTGGCGTTTGCTACACAGTTCATTTATACCGATTCCTAGCTTGTGAAATTTAGGATAGTTATAAAAACACACAGAAAGTTGAATGAGTTTCCTAGGATACGAATCAGCCATGTTACACCTGCGTCTTGAGAAATGAACGCCATGTTTGTAGCGTTTTTATTTTTTTAAACATGACTTGAGCTGTTTCAAGCTAGCGCCCAACAATTAACGCGTGATGGATTGTTTTGCTTTGGCCGACTTTCAACAATGCAGCGCCATTTATTAGATAGGAACCATCTCATCAATAGTCAAACACGTATTGAAACTGGCTATATCTGTTCAGCAATATTTCTTTCATTTCCTTGAACCAACAAACCTTTAAGATAGTCGTTCATTTCCAAAGCAGTCGGTTCACTTTTTTCCTTTCCAAAAAAGCAATGCTTCTTCGGTTTAACTGGTAGAAAACATGCTTCACCTAATTCTTTTTCGACAAATACTCTAACATACAGTTAAAGTAAAACTTGTGGTCTTCAATAGCACAAACCTGTTTCTTCGGTAACATGTTAGCCATTTTAAAATAACCAAACACAATAGTCGACAGAGCACAGTAAAACACAACCTTCTTGTGCGGCAGTCCGAGAAAGAATGACGAACCCGGTCTTTCTTTTGTGATTGCATCACTCTTGCCACGTAGCAACCTCGATGTGGTAGTGTCAACGTGGCAGTGTCAACGCGGCAGTGAGAATGTTCTTGAACATTTGCTGATGCAATAATGTTGCAAGCAAAGTGCGCGCGCGGGCCCAGTGAGAGAAGAAACGCAGTAAGCTCTCGCGAGGCGTGGTTTATTGATTTTTTGGTTACAACAAGGGAGACACACAGTTGGTGAACCGGTCGCTCAACCTGAGCTGTGGTTCTATGTGAACAAAGCCTCTTGTCTGCGCTGGCCGTAAATTAAGTGATCAGTTTCAACTAATGGGGTCTCTTTAAGTCCCACCGCCCCGTGTCTGCCTGTCTGTTATACAAAGTTTTGTAGGTAGAAATTAGTCAGAATAAGTGTGCGGATTTTATGTCAAAAATATAACTTAGTTTTTAAAAGACAAGCAAGTTTAGTAAATTAGTATTAAAAACGGATAATCCTACACAGTATGTTTGTTTGTAGATAATCGTATTTTTTGGTTATGAAGTCTTACTTGTCAGAGAACAGGAAAATGCAGCTTCTAGGTCACTTTCGCCCGAAAACTGGTTGAGGCGAAAGTGAGTTAGAAGCTGCATTTTCCTGTTCTCTAAGGCAATTAATTTTAATAACATAACTCTCAGACTCTGAATCCTCTGTCCCTAACTCTCAAGCACTGATTTCTCTGTATACAACTTTAAGGCAATCATTTCTCTGTTTATAACTTTCAGGTACTGAATTACCTGTATACAACTCTCGGGCAATGTTTTCTCTGATTATGCCTCGTAAGCACTGAATTCTCTGTCTATACTATTAAGCACTGAATTCTCTGTCTAAAACTCTCAGGCACTGATTTTTTTCTGTAAACACCTTAAGGCAGTTAATTCTCTGTATATAACCCTAAGACATCGAATCATATGAATGAAACTATCAGGCAGTAGATTCTCTGTACATAACTCTAAGGGACTAAATTCTGTGTATATGACTGTCAGGCCCCGAAATCTCTGTATACAACTGTCATGCACTAAATTCTCTGGATATAACACTCAGGCTCTGAATACTCTGTATACAACTCTCAGGCACTGAATACTCTGTACAGAACTCTCAGGAACTAAGTTCTCTGTATACACCTTCAAGGCAACGAATTTTCTGTTCATAACAGTATTACTGTCCGGCATTAAATTCTCAGTCTGTAACTCACAGGCGCTGAATTTTCTGTGTAAAACTGTCAGGCACTGAATTCTTTGTATACGACTATCAGGCATCGAATTCTCTGTATAAAATTGAAGGGTACTGAATTCTCTTTGTACAACACTCAGACGCTGAATTCTCTGTATATAACTGTCAAGCAATGAATTCTCTGAATATGACTGTTTGGCACTGAACTCTCTGTGTATAACTGTCAGCCACTGAATTCTCTGTATGCAACTGTACAGCACTAAATTCTCTGTATATAACTCTTAGTGAATTCTAGGCATATAACTAACTGCCAGGCATTGAAATCTCTGTATCTGACTGCTAGGCATTGAAATCCCTGTATGTAACTGCCATGCAGTAATTACTGTATATAACCGTCAGACACTGAATTCTCTGTTCTACAACTGTCAGACATGAATTCCCTATGTATAACCGTCAGGCATAGAATTCTCTGTATACAACTGTCTGCATTGAATTTGCTGTACATTACTCTCAGGTACTTAACCTTTTGCTAGAATGTATTTACTCAACCTTCAGTCTCAGATACTGAACTCTTTGCTACAACAAACAACACTCAGGCACTGAACTCTATCAAAACACGTGTGTACAGCTCTCAAGTACTGAATTCTTTGCTCGAGAATCTGTGCTCTTAGTCGCATGCATTCAACTCTTTTCTTGTACAAAGCTCTCGGGCTCTGAATTTTTTTGCTACAGTATCTGTACTCAGCTCTCGGTCTCAAACACTTCACTCTGTTAAATTACTTGCAAAAAATTATCGGGCTCTAAACTCTTTGTTGAAACACATATCCACGAGAAGAAGAGTTGGTAACACCCCTTCATATACAATACCGAAGCTCCTGTCATTGTGATGAGACAAATGTGACTGGAAGTAGTTTTGGATTGGTCACTGGTTATTCCATACAGCATCAACATCGAATGAGTCCTTTACTCAGGGTTACTTCTATGGCAGGTTCGGTGAATGGACGGATGGTACAATTGAGCTATGAACTGGTGGTCTGATTGACTGAATAAGTGATTGATCGATTCATCGAGTCTTTTATTCATGGATTTACTGACCGACTGATTGATTGAACTAATCCTGAAGTATGGTTTTAATTCTTATCCTTGACGTCAGAACCGAAAACAGATTTAGAATCTAATCCCTGTCGTAGTCTTTGCCAAAACTTAGTTTGCGCAATCGTGCCAGCACAGTGTATTAACCAAAATATCATGCATGCTTGAACATGAATAAATAGGCACAAGAATGGTCCTTCGTGAATTGGAAATGATCATTTCACAGTAAACTGACAAACAATGACCCTTAATGCATTATGACTTTTTTTCAGTATGAACAACACAAGTAAAAGAGATCTACCTTAACAAAGGAAAGAGACACACACACACACACACACACACACACACACACACACACAAGCAGGCGCGTGTGTTCGAAAGGGGAGAAAGAAAAGAAAGGTGGGGAGAAAGGGAAGGGAGAGGGGGAGAGAGGTGAGGCAGAGGTAAGAGAGAGAGAGAGAGAGAGAGAGAGAGAGACAGAGACAGACAGACAGACAGACAGACAGAGACAGAAAGACAGAAAGAGATAGAGGGGCGGGAGGGAGGGAGAGGGAGGAAGAGAGAGGGAGAGGGAGAGAGACAGAAAGAAAGATAGAGAGACAGACAGACAGACATACAGACAGACAAAGAGAAGTAAATTGTTTGGTATGTCGGCCTTGGACAATCATACAAGGGGAGGCGAAACTGGCAATACTAACTGCAACATAAGAAACAAAAATATAAAATAATCGTAATGTTCAGAGAGAGAGAGAAGACAGCGAGAAAGAGAGAGAGCGAGAAAGAGAGAGAGAGAGAGAGAGAGAGAGAGAGAGAGAGAGAGAGAGAGAGAGAGAGAATATAAACAAAGTGGCAAACAGCACAGACAGAAGGTAAGTTAATATACAGACAGACAGGCCGAAAGATAGAGATCCGGGAAGCGTTAGCTTTGCCTACTTCAACGCCTATTTAATTCTGAACAGTCGTTACATATTCTGTAGACATCTTTTTCCAACAGCAACTAATCTGTACACAAAATATATGTGCACGCATGTGCGCATGAGTGTACACACAAACAAACACACACACACACACACACACAGAGGCGCGTGCGCATGCGCGTGCACACCCACATGTACATGTATACACACATGTGCGAATGTGCACACACACCTTTATTTTGAAAGAAGCAACACGTCACGTTCTAGCAATGTGCAAGCCTGTTTTAATCTAAAACAGCCAAACGCTGATATGCTGGTCCCTCCTTCAAACGACTCTCACTTGCCCTCAACGTTTCTACTCCATTTGCATTCCCTTCTTCATAAAGCCCATGCTTTAAGTCTCATGGTATGCCTAAAAAAACATTTTCTGAAGCTTAACGGCCTAAAGGCCAAGTTTGTGAGGGTATGAGCCATAAATAAAGCAATGAACTGTTGCTGCTAACTATATTTTAAAGTGCTAAAATGCAAATGAGTTCATACAAAAGGTGAAACTGAGAGAGCAAAGCTAGGGCAACAACAGCTACAATAGAAACCCTGTCAATGACCTGTGCATACATTTTCACGTGGGCTTATGTTCTTATTCACACACATGCCTGCACACTGGCGGGTTCTTTCTCTCTCTCTCTCTCTCTCTCTCTCTCTCTCTCTCTCTCTCTTACACACACACACACACACCACACACACACACACACACACACACACACTCACACACACAAACATAGACACAGAGAAAGACACGCGCGCGCGTGTGCGCGCACACTGAGCATTCTAGCTGTTGGCGCAGACAGGTGTGACTGCTTGGCTCGGGTTCGATCCAGCAGTGTCCATATAGGCTAACCTAATGAGCTGGACGTTGAAAACAAAAACTGACATAGTGAAAACAACAGCTGACACAGGGACTGTTTCTATTTGAAAGGAATTAGGTGAGGGGGGGGGGGGGGGGGGGGGGGGGTAGGCAAAACACAATTCACACGTTTGACTAGAAACAAAAACCTACACCCAAACTGAATAAAGTAGAATTTTTCTTCTCCGTTCACCCCTAACTCTGTGGGTACTCACTGAAGAACAGCTCACAAGGTTCCTCCAATTCTGTTGTTCGTGTACCAAAGCCTAGACCTCTGCAATGGTTTCCCCGGTCACTTTGGAATGTTGTCAGTCTGTCACCGATCAGCGGTACTAAATCAGCCGTCCATGTGTTTGGAGTAATGGTAATTCAGAAATAGAGAGCGTGTGCGTGTGCATATGTGTATATGTGTGTGTGCGAGCGTGCGTGTGTAAGATTGGGGTTTTGGTTAAGGTGTAAGGTTAGGCTAGGTAGGGGGCTGGGGAAATAAGACATACAATATTCTTGAATTCCAATCTTCACTTGTTGAAGGGATGGAAGCGGGAGGTTGGTTTCGTTTCCGATTGTTACCCTTTTGTTACTTTGGTTCTACACCAGAGAAGGCGGAGCAGGATATCGGCTGTTGTTGGTGTTGTCAAGTCTGTGAGTTGTTGTGGTAAATTGTCGTGTTGTTGCACGAGCAACAACTAGTCCGTTGGTCGGGCGTGTCAGCTCTGCGCAGGGATACGCTGCTCTAACCAATCGCTGTTTTGTGTTGTGAGTAGAGTTCGCTTGATTCCGACCAGGGCGGAATGCGTTGGGGTAGCTTCACTTCGGTCCCTGGTGTTCGTCGGAGTGGACGTACTCCTTGTAGGTGCGGCGGCAGCGCCGTTAATTTTTGAGGAGTGACTTCGAGTCATAGTTAGTGCCAGGTCCTCGTTGGGTCTGGTGTGCCCTTGGCCTGTGCCGGGTTCTGTGTCGTCTTTGTTGGCAGCCACTTCAGCCAGTTGCAGAACTGGTGTGGTTGAACGTCTGTCTGTCCAGGTTGGTGATTTGTTAGGTTCATGGTGGTTGTGTTCGTCATGTTGTCTTGTATTATGGCGAGTTGTACTGTAGTTGTCTCATGTTATGTTTAGTTGTATTATGTTTGTTGCGTATACTGGTTGTCTGGTATGATGTCGTCTTGGTTCTGTGAAACTTGTTGTCAGCCGGTTTGTGGTGTCACCTCTTTGCTGTATATTCTGTAAGTTGTGTACATAGTGGTTCCTGAGTTCGATTGTCATGTGACAGTTTGGCTAGACAATGTGGGTTCGATATAATAACCGTTGATGGACGGTGATGTAGATATTGGTTGTGATTAGTTCATGTTAATTTCAGGGGGGTCAGTAAGAAGGTAATACGAGGTTGCATTTTTGTTGAGGATCATAGTATGAGTCGGGTGCAGGTCAACTCCGAAATCGTTAATCAATTTCAACGAACTACTACTATTTACAACTGAAATTGAGCACAATCCCTTTATGATTCACGCAGACACATCTGCACCCGATGGTAATTCAGAAATAGAGAGCGTGTGCGTGTGTAAGATTGGGGCGCATCCGACTCATACTATGATCCTCAACAAAAATGCAACCTCGTATTACCTTCTTACTGACCCCCCTGAAATTAACATGAACTAATCACAACCAATATCTACATCACCGTCCATCAACGGTTATTATATCGAACCCACATTGTCTAGCCAAACTGTCACATGACAATCGAACTCAGGAACCACTATGTACACTACTTACAGAAATACAGCAAAGAGGTGACACCACAAACCGGCTGACAACAAGTTTCACAGAACCAAGACGACATCATACCAGACAACCAGTATACGCAACAAACATAATACAACTAAACATAACATGAGACAACTACAGTACAACTCGCCATAATACAAGACAACATGACGAACACAACCACCATGAACCTAACAAATCACCAACCTGGACAGACAGACGTTCAACCACACCAGTTCTGCAACTGGCTGAAGCGGCTGCCAACAAAGACGACACAGAACCCGGCACAGGCCAAGGGCACACCAGACCCAACGAGGACCTGGCACTAACTATGACTCGAAGTCACTCCTAAAAAATTAACGGCGCTGCCACCGCACCTACAAGGAGTACGTCCACTCCGACGAACACCAGGGACCGAAGTGAAGCTACCCCAACGCATTCCGCCCTGGTCGGAATCAAGCGAACTCTACTCACAACACAAAACAGCGATTGGTTAGAGCAGCGTATCCCTGCGCAGAGCTGACACGCCGACCAACGGACTAGTTGTTGCTCGTGCAACAACACGACAATTTACCACAACAACTCACAGACTTGACAACACCAACAACAGCCGATATCCTGCTCCGCCTTCTCTGGTGTAGAACCAAAGTAACAAAAGGGTAACAATCGGAAACGAAACCAACCTCCCGCTTCCATCCCTTCAACAAGTGAAGATTGGAATTCAAGAATATTGTATGTCTTATTTCCCCAGCCCCCTACCTAGCCTAACCTTCCACCTTAACCAAAACCCCAATCTTACACATGCACGCTCGCACACACACATATACACATATGCACACGCACACGCTCTCTATTTCTGAATTACCATTACTCCAAACACATGGACGGCTGATTTAGTACCGCTGATCGGTGACACACACCCCTGCCTAAGTTTTAACTACAGGTTAAAACCAACAAAAACTTCTCACTCGATCGGCGTTTACTCACACCCTACCTATAACAATCCAACTCCCCATCACTCACTCTGTCCTATTGTTACTTTTGATGCACCCCAACATCATCATTCCAACAACACTTTTAAATACATCATTAACCGCAGAATACATCAATCACTCTGGTCCAATTCTGCCTCACACGACCTTAACGCAGGCACTTACAGGCAGCCGTTTACACTACGCTCTACATATAAATTTCATAACTGAGGGTGCTCTGACCATGCACGACCGCTATGCAACACGTGCTACAAATACCACACCCCCAGCAACACTTTGCCATGTCATTCTCTTCCAATGACACATGCATATCTTCGACAATGTCAACCCCTCTTGACACAGGTAAATGGAACTTAAGTCTCTCTCTCTCTCTTTCTCTCTCTCTCTCTCCGGCAGGGACCCAAGAAGTCTGCCGCCACATTGACCTTTCCAGACACTGCCTGCACCGTAAATTGGAATGGCTGCAGCTGCAGTGCCCACCTTGTGATCCTCCCACTAGTACTCTAGACCCCACAGCTACCTTCCTGGGTTTTGTCCTCAAATGAAAATGTCGCTTGTACCTGCAACCTGCTGTTGCCAAGTTCTTTGTCAACTCACACGTCTCGGCTACCTTGTTCCTTGAGTTAACGACGTCCTCTGCCGCTGTGCGGAACTCTTGTCTTTCTGGTTGCAACCAGAGATCCCTCAGTATCTGCATGGGCCTGCGCATCCGTGGCGTCCTCACGACGGGAACTCTCGAGACTCTTCCCTTACCCACAGTACGCTGACACTGGACACATGACTGGCAGTACTGACCAATGTCAGCATGCATGCCTGGCCAATAAAAATGGCGACCAACTCGCTCCTTGGTTCGGGTGGTACCTAAGTGTCCAGACATGGGTACGTCGTGGCCTAGCTTCATCACCATGGTCCGTAGTTCAGCTGGGACGCAGATTTGACTCGCTACGTCCTTGGGACCCTCAAACCGCCTGACCAGTACACCAGATTCCCGATCGTACTCGACTCGTCCAAACTTGGTGTGGAAGTGCGTCCCTGCTTCACACGCACCCCGAGCCTTCCTCAAGGTTTCGTCCTGGTCCTGCATCTCAACTAACTGCTGGGTAGAGGTGTTCAGAATGCACTCCTCGACGGGTAGTGGTACTGGTTCTTGCTGCTCCCTGGCTCTCTGCGTACGTGTCTGCACTGCCCCTACCAACGCCGGGTCTGCGTATACAGGCACACGTATCCAACCGGAATCTCCTACTCTCTTTGCGAAATTTCCGATCAGGACTTCCTGCACAGGCTATTCATGACCAAAACCTCCAACTTCCCTTCGATGAATGGTGACTTCAACTCTATTACCGCCACAGGTAACATAGACCTACATCTGGATTCAGCCAACACTACTGGAACCGTCTCTCCTGTGTACGCGTCTGCTGGTACCAACCACTGGGCCACTACAGTGTATCCGGCACCAGTGTCTCGTAGTCCATTGGCCGGAGACCCGTTGACTTCTACAATGCACGCAGGGTCGTACTGCTGCTCAGCACATGGGCGACACAACGTAGGGACTACTCGAGCTTGGGGCTGGTCGTAACAATGAACCACTCCAACAGAATGGGGCTCGGGGCATTTCCTAGCGACGTGGCCTAGCTTCCTGCAGTTGAAACAGACTATGGTCGACCTAGGCCCTTCTGATCTCCTGTTCTGCTGCTGTAGTGCACCATCACTTTGTTGGGACTTCTCTGCAGGCTGGTTCTCTGTCGTTTCATGCCTATTACCCAGGTTGGGCTGGTTAACCGTTCGGTCTTGCTTCGCCTTCCTCCCCAATCTTTTGGCCTCTGCTAAAACCGTAGCTTCTGTTGCCATTTGTTCAACATTTTTCGGGCATGTCTTCCGGACCTCAATCGTGAACTCTGGGGACAGCAGCTGGTAAAACTGTTCTTGGAAAAGCAGATCCTTAACATCCTCTGCCACACTCTCATCCTTGCCCGCTGCCGCACACCAGAGGGAAAACCACCGCTTCATCCTTCCCAGCATCTGGGCGAAAGTCTCAGCAGCGTCCTTCTTGATGCTTCTGAACTTTTCCGGTAGGCCTCAGCATCTAGCCTGAAGTGGCTGAACAGGGCGCTCTTTATCTGATCATAGTCGCTTAACTCCTCCACACTTAACCGCATCACCGCTTCTCTAGCCTTTCCTCTCAGCAGAGACATCAGACGTGTGGGCCATGAGGTCTCGCTCCACTTGCACATCTGGGCTACACGCTCAAATTGGGCGATGAAAGCGTCCACGTCGTCGTCTCTCTCCTAACGGCTCAAGGTGGACACGCTTCGTTTCCTTCACCTCAATCAATCGTTTTTTATGCGCTGCTTCATCTACGGCCTGTCTCTCTTGTATGATTAGCTCTCGCTCTCTTGCCTCTAACTCGGCTTCATCTCTTCGTCTCTTGAGATCTAACTCGGCCTGCCGTGCTTGAGCTTCTATTTCTCTTATCGCCCTTTCTTCCTCCATCTTCTTCCTCTGCAGTTCCAGTTCCATCTGTCTCGCTGCTTTCTCTTCTTCGATCTTCTTCTGCTTCAATTCTAGCTCCCTCTGCCTATCAGCTTTCTCCTCTTCAATCTTCCTCTGCCTATCAGCTTTCTTCTCTTCAATCTTCCTCTGCTGCATCTCAAACTCCCTCTGCCTAGCAGCTTTCTCCTCTTCAATCCTCCTCTGCTGTATCTCTAACTCCCTCTGCCTAGCAGCTTTCTCCTCTTCAATCCTCCTCTGCTGATCTCTAACTCCCTCTGCCTAGCAGCTTTCTCTTCTTCATCCTTCATCTTCTGCCTCACTTTCTCCTCCATCCGGAGCTCCAACTCTGCTTCTCTCGCAATCTTCTCATCCTCATCCTTCTGCTTTAACCTTTGCTTCTCGTCTTCATTATGCACCGAGTCTGTGACGAACTTGGCGAGATCTCCCCCAGCTAAACCCATCGCCGCTCCCAACTTGACAAACTTTGCATAAGTCCCCGTCCCCTGTTCATGATCCACCCCCACATCCTGGTCACTAACCTTGGGTTTGGTATCCGCCGTAGGGGCCTGTGGATCCATGACACTATCAGGGTCGTACTGCGGATGGGCTCGGGTGTGCTTAGACATAGGGTACCCCTACCACCACAGAGCTAGCAACGGACAGTATGCGATCTGAGCGCAACTGGAGGTTCCCGACTATGCACTAGCCCCTGAAGCAACCCAGCACAAGTACACAATACTCTCAATAAGTCATGCAACAAGCATAACTCCACCCACACTTATGTACCTCATACATATACCCACATGAGCTCCAACCCATACAATACTACCAATGCACTGTCTGGGCACAGACCCAATCACGCGGCACCGTATTCCCACCGTCCACTGTGCATGCGCACCAGTTTACATGGATTACCAGTCACCGGCCTCACTGTCTCTGGTAGGCCGCACCCACACGATCACAGCGCACTTGCACCCCTCAAGTCCAGGTGCACTCACAGCATACCATATGCCACAACACTGCGCACCCTCGAGCTTCCCACACACAGTCACCTGGCTTACACTGCTCTTAACCCCCACAGGATATCCGAGCACACAGCGTGCACAGTCACGGGCTGGGTACCCCTCTACCTACTCACTGGGGTATACTAGATGCAAGGGACACAAGGGACACCTGGTACCCTCCGGCACCTACACTGTACGATATAATCACTCACACTTCCAACAACCACTCAATGTTTATTGACCATTCATACCTCACACACTCGGTAGCGCCAACACATTCACACCAACACAAGTGCCCTGCCCAATGCCAATGGAAACCTGCCTGAAGTGAACAGGGACACTACGTACCACCTCCCAGGGTACTGGTACGCTCCCACCAACCCCCCACTTACATTTCACACAACGTACACACCGGACACAACAACCCCCTACCTCCCTTCTAGCTACCTATCACCTACCCAGACCCACCTAAGTACCCCGCATCTCCACCAAAGTGTCACGGTCGCTAAGCCGGACGGCCCTACCACCCCTACCCACGCCTATTACACACTAGAGCAGACAACACAGCACACTAACACAGCTTTACAATCATGCGCACTTCTTTATTTCACACACACACTATGGCGCCACCACTCACGTCCATCCACACCCACACACCGGTATCCCACTTCTTCACTGACCCACACTACCCTGATACGACCCTGAGAACCTCAACCTATACTAAGCACCAGTTGCGGTATATCGCTGCGACCTAGGGACGCAAAGATAGCCCGCACACGTGGTGGCTAACTACTAGGGACAAGGACCAACCCAAGGGACTCTAATCTCTAAACTACTACCCCCCACACCTCTCCCCAGGACCCACCCTTCTCTTTTGACCCGGGACCACTACCGCACCGGTCACTGCGTCCCTAAGGGAGGCAACGACAAGTACCCTACCCCGTGCTGGCCACTACGTCCTAAAAGGAGGCAGTAGCTAACACCCCTAACCCTACTGCCTAACGCTACACCCCTTCTACCACAACCATGGGACAACCCATCCCGGCCCGGAAAGCTCCAGTCCTCGGCTCTGTACGTGGCCCCTCGCAGGCTGACACCTCCCCGGAAGATTCTGCACCCCGGTCCTGACCGTGGCTCCTCGCAGACTGACTCCTCCCTGCGATGAGCGCGACACCCAACGCACACCCACACCAGACGCCCTCTCGACGGATCCGGGGCTCGACGCCTCCTCCTCTGAAGGCCCCGCCGGACACCGAGGGTGAGGGAAGGCCTGGTGCAGCGCCCCTCTCACAGGACGCCTGACCAGGGAAAAGTAACAGGTGGCTAGAGAACTCCCGGAAGAACCCCGGTAGCAGGAGGAGAGCTGCCTCACAGACGGCAGACGGCCTGGATGGTCTCCCTCTCCCGGGAAAACAGCGGGTACAGAAAGCCGCCGCTCACCTGCCGGCACGCGGCAGTAGACTGCAGTGGTCTGGCCCCAGTCTCAGGACGGAACAGGATACCTGCTGACACAACTGTAGGCCACTACTGATTACTATGTGGAAACATTTCCTTGTGAGATTGCCATTTCCTAGTTTATTTAGTATTTCCTAAGGAGGCCCATGGAGTCCGTGTTGGATTGCTTAGATTGGTTTTATTTCTCCAAGAATTGGGTGTGATTCATACTTTCATATGTAATAGCGTGGATTGGCTCAGAGAGAATATTGTTTTACTGCTATTGTAAGGGTTGGCAGGAAATGGATCTGATAACCCCAAAGCGAGTAACGGGTTGGGGGGTGTACTCGAAATTCAAGGGGTCACTCTCATGCCCGACTGGGAAGTAGGCAAGGGAGATGGAGGATTAAAGCTTTACCAAGTAGCCTATGAGCCTTGATGACTCGGTAGTAGCAAAATTACAGTAGTGGCCTACAGTTGTGTCAGCAGGTATCCTGTTCCGTCCTGAGACTGGGGCCAGACCACTGCAGTCTACTGCCGCATGCCGGTAGGTGAGCGGCGGCTTCTGTACCCGCTGTTTTTCCCGGAGAGGGAGACCATCCAGGCCGTCTGCCGTCTGTGAGGCAGCTCTCCTCCTGCTACCGGGGTTCTTCCGGGAGTTCTCTAGCCACCTGTTACTTTTCCCTGGTCAGGCGTCCTGTGAGAGGGCGCTGCACCAGCCTTCCCTCACCCTCGGTGTCCGGCGGGGCCTTCAGAGGAGGAGGCGTCGAGCCCCGGATCCGTCGAGAGGGGCGTCTGGTGTGGGTGTGCGTTGGGTGTCGCGCTCATCGCAGGGAGGAGTCAGTCTGCGAGGAGCCACGGTCAGGACCCGGGGTGCAGAATCTTCCGGGGAGGTGTCAGCCTGCGAGGGGCCACGTAGAGAGCCGAGGACTGGAGCTTCCGGGCCGGGATGGGTTGTCCCATGGTTGTGGTAGAAGGGGTGTAGCGTTAGGCAGTAGGGTTAGGGGTGTTAGCTACTCAGAAAAGTAAAGTAGTGACTGCTGTACTCGTATTCAAATAAATAAAGGGAAAAGGTGGCAAAAGGAGTACCTGGAGAGGGGATGTCCAACGTTTCGTGTCGCAGACACTTCAACAGGGAATGAAGTCTCACTTCACCTGCCAGACTCAGAATATAGTCTATGTTCTTAGTTGTACCCTTTGTCCCAAGATGTATGTGGGTGAAACATACAGATCTCTAAACGAACGTTTTAAAGAACATAAAGACAGCATCCTCACAGGAAAAGACACGCCTGTGGCAAACCATTTCAATTCGGACCATCACCATCTTTCCCACATCAGAGTAGCAGCCCTTTGGAGAAATGGTCGTCAAGAAGGGAACTACCGAAAATACATGGAAAGCCAGTTAATACAGCGCCTTGGCACCTTGAGCCCACATGGGCTCAATGTCAGGGAATGAACCATCAGCCCTCCTCTTTCCCTTCCCTCCCCCCCCCCCCCCCCCCTCCTTTCTTCTTCTCCCTCCCCTTTTTCCCCCCCTGCCCCTCCCTTCTTCTTCCCCCCTTCCCCCCCCCCCCTCCCCCCTCCCTCCCCCTTCCTTTGCTGTCCATTAACACTCCCCATTTCTATTGTGAATTATGATCACCCCTACACTCAATAATAATTCATTCCCTGTTGAAGTGTCTACGACACGAAACGTTGGACATCCCCTCTCCAGGTACTCCTTTTGCCACCTTTTCCCTTTATTTATTGGGTGTTAGCTACTGCCTCCTTTTAGGACGTAGTGGCCAGCACAGGGTAGGGTACTTGTCCTTGCCTCCCTTAGGGACGCAGTGACCGGTGCGGTAGTGGTCCCGGGTCAAAAGAGAAGGGTGGGTCCTGGGGAGAGGTGTGGGGGGTAGTAGTTTAGAGATTAGAGTCCCTTGGGTTGGTCCTTGTCCCTAGTAGTTAGCCACCACGTGTGCGGGCTATCTTTGCGTCCCTAGGTCGCAGCGATATACCGCAACTGGTGCTTAGTATAGGTTGAGGTTCTCAGGTCGTATCAGGGTAGTGTGGGTCAGTGAAGAAGTGGGATACCGGTGTGTGGGTGTGGATGGACGTGAGTGGTGGCGCCATAGTGTGTGTGTGAAATAAAGAAGTGCGCATGATTGTAAAGCTGTGTTAGTGTGCTGTGTTGTCTGCTCTAGTGTGTAATAGGCGTGGGTAGGGGTGGTAGGGCCGTCCCGGCTTAGCGACCGTGACACAGTCCATCGTTTTTTTGTTTGTTTATTTTTTTTCCCTGTCTTCCCTTCAGTCTTTCTCCTTCAACAGTTCCCAGGAAGATTGTTTTAGCAAGGCCGTCTGATCTTGTTGTATGGTCATACAAACGTAGTTTTCTTTTCCTGACTGATGTCAGTAGATCTTGGTATGATCCTATGTGCTGCCTGACGGTCTGACGCACTTGCTGATTGGTGATATAATCAGTGCCTCTGAAGTTTAGCATCTTGCGCTAACATCTCATTTCCATGACTTGGATTCTGCCTTCCAGATTCGCTGGGATAATCCATATCTTCCATGCGTACAGGAAAACGGAACAAGTCAGTGCACGCAGAAGCGTGGTCTTGTGTTTCATGGAAATGTACTTGTCCTTCAATACAGATTTTAATCTGGATAGTGATGTGGTCGTTTTGGCTACCATTGACAGAATTTTTTGGTTTGGGTCCCTGACTGCTAATGATGGATCCCAGGTAAGTGAATTGTTGAACAGATTATAGCTTCTGACCGTGGACAGTTATATTAGTATCTGATGGTGTGCTGTGGCTGGTCATTAATTTGGTCTTCTTGGAACCGATTTCCATGCCATAACTTGCTAGTGTTTAATCATGTCGTTCAACAAGCTTGGCGAGTTCTTGTTCACTGCCTACCAAGTCATCGATGTCATCTGCGAATCGAAGATATGTAATAGTTCTTCCTCCAATGCTGACTGTGCTGACATGATCCTCAAGTGCATCCGTCATGACACGTTCCGGGAATATCTAGAAAAGAGAGGGAGACAGAAGGCAGCCACGACGAACTCTATCTGAATACGGAACCATTCTCCAGTAGCACCCTGTATGAGTACCACACAAGTCGCTTTGACACATTTGCTGGAAGCTTCTGCCCGATGTTAGATTCTTTTATTATGGCCCACAATGCCTCCTGCCAAACTCTACCGAACGCCTTCTAGAAATCTATGAAGACGTGGTATAATTCCCCCTGGTGCTGGGGGTGTTTTTCGCACAGGATTCGTAGGCTTAAATTCTGTTCGATGGTACTTTTACCTTAACGGAATCAAGCATGTTCTTCAGCATTGGTGGTATCTGTTTGAGGTTGCAATCTATTCAGAATGATTTTGATCATTACTTTGCAGGTGTGGCCGATCCATCTTATAGTGCGGTAGCTCCGGCAGTTTTACATGATACTAAAAGCAAGTTCCGAGTTGTGAGCCACCCAGCAGATGTGGATTAATGAAATGAACTACTCTCTGTCAAACCAATGACCGTCAGTGGATGTAGTGTCCGTAGTTAAACTCAGTCCCATGCAGCTACTGCATCAGACACACACCACTATTTGTAAGTTAGTACTAGGGTACATCCATTACTTTCGGAAGGCAATGGAGTTGCTCTTTCGAGTGGGTGCTTCTGGCACAGGGTCGGATGTGATTGATCAGGTCAGTGCAGGACTGACTGTCCCTCCCACACCGAGTGAGTCTGACGCAGGCCCGTCTGTCTGGCTTTCGGCCTCTCTTCTCAGTCTGCTTGTCTCAGACCGCTGACCGTGCGTCTGTTCAAAACTAGGTGAGGCCCTTCTGCACTGTCTTTTCCCAAGCTGATCAGTCGGAGGCTATAGCTTCCCAGGTGTTCACGTCGATGCTCAGGCCGACAATCTCTCTTGCAGACTTCCTTTTTGCGCAGTTGGGAACAGCTTGTGGGCTGTTTTCCCTGTTCTACTTCACCATGAAAGAGGTCCCTCGGGATCCGACCATCTTCCATTCCCGGTACGTAACAAAGCTAGCACAATCTGAACACAACAACATCACGTTGTATACAGACCAATGGTACACTCGCTATCCACTACCAATACAGCCCTGAGTTAAACTGTACATGTATGTATAGTTGCCCAAGAAGTCTGAGACAGAATTCTCTGTGCGAAGATCTCTATCCACCCGCAAAACTTACAAATGGTTGCCAGTATACGGCATACCTCATTCCCAGCCGCAGATTTCCAGAGATCTGTACCCTCAACAAACGAGTATACAGATCTCCCGACATTTGGTGCCAGAATGGAAAGAAAAAGATGGGGAGAGGGGGAGCCTAGCGGGGCAGAGCGGGCCCGGAGAAAGGTATAGGGTTAACGAGTGGTGAAGAGTGCATGGGGTTAGGGAGGTGGCGAGGCCGAATAATAATAATAATGTATAATACTTATTAAGCGCATTTCTTGTTGTACAACTCAATGCGCTTACATCCACCATTTGCACTTATTCATACAATATTCATGCACACAGCAAAAAGAAAATACACAATGGCAGACGCACCTACATGCATAAACTGCCTCACCGAACTAGTTGTGGAGGAATTTAGGAGAGATCTAGTCATCTACAGAAGAGAATAGGCCTTTCTGAAGAGGTAAGTTTTGAGCTGAGATTTAAAAGAAGAAAGAGTAGGCTGATTACGAAGGTCTTCAGCGAGGGAGTTCCAAATAGAAGGTGCTCTAAAATTGAAGGCTCTTTCGCCAACAGATTTCAGAGAACGCTTAGGGATTTTCAAAAGTTTTTTTTTTTTTTTTTTTTTTGCTGTCCCAACCTCTGCGCCACCTCAGAGGCAGTGTACCCACGCCACTCATTCCGACACGGCACCGGCAATCCACAGGGAGCAGTCAATGTCAAGTCGTCAAGAGGCAACCCACCGGAGGAGCACTGCACTGCTGCCGAGTCACTTCGGTGGTGTTCAGTGGCGCCTGTTCTGATCTAACATACGCAGGACACCCCTACTAAGCCCCCTACTGACAACAATAATTGCTTAGTCGCGGAGCCGGCGTGAGTGAGCTCTCCCTCCGGAGGGCGCCACCACGTCCGTCCAACGACAGCCCGTATGGACTCGCCGATACCGGTGACCCCGACGGAAGCAAACCAAGGCCACAGACGCGGAGAGGACATCGAAATTGAGGTCACCATGAGAGCAGGGCATGAAGGGCCACAGAATTTGAGACATTTTTTTTTTTTAATGCTGATCAATGGGAATGAGGATGATTAAGATGATGCTACGGATTTCCATTTCGGTCTGAGACTACATGACAGGGCTGTACTCTACGCTTCCTTTCATAATATATCCTGGCGTCAACCAGGCCCGAGAGATACAGGCACCTGCAGTGTTGGTCATGAAATTTGAGCAACACTCTCAGAAACGCATCCATTAAGTGGATGAAACTCGACTGTGTGGTCCCAGTCTTCCCAACTGAGTCCGCAGCACACTCAACTCTGGGTTGGAGCGGTCGGAGCAGAGAAAACCACATGACTCTGATGGGATTCGAACCCACGACCTCCCAGCCGGGAGTCCGCGACGCTAACCACTTCGCCACGGCGGCTGGTTTTTCAAAAGTTTTTGTGAAGAAGAGCGAAGGGTACGAATGAAGAGGTAGACCAGTGGGGAAGGGGTTAGGGAGGTGGAGGCTTCTTGAGATAGGCGCGCGCGCGCATACACACACACACACACACACACACACACACACACACACACACACAAAACAATGATACTCCATGACCTGACTACTCAATTCTCAACAGTGCTTCCTTTTAATGTAAGGCTTTCCAGACACTGTAGCGGGTAATGCGTCACCTGTATTGTAAGATTTTACAGATACTGTAGAGGGAAATATGTACCATTTATTGTAAAAAGCTTTACAGATGAATGATGTGTCGCTTTTTTGCAAGACTTTACAGACAGACCTTCTGCAGTGAGATATATGTCGCCTTTATGATAAGGCTTTACAGATACTGCAATGGATAATGAGTCACCTTTGCTATTATGCTTTACTGATGCTGCAATGAGCAATTGATGTCGTTTCGTTGCAAGGCTTTACAGATACTACAAATGAACAATATGTCGCATTCATTAAAACATTTTACTCATACTGCTACGAGTAACATGTCGCCTTTATTGTCAACTTTACTGATACTACAATGGGTAACATGGCTTTAAAGATGCTGCAATGGGTACAATGTCGCTTAGATTAAAACTTTACAATAATGCGACGGTAATGTGCAGCCTTCATTGTAAGGCTTTACAGATTCTACATTGGGCAATGTGTTGGTTTTGTTGCAAGGCTTTACAGATACCTTGGTGAGTAATACCCTGCTTTAATAAGTTATGCAGGCTGAAAAGAATGAAGTGTCATCTTTACCGTATGGTTTTATAAATAATGCAATGGTTATGCGCAGCCTTATTTAACAACTTTACAAATACTGTAATGGATGATGCGTTGCCTTCATTGTAAGATTTTACAAAGACTGCAGTGGTAATGCGTCACCTCATTGTACGGCTTTACAAATAGTAGGTAATACACCGCCAGTATACTATTACTCAGCGACACAGTTGTTATAACATCACACAGTGGCTTCAAGAACCACAAAGTGACACACTGGCGAAGACATTACTCTGTAATACAGTGGCTACAAGAGCAACGACAAAGTGACAGACTGGTTAAAACTGACATCATCCATTCATACAGTGGCTACAAGAATTACAAGCGGAGCAGTGGCTATAAGTATTAAACACTGACTCAAATGTTACAAGAAGTGCCGAGTGAAAACCGTGACTAAGTAAGAAGGCCCTATATATACGAGAAGAAACAATGGCTGATCGGCCTTACTTCATTTTTCACTAACTACAAGTACAATATTGCATGCTTGCACTTAATTATAATACATTTCACACATTAAAACAATATTTCTGCCTTCACACGAGTGGTTACTTTTTTTTTTTTTCTCTCTGTGCGTCGACTGTATTGTTATTAAAGTGTCAGAAGAAGAAACAAGTCGCTGTCTGCAAACGAACTTCCTCGCCAAACATTTGGACCGCGGCTGATAGTGTGTGCGCAAAAACATGTCGCGGATTCTCCTCCTCTCAACCGATCAAAAGAACTGTTACATGGATATAAAGGTCAAGGTCTTCCAGCCATCGTGAACATTTTGCATATCAAAACTATTCGAACAAATCTGGCTTTAAAATGTTTCGTTTTTTGAAGCTGTACCATATTTTACACTCGCGAAAGCTATATGCGAGCAACGGTTGAAAGGACCATTTTTCATTGATTTACGGGTGCTTCTACGTGATTCTTTTTTCACAAGTGGAAAATGAATGCCATTCTTAGAGAATCAAAAGTCAGGAACAATGACTCTCTACCAACTGAAGATGATTTATAATCACAGCCCTGCGATTTTTGCTAGCATTTTAATGAGTTTCTTCGTCGATTGATACGACACGTTCGTTTTGATGTCTAAAGTGACTCAGTTGTTATTAAATTACAAAGTGAAACAGTGGTTACAAGAACGACAATGTGACTCAGAGACTATAACATTACACAATTGTTACAAAAACTATAGACTGGCACAATGGTAATAACATTACACACTGGCATAGTGGTTACATAAAATACACACTGGTACAGAAGTGATATAATTACACAGGCACGCAAGGATACGAGAATTGCACACTGACACAGTGCTAATAACATTACATTATGATACTGTAGTTACAACACTATACTCGGTGACAATAACATTAAATAGTGGTTACAAGAATTATATAGTGACACAATGGTTACAGGAACAATTCTCGAACTCGATGCCTGTAACATTACAAAGTGGGTAAAAGAACTATACAGTGGACATAGTGGCTGTAACATTATACAGTGGGCATAAGAACTACAATGACGCAGCAGCCACACCACTACAAAGTTATACAGTGATTAGATGATAACTCAGTGGCTATAACATTACACACTGACACAGTGATTACAGCAAATACACACTGATCCAGTGACTATAATATTACACAGTAACACAGTGGTTACAAGAACTACACCAAAGACCCAGTGACTGCAACATCACACAGTTGTTACAAAAACTGTCTGGTGACTATAACATCACACACTTGTTACAAGTAACATCACACACTCTTTACAAGGACTACGTGACCAGACGACTACGTCAGTGACATAGTTATTTCTAGAATAACACTATGACAAGGAGACTATAGCATTACACAATGATGCAACGGCTATAAATATAACATTACAAATGTTATAAGAACTGCTCTATCGCACAGTGGCTTTAAGTTTAAGAACACTTTAAGTGACACCATGGGCTCAAGAATTACACTGTCACATGGTGTTCATGACATTACACAGCGACGCCATGGTTACAAGAACTTCACAGACATAGTGACTACAGCATTACACTTACAGAGTGTTACAGTGGCTACGATAGCTACACAGAAATATATAATAACTGTTACACTGCATAGTAATGCTGTGGCTATAAAACCACAGTTGCTGCAATAATTACAACTCAAAACACCGAGTTGGTGTAAGAGTAAGACTTTGTCAATGACAAAAATTGTTTCACGAACTGAAACTGAACACTAACATAGTGACTTTAACATCAGACTGAGCTGAAATAAGTTTAGCATTCAACGGAGGTGAACACAATAGACAAAGTCTACACAATATACAGAAGCAGACAGAAACAGTACGAGTTATTAGACTTCTTTGGTGGTGAAGCAGTTTGAGAATAAAACAGCAGGCATGGGAACCGCACTAACATGCTGCCAAACAATTAATCACAGACACAGACAGATGGTGAACATAGAAACATAGCTTTTCGCTGTTCAATCTACATAATCATAATAGTACAATGTTGACACCAATTAACTACTTTTAAGCTTCACTCAAACTCTCTCTCTCTCTCTCTCACACACACACACACACACACACACACACACACACACACACACACACACACACACTTCACTGATATATATGTAATGAACCGTCTGATTAGTGTTTGTCACAGTGTGAGCGATCACAGCCTAACTAGCACCTACCTTCAGTACAGCGAGTGTCGGCCACTGCTTGGTCCGTGATGTACGGTCTGTTGCTGAGTATGTTTACTGTGCTTCTATTCTGGCCCCCGTTACCATCACCGTCACCGCCATTCCAATCTCCATGTCCACGAACCCTTTTGCTGCCTGTGCCCAGAGCATGAGACAGGTCCGGGGAAAGGGATGCCTCCTCTTCTTCCTCCTCCTTGTTCTTCATCTTCACAGCGGCTCCAGCCTGCCTGACCACGCCTACTCACTGGTAGCCATGGCCCCCGCTCCTTCTGTCGGTACCCACACTGTCACTTGTTGGCGTGGTTACATCTTGCTCCTCTGGTCCTGGCTCGTAGGCCTCTTCCTTACTACTGTCTGGTGTTGCAACATCCCCTCCTCGTCCTCCTCCTCCCCCTCGTCTTCTGGCCGATGTGGATGCTGGTCAGGATGGACGTTTGAAGGAGACTGCTCTCTCAGTCTTCGACGTGGGGAAAACAACCTGCACATGAACCACATTTCTACACTGGCACCCGAATCAAAACGACTGCATTCTTGGATAGAGAATGTGACGGGTGAAGGCAGTGCAGGGGGGTTCTTCACTATGACGTCATCCGGAAGGGCGAGGGAGGGGGCCCCCGATGCTCCATGCCCGCCCGCGCTACCCAAATGCCCCTGTGTGTTTTCTGTGTGTTTGCGTTCCCTGGCAGTGGCAAAGAAATGTGGAGTTCTCTGTTCTGGCTGCCTGCAAAGCTTGGCACTAGCACCAACGCCAGGCTGGCGGGAGTGAGGGCACGTGAGGGGGTGGGAGGCCTGCTCCGGTATGGTTTTTCGCTCGTCTGCTGGCACCCCCATTCTCTTCTGTCTCTTATCTAACATCAACACTTGTTTACCATTTCTCAGCCATCTCTGTTAACCAGAACCCCACAACAGTGCACAACTAATGAACAACACGACTGTAACTTCTTAAACTGCCATCCGTCTTATCCCTCTTTAAAATGCGTCTCTTCTTTTTGCTTACTGGGCACAAAAAAAACTAAGGCGACCGCCCGTGAAGTTAGATTAAGCAGTTACCAATCCTTCCGTTATCAGCACAATGTTATTATTTATATGAGGCAATGACTGCCTTCTGTCAATACTCAGATTTTTTTAACAGTTGTAGTACACAAATCTGTCGAAGATCAAACATAAAAACTCAAGGAATGAGACTACTACAGCAGTTGCGTCGACTGATCGATGACGGCAGTAGAAAAATGTAAATTCCGAACCGTGACAAAGCGGCGGCAATAGTAGAGGAGGTTAAGGAATTCACAGGACAACATGCCTGACTGACACATGTCGAAGGAGTCCGAGGCCGGAACACAATGACTCCAGCCGGCCTAACAGTCCAGCATGAACAACGTGGAAACCACCACCATCGGCTTTTCCTTACGATTCACCATTAAAACACGTGTGGCACGGGAAAAAGCCTGCTGAGGAGATGGGAATGAATAGCTTATAGGGCAGTTTCAGCCGAACAGCTTTAGTTAAAAGGCTTGTCCCTCTAAGAAACACCGGGTAAATGAAGCTAGGTAGGTCCGCGCTAGGACTGATGGATGCAAGAGGATGGTTCGCCACAACACACCACAGTTCACATTTTCCGGACTGGCAGTGGTACCGAATTTTTAAAACGACCCCACTTAGTAATAATGTGGCAACCCACGTGGCCGAAGGTAGGTTAGTGCCAGCGTTATCTGTGGAGCTGACTGGGTGGATGCCAGCTCCACTATCACCATCAGACTGCCGCCATCTGTATACTGTGCATCACCTCCCTAGTCTGCACTGATGGTACGTACAACCTCGGACCGTCAGTCTCTGTGCTGCCAATACCAGTGCCAGACCTTGCCATCACCCTTGCTGGCTGCCAACTCAGTCACAGATTCATCTCACACAAGGCAGACAATAAGACATACTGTCAAACCGAAATATTCGTATAAACTGACATTTATATCAGTCGTGCAAAGTGTGTGTGTGTGTGTGTGTGTGTGTGTGTGTGTGTGTGTGTGTGTGTGGTGCGTACGTGTGTGTGCGAGCGTGTGTGTGTGTAAAGGTATGCACGCATGTTCTCAAAACTGCATCTGCATTACACACACACACACACACACACACACACACACACACACACACACACACACACACACACACAGGCCCTTAATTATCTACATATAAATTACACTTTCTCTTCACCTGTGTCATAAAACAACAACAAAAACGACACACCAGAGAACTGACACCGATGAATCATTTTGTCATCAAAAAAATAGTTATATGTGCACATGGTGACGTATACGCTTTTGAACATCTAGACCTATAGGCCGTTAAACACAAGCTGACTTAACTATAGCAAAATTAATGTAGGTTTAAATTGCACTGAAATCGATTTGTGTGGCTACAGCACAGAAGACACACATACACGCACACGCCCACACAGAAACAGAGAGAGAGAGGGGGGAGGAGGGCTGACGGTAGACAGCCGACAAAGCACACATGTAATGGCTTGGGGGAGGAGGGAAGGAAATAGACGGCCTTCAATACAATGGGAGAGAGAGAGAGAGAGAGAGAGAGAGAGAGAGAGAGAGAGAGAGAGACAGACAGACAGCACACACACATACATGCACACGCGCGCGCGCGCGCGCGCACCACACACACACACAGAGGCGGACACACAGACAGACGGAAACAGACAGAGAGAGAAAGGGAGGGAGGGGGATCGTTACATGTTTGGCAGCCAAGACTGATTTGGAAAAACCATTATTCTCGGTTCTGAAAGAAGTGACATTCAAGTTTAACGTTCACATCCACCTCAAACGATATGGCAGAAAGGGGATATAAACATACCAGGTGAGAAAAGGAAACGTGCACTGTATAGTTTATTTACACTACGTAAAACGAAAACACGTTCAAATGTACAGCGCAAAGGCCAATATATTATGTCGGACGACAGCGGGAACAGAACAGGCAATGTGTGTATCTTTTAGTACGAACTCAATAAAATACCATACAATTAATCGGCCCTCCATCCCTTCCGTTCAACAGACCCTCCCTTTCCTTCTCCACAATGTTAATGACCCACTCAGTTGTGAATGCTAGTTACCCGCTTCCTCTTCCCCCATTCACCCCTCTGTCTCTCTCGCTCTATCTGACTCTCTCTCTCTCTCTCTCTCTCTCTCTCTCTCTCTCTCTCTCTCTCTCTCTCTCTCAGGGTCACCAATGCAGAACAGTTGCATTCTTCATCGTTACATCGGAGTATGTGTACGTGTGTGTAAGTATAAGTATAAATGATATGTATTGAAAGGGATAAGGGCAGATCATAAGAGTAGCCCTAGGCCTAAAATCTTCATCCTTGAGTATCAAATCTCTCTCTCTCTCCCTCTCCATATATATATATATATATATATATATATATATATATATATATATATATATATATATATATATATATATATAAAAGAAAAAGAAACACCCGAAGGTGCTGGGGAGGACCCAGAGAAGCACTGTCTTCACCTGCCTTTAGAGCAGTCCTGTACCACCCTTGGAGGCCTGCGCTGTGTTGACGATGGGTACAGGCACGCGCAGGACACTCCATTAAGATATCAAGGGACATAACTGCTCCTGAACAGAGGTAAATCAGACTACAGGATGCAGCTCATAACAGCCTTAAAGTAGCATCCCCATGGGTGTACCAGCCCGTATTTCATGACTGCAGAGCCCACCGGCGAAAAACACCACCCTCCAGCTGCCGAGCACACCCCACAGACCCAACCACCCCTGCCCACGGACAGATGAAGACAGTGCCACTCCAGACACAGCCAAGCTTTCGCCATTCGGTCTTATGTGCCCTCAAGAGAGAATCCAAAGTTGTAGTCTTTCCCACTGTCAACAGGACTTTCCCTGTGGTCAGTGGGTCTTTCCTCACCGTCACTGGACCTTTCTCCAAGGTCAGCCTAGTTAAGGCAAATATATATATATATATATATATATATATATATATATATATATATATATATATATATCTGTGTGTGTGTGTGTGTGTGTGTGTGTGTGTGTGTGTGTGTGCACTGATTGATAGATAGATATAGAGATATCATGTAGCCTTACTGATGGCAATTGTTCAATATACTGACGAATGTATGCACGTATATCTATATAAGATATTCAAAAGGAGTGTAACTGCAGTTAAAGGGTGTAAATGTTAATACTGAATCATATGCTTGTTGTACTTTCCAGTTAAAAGATCTTAGAATATGTCATCATTATGTTGACGAATTTGTTCTTTTCTTCATTGTTTATGTGTCACTGTATATGGTTCCCCCTTCAGTTGGGGCTGCGGCCTAAACTGAATAAATCACTCCCTCCCCCCCTCTCTCCACCCCGATTTCCACACTGGGATATAATTCTATTGTCACTGACATCACACCTATCAGTAAACTCATAGCTTTAGTGAAGGGGGAATTATGGAGCAAGTAAACTGTCACGAGAATCGAATGGACTTACGATCTCGTAGATCTGTTCCACATTGTTTACATACTGACGAACCGGAAGTGATGCTTGATTACTAATTAATGAACTTCCGCTTACGTAGAGCAACGTATAAACAATCGGACGGCGATCCAAGCAGCAAGCCCAACTCAGTAGTAACGAAGCAACAAAACTGTATATTAATACTCGGACTCGAGTCACGTTATATGGTGGCAGCTCAGGTGGGATTGTGATAGTAAAATGGCATCATTTAAACCACCAGATCCATTGAACTTTGCTTCGTCAAGTGAGTGGCCTGATTGGAAACGACAGTTTGCCAGATTCAGGCTAGCAACGGAGCTTGATCGGAAACGATCCATAGTCCAGGTCAGTCAGTTGTTGTGTGCGATGGGCGAAACGGAAGCTGAGAAAATTTATCAGACTTTCAAGTTAGATGAAACAAGTCCAGATTTCTCCTTTGAAGCTGTGATGACATCGTTTGACAATTATTTCTCTGTCAGACGAAACATCGTCCATGAAAGAGCCAGATTTTATGAACGAACACAGAGGCCAGAAGAAAATGTTGAGTGTTTCGTCAGGGCTCTACATGAACTTGCTAATATAGCAGAAGTGCCTTCCAAAGAAGAAGCAATCAGGGACAAATTTATCATTGGTGTTCTGGATAAAGAGCTGAGTGAAAAGCTGCAGCTGCAACCAGATATAACACTACAAGAAACAGTACGCCAAGCACGACAGTATGAGCAAGTAAAAAGTCAGCTCAATGAACAAAAACATGCTGCTGCAAATTTGGATGCTGTCAAACGGAGCAGTGAGAGAAAAGGACATGCTCAAGCTGGAAGAAATTTCAATCAAGGACAAAACTTCAGCAAAGGAGTTGGAAGTCAGAGAAGAGGCTCTGGAAGAGGAACCTACTTCAATATGGGGCAAAGGCAACCCAGGCAAAATTGCTCAAGATGTGGTGGTGATGAGTCACACACCAAATGTCCGGCAAAAGGAAAAGTTTGTCGGAAATGTGGACGTCAAAATCACTTCGCTGCTGTCTGCAGATCAAAGAATGTTGATGTTGTCCAAGAGCAAGAAGAATTTTTTCTTGGGTCAGTGAACAACAATGATTTGTCAGAACCATGGTATACCCATGTGACCATCTGTGGAAAAACCTGCAAATTTAAAATAGACACAGGTGCAGATGTTTCTGTAATGTCCAGCAAACAATACAGACAGCTGAATCCCAAACCCAAACTTCACTCTACTCAGGCAGTACTGAGGAGTCCAGGGGGAGTTATGAGTTGCTTGGGACAGTTCACTACACAGGTTGAAGTTAAAGGAAAACATTTTCCTCTGAAAATCTTTGTCATCAACAATGAAACTGACAACCTTCTTGGTCGCAGTGCTGCAAGCAGTATGGGATTGGTGAACCGGGTAGACAACTTGGAGAAAACAAACCCCATGAACTGTGTTTATGGAGATATTGATAACAAACCTATGAACTGCACTCCAGTGAAAATAGTGCTGAACGAAGATCATCAACCCTACAGTCTGAATACGGCAAGACGTATCCCTCTACCATTGTTAGACAAAGTCAAGGATGAACTAAAAAGAATGGAAAAAGCTGGCGTCATCACAGAAATAAAAGAACCAACAGACTGGTGCGCTCCTATGGTACCAGTTCTGAAACCAAGTGGAGCGGTCCGAATCTGTACAGATTTGAAAAGACTAAATGCTGCAATCAAGAGAGAGCGGTATATCATTCCAACATTGGATGACATGCTTCACAAGCTGAGTGGATCAGAAGTTTTTAGTAAGTTAGACGCAACATCAGGATTTTGGCAAATTCCACTGTCACCAGAAACTGCAAAGCTGACAACGTTCATAACGCCTTATGGACGTTACTATTACAATCGTCTTCCATTTGGAATTTCATCAGCTCCTGAAATTTTTCAGCGGACAATGACAGAAATCCTGGCAGATCAAAAGAATGTCCTGTGCTTCTTTGATGATATTTTGATCTATGGCAAGTCAGATGAGGATCATGGAAAATATCTTGACAGTGTCATGAAGAAGCTAGCGTCAGTTAATTTGAAGCTGAATGAAAGCAAATGTGAACTTCGCAAATCAGAAATTGAATTTCTTGGTCATGTGATCAGTAAGAATGGCATTTCGCCAGATCCAAAGAAAGTGGAAGCACTACTAAACATTGCAGATCCCATGAATGTGACAGAATTGCGGCGCATCATCGGAATGATCAACTTCCTGGGAAAGTATCTTCCGAACCTGTCAAGTATCCTGAAGCCAGTCACAGAACTCCTGGAAAAGGACCGAGAATGGAATTGGGGAGCACCACAGAAAAATGCCCTGGCAGAAGTGAAAACACTTTTGACCACCTCACCGACTCTTGCCTTCTTTGACTTGTCAAAACCAGTGACAGTCAGCGCAGATGCAAGCAGTTTTGGCACTGGGGGAGTGCTACTCCAAGAAAACAAACCAGTTGCTTTCTGCTCAAGAACTTTGACACAGGCAGAAAAAAACTATGCTCAAATAGAAAAAGAATGCCTTGCTGGCGTTTGGGCATGTGAAAAATTTGAGAGGTATCTCATGGGTCTTTCATCATTCAAACTCCTCACTGATCACAAGCCCTTAGTACCACTTATAAATACAAGAGATTTAAGTGACACACCTATTCGCTGCCAAAGACTTCTGATGAGACTTCTTCGATTCAATGTCGTCGCAGAGTACACTCCAGGAAAATTCATGGTTGTGGCTGATACATTGTCAAGAAGTCCCATGAAAAATAAAGAAGGAGGAACAGCACAAGAAGATGTGGAAAGTCACATTGATGCCGTTAGACTCCATTGGTCAGCTTCAGATATGAAACTTCGGCAAATGGCAGAAGAAACCAGCAAGGATGAAAAGCTACAAGCGGCAATGTACTTTGTACAAAATGGATGGCCAGAGAAAAAGGGAGATGTTGCGGACAATCTCCAAGATCTCTTTGCTGTGAGAGGAGACCTCAGTGTCCATAATGGCCTACTCATCAGAGGCAGTAGAATCATTATTCCGAGTTCAATGAGGAAAGAAGTCATAGAGAGGATCCATGACGGTCATCAAGGCATCAACAAATGCAGAGAGAGAGCTGCAACCTCTGTTTGGTGGCCCGGGATAAATGACGCAATCAAAAACAAGATAGCATCATGTAGTCATTGTCAAGAGAGTCGTCCAAGTCAGCGAAAAGAACCTTTGATCCCTTCACAATTGCCAGAGAGACCTTTCCAAGAAATTGGAGTCGACATTTGTGAAAAAGGAAACCAGTCATACTTAGTAGCAATGGATTACTACTCCCGCTATCTGGAAATAGCACATTTACCATCAACTGGATCTGCAACAGTCATTGCTAGGTTGAAAAACATATTCGCACATCATGGCATCCCAGAAATTATCTACACAGACAATGGCAGTCAGTTTACTTCAAAGGAGTATTTGAAGTTTGCTGAAGAATGGGGTTTTGCTACAGCTACCTCCAGTCCCTATCATGCTCAGTCAAATGGGGAAGCAGAAAGAGCTGTGCAAGTTGCGAAAAAGATCTTAGATCAGAAAGATCCTTTCCTTGCTTTACTGTCCTACAGAGCAACTGCAACATCACCGACTTGAGTGAGTCCAGCAGAACTTTTGATGGGACGTCAACTGAGAACGACAGTGCCTACAATTTCTGCAAATCTAGAGCCAAAGAAAATAGACAGAAAGACAGTTGCTGCAAAAGACAAGAAGAGCAAAGAAAAGAACAAGAAAACATTTGACAGAAGACATGGAACACAATCACTTCCAGAACTCAAACCAGGAGATGTGGTTGTTATGAAATTGGACTTTGAAAAGAAATGGGAAAATCCAGCCACAGTTATAAAGAAGTGTGATCCAAGATCGTATATTGTGGAAACCAACCAAGGTCAAGTCAGGTATCGGAGAAATCGAAGACACCTGAAACTGATGCATCAAAGTTCCAGAAACCACTCAGAAGCATCCTCTCCTGTTGCTGGTCAACGACCTACTATTTCCCTTGTCCCGCAAAATCCTCATCCATATGTCATTTCCATTCCTGTTGCTGATGGAGAACTGAGGAGGGCCGAACAGCCTACACGTGAAGCTGAAGACCCCAAGGGAGACGATGGACAAGTACAACCGATCGTGGAGACCGGGCAAGCACGAGGAAACAGGAGAACCCAAGGACAACTTGATCCTGATCCTGGTAGACAGTCTTCAGGTTCAACTACCAGTGGAAACGACAGTGTTCCAAGAACTCCAAAGACAGCGCAAACACACAGTGGACGTGTTGTGAAACGACCTGCCCGATATCAAGACTAACTCTTTCGTCCGTGGATTTTTCTAATTTCAAATTAATTTCCAGACTAAGAGTTAGGGGCCAGTTAATTGAAAGAATGTTGAAAGTTTTGTTATTGTTAAGTTATAAACTGTGCTAAAGAATTGGTACAAAGAAACATTTTCGGGCTGTGAAGACTCACGAGAATCGAATGGACTTACGATCTCGTAGATCTGTTCCACATTGTTTACATACTGACGAACCGGAAGTGATGCTTGATTACTAATTAATGAACTTCCGCTTACGTAGAGCAACGTATAAACAATCGGACGGCGATCCAAGCAGCAAGCCCAACTCAGTAGTAACGAAGCAACAAAACTGTATATTAATACTCGGACTCGAGTCACGTTATATAAACAAAAGAGGGCTCATTACAAACTTTCGGCATCAAACCACCCGCAAACAGGATCCCATGCCTCGCTCTTACACCCTTTCACTCCCCTCTATCCATTTAATAAACACGATTTTAAAGAGAAGATAGTTTTATGAGAAAAAAAAATGTTCTGAGTCAGCGAAAGGGACAAACAATTTCATTTAAAGAAATATTCAGACAGTTCACATCTGATGGGACGTATTCAAGTTATCAGATCATTTTCAACAACACTGACTGGCATTCTCTCCCCCCCCCCCCCCCCACCCCTCTCTTTCTCTCTCTCTTCAGGCAGTATAAACAAACAAGTGTTAAGTAGGCATAGGGCTTCCTCCCTAACTCAGCCGTAAGTACAACTACCTGTTACGTAGGCCGTAGCTGTGCCGGTCGGGGTATGCCCCCCGCCTTGTGGACTACTACGGTGGCTGATTGGCTCCGCTGGAGATGCTGAAACGCCAGCAAGTTAATTGTACACTCTTCTAGTATAGGCCATAGATTGGCCTTCTGCACCGTCGCTTGTATAGTAATATTAACACCGGTTTGGCATTAGGCCTGCCCGAAGCCTGTTGCCGATTCTCCAGAGGCACTTCCTTACTTTCTTTGTAACGTTAAAAGCTGGTCTTTTGCCCAGATCTAAGTCTAACATTTCTTTACAAAGCTGGTATTTTGACAAGATGTAAGTCTACCTTTTTCTGTAACTTTTTTCATATTGGGTTATTCATTCTATAATTTCACTCATTGGCATGGCACGACACTAGTACTGAAATTATCAAATATAATAGTACAACGCCGAGTTCAAACGCCCTAGGCCTAACTATTCTGATTCTGATGAAATAACAGATCTAAATATCTTGTCACTAATGGGATTTTATGTGATATATAAGCCCACTTCAAAAACACTAAATCAAAATCCACTGACCGATTTTCAGTGAGATGCCATAGGCCCTAGATGTCAGTGATCATTTTGTGGCGCACTGTGATCGTCCTC
>CM031605.1:22769325-22824325 GCA_018398815.1 Conus ventricosus
CTGTCTTTGACCCCTCCTTTATGCGTGGCCGCGCTGCTGGGTTTCAGTGGGAAATCCCAGCGCTGGTTGACCCGTAGCGGACACACGGTAATCCTGGCACCGTGACAGGGGCCGTGTTCATGTGGTCTGTCCCTTGGTTTTCTGTCCCTGGGGTCTGTCGTGGGGGGGGCTGTTCTGTCATGACTCATGTGTTGTGTCCAGCCTTGGGTGAACGCCCACTTCAAAAGAGGAAACGTTTAAACTCGATGTTTGTCAGATCATAAATGCCCTTTTGTCATCGCAAGCACTCACGCACTCACACAGAAACTCTCTCTCTCTCTCTCTCACACACACACACACACACGCACGCACGCACGCACGCACGCACGCACGCACGCACGCACGCACACACACACACACACACACACACACACACACACACACACACACACACACACACACACACACACACACTACTCTTTCCGCCTGTTGTAACTATAACCCAGAACTTAGCACCTGACGGAGTGATGGAGTCCATAGACACAGATGCAGAGAGTTGTCCCAGAACAAGAACCAACCGACAGAGGCTGATGTGACGGACAACCAGACCTCAATGAAGGACTGACCACTGGCTGAACCAAGGATCACCCCACCAGTGATAACAGTGCAGGAATTAAACGACAGGGTGACAACAACCAGATCTCAATGAATGAATGAATGAATGAATGAATGACATGTGGTTGAATCAAGCAACACCTCACCAGTGATAATAGTACAGGCACAAAACGACACAGTGACGTACACCAGACCTCAATGAATGACTGACAACTGGCTGAGCCAAGAACACCCCCCCCCCCCCCCCCATCACCACCACCACTAGTGATGACAGTGCAGGAACTAAACGTCACAGTGACGGACAACCAGACGTCAATGAATGACTGACAACTGGCTGAACCAAGGAACACTCCACCGGTGACCTCAGTCAAGGAACCACGTGATAGAGATCATCGTGACGGACAGCCAATCCTCCACAGTGAAGCACCGTCACCTGGCTGAACCACGAGACAACTATACGCCCCCCCCCCCCCCCCCCCCCGCCCTCCCCCCACATCCCACGCCTGGCCCAGTGTCACAGGTGGCATTTCACTGAGAAAGGGTTCAAGGGGCCAGGGAAAAACATTCCCAGCACCAGACAGCCTGTTGATTGATTGATGGATTGGTGCCCCCCTTCTCCACTATTGTCATATTGTCAGACAACAAAGAACGGGAAGGGTGGTGGGGATAGTGGTGGTGAGGAGGAGGATGAGGTGGGATTAATATCTGTGTGTCTTGTCCCAGGAACTGCTCTGGCTGTGAGGTGTGTTTGGGAGAGGGGGGAGTGGAGGGGGGGGGGGGGGGGGGGGGGGGGGGGCTCAGCACTTTACGTCCACTTGGAAATCGTGGAATGACTCTCTCTGACGATAGAAAACTGTATCACAACACACTCGCGCGCGCATGCACGATTTCACACGCACGCACACATATTCACGTGTACACACACACACACACACACACACACACACACACACACACACACACACGCGCGCGCGCGCACGATCGCACGCACGCACGCGCACACACACACACACACACACACCATACACACCATGTAAGAAAAGAGAGAGAGGGGGGGGGGGGGGGGGGGGGGGGGGGGGGGGGGGGGGGGGGGGGGGGGGGGGGGGGGGGGGGGGGGGGGGGGGGTGGGATTTCCGGAATGGTTTAATGGGGGGGGCCATTTCTGCCCGTGCCCGGGGGGGGCCGGATAGGCAAGGGGGTAACCTTTGACAGATCACCCCTTTTCATCTTGGCATAAAAGAAGGAAAAAGGATATACACTTTTTTAAATGTGGTTTTGGGTATACACGTACCCCGGGAAAACCTGAAAACCCCAGATTGTTCGAAGTTCATCAAAGCCTCAGGAGAGAGAGAGAAAGAGAGAGAGAGAAAAGAGAGAAGAGAGGAGAGAGAGAGAAAAGAGAAGAGAGAGAGAGAGAGAGAGAGAGAGAATATAGACTTTTTTTTCTGTGTGCGAGACACGCTTGCTTTTAAAATCTGCATTTAGTTGTAAACAATTAAAAAAGGATGAATAGGGACGAAATTTGGGCGTTAAAATGAACGTTCCCCTGAGATTCGGGACAAACAAATATAGCTTACAGTTCGAAACCGTTTTTTAGACAACTGCACCCCAAAAATTTTGAAAACAAAAAACGAAAAGTACTTGTTTTATGAAAAGCCTAACTTTGAGTCGGGGTTTGGTGTGCCCCCCACAAAAATCACATCGTTTATTCTTTTTTTATCTTTTTTTCAAATGTGAGGATATTCCATATCTTTTGCCCCATAATTACGAGAGAAAGAGAAAAGAGAGAGAAGAGAGGGGAGAGAGAGAGGGGAGAGAGAGAGAGAGAGAGTAGGGAAAAAAGGGGAAAGATAAATTTTCAATTCAAAAAGTTCTTCACAAAGAACTATTAAACCAAAAGGGACAGGGAGTCCCACAAAAGGGCGAAACCGGGAAACAGGAAAACCTAAACTGACTTAATGACAAGCCATAAAGGGCCCCCCAACCAAATCAGTTTGCAGGGCAAACCCACCCAGGGCTTGAATGCCCCCGCAAAAAAACCAACCCAAACAACAACAACACACACACAACACCCACACACACACACCCCCCACGCCCGCACCCCACGAAACACACACAAAACACAAAACGCACGCACACACACGCACCCCACGCACGCACACACACACACACACACACCCACAAAACCAAACGCCCGCACGAAACACACACGCGCACACAAAAGGGCACGCACCACACCCACACACATACCCACGCACACACACATACACACACGCCACACACACCACAACCACCCCACAACACAACACACTCCCCATTGCACGCTCCTTCCATCCTCCTTTTACAAAAACGAAATATGATGCCACTGTTTATATACTTCTCCCCCCCTTTCCCCCCTCCCTGTGTGTTGTGTGTGTGTGTGTGGGGTGTGTAAAGGGAGAAGAGGAGAGAGAGGGGAGAGAAAAGAGAGAGAGAGAGAGAGAGAGGAGAGGAGAGAGAGAAGGAGAGAGAGGAGAGGGAGAGAGGAGAGGGGAAGAGATTGTGATTCAGGCCGGGATCATTTTACGCGAGAGAAGGGGTTTCCCAGAGGCACCAACGACTTCACCCCAACCCCCAAACCTCTTCTTCCCCGGGGCCTTGAAACCTGCGAAGCGATGTGTAAACTCACAGATGAAACCTTTTTTGACATTTTAAAACTTCATATAGAGGTAATTTTTGACATTTAAAAGTTTTTAAAAAGAAATTTTAAATTTGAAATAGTGGCAAGGCAGTCCAAAAACAGTGTTTTCCCCGGGGGGTCACCACAGAAGTCACGCCTATGAAGTTGATCGTTTGATACATCTTTTTGCAAAAAAAGACCCTACTGAGGGATTTTACGTCCCCCAAATGTCCCTTAGGCTTATTATTAAATATAAACATGCAGTTCCCCTATTAAATACCTACCCCGAAATACTATATACGTATGCACACTCCGGATTACATTTTTTTTTAAAAAAGCCACGGAGGTGTTGCTTGCACCTAAACAGCAGAAGACTTTATGTTCATATCAAAATATTGTAATTTGTACCTCTTTAAATTGCTTTGGAAAAGGGCCCCTTGCATCCTTTGGTATCAATTCTAAATCTCCAAACAGATAAAAACTGTTTTGTTTTTTGTTTTTTTTTTTTTTTTTTTTAGGAAGACCAACATTTAGACCATTTTTTTTTTTTTTGTTTTCACACCATTAACCATCTTTCCCCTCCTCCCGGGTTTTTTTCTCGTTTCCCAAATAAAGCCCCGCACCCCCACCCCCCAAACCCCGCCTCCCCGCCACAGTTTTTTTTAGTTTTTTCCAACCAAACTCCCGCCCCCTCTTGACTCTGATTTTGGCTCCCCCCCCGGGGCCGAGTTTTTTCCGTCTTCTCATCACCTTCCAAGCCGGGGGGGGGGGGGGGGGGGGGGGGGGGGGGGGGGGGGGGGGGGGGGGGGGGGGGGGGGGGGGGAGGGGGTTGGGGGGGGCAGACCTTGGCTGACCACTGGGGGAGACCACTGAAACCTTTCCTTTCCGCCTTTCCAAATGTATGCAAGGGGGTTTCCTGGAAAAGTGTACAATTTATTTGCCCTTGTCCCTGGTCCTTCCGTGTCGCCCCTCCCTCCCTTGTGACGGGAAAAAAGAGGGACATGAGGCGCGAGGACAATGGAAAGGCCTTGGGAAAAAAGGAAAGTGGCGAAACGGGAAGTCTTCACTGTTTTTAAAACTCCTGAACAAATTTTGGGTGAAGCCATCAAAGGAAATTTTTTTTTCCGCCCCACCCCCCCCCCCCCCCCCCACTTCGCTCCCCGCGTCTGTTTACGAACTCCCTTTATTCAAATCCTCTTTTTTTACCCAAACGGTCTTCGGAGTATCAAACCCGCCCCATTTTTTTTTTTAAAACATTTTTCCTGTGGGTCTGGGAAAGGGCCCTTTATTGTGTTAACATAGATATGTGCTGTTCTGCGTTTTGTTTTGTGCTTGATTTTTTTTTCCGAAATCGTTTTAAGTAAGGGTGCAGTCAGGTTTTTATTTTTCCCCCTTTTAATTTGAAATTAATTTTTTAAAGGGGAAATTTTCCCAGCTAAATCATTTGGGGAAGTCCCGAAAAAGCACACGAAATGTAAGAACAAAATTACTTTTGTGATTCATTAAACGGGCAACTTGGCAAAACTTTAAAGGATTTACGTTAAGGATATAAAAATGGAAACGACTAAATTTTTATAAAGATCAGCAATGCCCAAACCCCACGAGCCCGCAAAAACCCCAAAATTGTAGTGGATCGTATAAGCCTGCCGGGGTTTATAGGCCCACTGTGTTTCTTACAAAAAGCTCGAGGAGGAGGCCCTTTTTTTTAAAATTTTTATTTTATAAGCGGGGGGTTTCCTTTATTGAAGGGAACCCACCTCGGAAAAAACAAAATTTTGGACCGGGCAAAGGTTTTTTTTTTTTTATAACTGAGGTTTTAGGTGCTTCTTGTATGCTCTCTCTTTCTCTCTGTGATGTGTGTGTGTGTGTGTGTGTGAGCGCGCGTGTAATTGTGTGATACGTTTTTTTTTTTTGTCTTGTTAATAGCATGGTTTCTCTGTTTGCCGTGATGCAAATGATTCGATCAGTTCCTTACTTTGTTCTAGGAATAACAAACAGGAAAAAATATTCTCAACGTGAAATACACCACTATGTAACCCAGTTTTCTAATCTGAGGGTTGGATTTCTATTTTCTGTTTCACAACGAGGAACAGACAACAGGTCCTGCGAAAGTCACTCTGAAATGGCATGCAAATTCACATGTATCTTTATCGTGCATGTCCATTTTCCGGCGGATTATTGATACACGGAAATAACCTGACATATCCTGTCTGAAAGACATGACCCTCCCCCCCCCCCCCCCCCCCCCCCCCCCCCCCCCCCCCCCCCCCCCCCCTGAACTGGACAGAAACATAAATGACACCGTGACTGATCTATGCACGACAACAGAAACGGAAAACGAACACACACACACACACACGGTCAAGAGTAAGCTTCGCGTGGGAATGTAGAAGTCCTAAACAACACAGGAGGCCGGGTTCAACTGTGGACAGGTCAACGACAGGGATAGATGAACTAACTTTGCTTAAAGTGAAGTGGATTCACGTGACCGGCTTCACTGGTGACTGGGGAGGAGGGGGGGGGGGGGAGGGGAAAGGAAGGGAGGTGGGGGGTGAGCAGATAGGAAGGGCGTTCCATTGTGAGCGGTACGTGTGACACAGCTGTGAGGATTGGTGACTTACTGGTTTAAACCCTTCGCCCCCAAAGGAGAGACAGGCCATTGACCACTACTCACCACCCAACAACGATCCCCTACCCCACGCCACTGTCACCCCCCATCCTCGTCCTCCCCCCCCCCTTCCCTCCCACTGGCCTATCATTTATGCCTCTGTCCAGATGGTTCATTTTCTCTTCAGCCCAACCTCAGTGCCTCTGCTTCCTTCTGTTTGTGGGTCGTTCCTCTTCCTTCTCCCCCTGCGGGTTCCAGATCGAAGTCTGACGAGAAATATAGGATGCTGGGATTCTGAGGATGTGTCATATGCAGCCCCACGCCCCCCCCCCCTCCCCCCCAGGGATCTGCGCGGTGACTGGCTCCTGTTCCGCCTTTGGCCACCAATCCTATGTCCTTCTAAGAGTCAGAAGGGGAGTCGAGATTCCAGGTTTCCAGACAGCGGCTTTCACTGCATGGTGTCATAGTCCGAATTGTATTGGTCCTCTTTCTGATGCGTCTTCCTCATCAAAGTTCGTAGATTTGTCGTTGATGCATCAGTACTTTGGTCGAACGTAAAAGGGATACATTTGCCGATCGTTATTGCAAAGCGTTTCGCTTGGGCAAAGTTTATGTAAATTTGAGTCTGTTATTTCTTTTGGACAGCGGTTTTGTTCATTTCGGTCTCAACAGTTTGTACCCAGAACAGTTGTCCAGAAAATCAGTTCTATCTTCGACCACGCCACACGCTGGGCATTTTCTGTTTTCTCTACTAGGGTTCCTTTTCTGTTTTATGTCGTAGACACGGACGCAAAAGCCTGCCGAGTTCACATCTTTGTTCAAACTTTGGTACTTTTATCATGTAAAGTTCTTGTCGGTAGTTACTGTAATTTCGTTGTAAAAGTGCAGCCTTGCAGTACTTTTCTCTGTAATTCTTGTTTCGTGAAGGGCTATTTCCATGGACTTCTGGAGCAAGAGATTTTGGTGACGACAGGCTCATGCCCGCAGTCACTATGGACACTCCATACCCCTCTCCCTTTGACACGACACCGCATACATTGATGGACAAACGAACACTTGACCACACTGGTCAAACACTGCTGTAAGCTGGCCAGTTACCAACAGCACCCAGCTGGACTGTAGACTGGAAAGAGGTAGGGGAGTGTGAGACGGAGGTGAGGGGGATGGGGGAATAAAAAGATGATGGAGGGACGGGGGTGGGGTTTTTCTCTCCGCTGAACGGGTATTGCTCATTGCATGACAGCATTTAGCACAGTGTGTGTGTGTGTGTGTGTGTGTGTGTGAAGGCAACAAAACAGCCATGGATGGATTAAAGCCTTTTAGGTTACCAGTGTCGGAGTGTGAACCCCTGCTCGGAGGTCCTCTGAATATCCTCACCAAACTTTCACATTCGCATGCAGCGTTATTTGTTGTTGTTGTTGTCGTACCCTGGCTAAAAGACTCCAGGGATCATCCAAACAGCCGAAGTACTTGAACACTATGGTACAAATGCATCAGCTGGGGATGAGAACATTACGTGTGTGACCGTTTTTGATTACCCCGCCACATGGGCAGCCACACTCCGACTTCGGGGGATTTTAGAGACTGATAATGTTATGCTAGGAGCTTGTCACAACTGAAGACAATCCCCGCATAACTATGCAGAGCATAACAACATTTTGATGTAGCCTTGGTGGCATGCAGCGTGATGATCAAAGGGACACCCTCATGGGTCTTTTTACGTTTCAAACAATTCAAGCGCATCTTCTTCTTCTTCTTCTTCTTCAGCATTCTAGTATCTGGTAGCGTGTGAACTCGTTTTACCCTGTTGGGATACTCACACTATACTCGTGTATCATTAGTCACTAAGTCATGGGTCTTTATTTGACAAGTTGTGACAATATATATTTCTCTGTTTTCATGTTTCTTGGCAATCAAAATATTTTGTGAACAACAATAAAGATGTTGGATTGATTTTTGTCTCTTTTTACAAGTACACAGCATCTAAAATCATTCTGTTGTGCTACAGTGACTATACATTCACAGATCTTCTGTGAAGTGACCAACGATCAACCATTGCCAGATCACAGGAAAGGGAACCCTGACCTTACAACTAACAAAGAAACAAACCGATCCTAACTTCCAGCTGACTTCATTTTTTGTAAGGGGCTACTGACATCAAAGTGTCGAGAGACTGGTCTCTTCGGGAATACATTCTTCCATTCCCGTCTTGTCTTAGGATATTCCATTCAAGAACGGTCGTAGGTCAAACGCTTCCATTACAATATTGTCCAGGGTTGAAACATTCAATTCAAGAACGGTCCTAAGTTAAATGGTTCCATATTTTATTGTCCCGCGATTCCTGTTTTGCCCTGGAAAAAAAATGGTTCCATTCCTGTGTTATTCTGGGACAAATGGTTCCAACAGTGTTGTGAGCTGGGATAATTGGTTGCATTCCATTATTGTTCTGGTATCAATAGTTTCTTTACTGTAATTTCCTGGGATAAATGGTTCCATTCCTGTATTGTCCTGGAATAAAGTTCCATTCCTGTATTATCCCAAGGTAAAGGGTTCATTTTCATTCCTGTATTGTCCTGGGATAAATGATTCTCTAGATCAGCCGCCGTGGCGAAATGATTATTTTTCTGCCCGACTGGCTCCTACCTAGAGCTGAGTTTGCTATGGGCTCAGCTGGGAAGACTGGGACCATATAGTCTTGTGGTTGCATCTCTGAGAGTGTTGCTCAAATTTCCCTGAAGTTGGAGTATGGCTGCCTTGAGCCATACAAATATTTTCACATCCCCCTAAAATAACAAGTGCAAACCAAAGTTCAGCTTTCCATAGAATTTTGCTGAAAAATTGAAGTCTTTCCATTGATTTATTTTTAACAATTTTCTAAAGTCAGTACCCCAATTCGGGCAGCAAATTCCATATAAACATAGTAGTCTAGGCAACTTCTGTCACACGAAATACAGGACAGTGAAGGTTAATGGCGGGATAAAAAACAGTCATACACATAAAACTCCAATCCCTTTGTTGGGTAGATGGGATTAACCCTTGCCTGTCTATACAGGGAGTGTCCGCAGGAGTTTCAGCCTGCGTACGCAGAAGAAGCAGTGGCTCAAATTTCCTGACCAACACTGCAGGTGTCTGCACCTCTCAGGCCTGGTTAACGACAAGGTATATTATGAAATTAAGCATACAGTACAGCCCTGTCAAGCAGTCTCAGACCAGAATGGAAATCTGTAGCATCATCTTCATCATCCTCATTGATCAGTATTGAAAAAAAAGGTTCTCAAATTCTGTGGGCTTTCATGCCCTGCTTTATGGTGACCTCTCCGCATCTGTGGCCTTCCGTTGATTCTGTCAGGATCACTCCTACTGGCAAGTTCATGGGGACTGATGTTTGATGGAGGAGGTGGCACCATTCAGAGGGGAACTCACTCACGCCGGCTCCGTGCCTTAGCAATTACTGTCATCATAAGTTGCTTAGTAGGTGGTGTCCTGCATATGTTCAATCAGAACAGGCACCACTGAACACCACCAAAGTGACTTGGCAGCAGTGCAGTGTCTCCCCTGGTGGGTAGCCTCAAAATGACTCGACACTGACTGCCCCATGTGGATTGCCAGTGCTATGGTGGGTCGGGCTGTGCTGTGGCTGCGGACGAGCAGTCATAAGGAGCAGCCTTGGTACAATGCCACCGAGGTGACACGTAAAAATGGAACAGCAAAAACAAACATAAACAAACAAACAAAAGTCAACAACAAAGATTCCCTGAAACAGGAACACTGGACCTCAGGAGCAGGCCAAGTAGTTTTGATTCCTCTTTTTAATCCCACTGAACTGTGAAAAGTTCAAATCAATAATGGAGACAGGTGTGTATACACCCATTCAAACTAAACCAAACACAAACATGCGCATGCATACATACATAGATACATGCATACAAATGCAGATGGACATACATTGACACAGACAAGTACACACACAAATACATAACTATACAGACACACTTGTGTTGTTCACACATGCAGATACATAAACACATAAGCATATGCAAACACACACACACACACACACACACACACACACACACACACACACACACACACAATATATATATATATTATATATATATATATATATATATATATATATATGCACACAAAACTATTCTCGCCTCACCTCCACTCTCCAAAGTATCAAATTTGTTACTTACTGGTTTTGCTTTTTACTTTATTTGCATACCTTGCAGACATGATATTCATGTAAACACCGTCACAGTGTACAATAGTCTGTTCCAAACAAAATGATATATTAGAAACATGAAAAGTACAAAAAAGATGATTATGAAATAGAAAACGAACAAACAAGATGATAGTCAAAACAAGAAATTTACAAACAAGCAATTATCAAAATATACCAAGTATGAACATAAAAGGTATGAAAATGATGAACAAAACATGGAAAGTAAAAAAAAAAAGGTAATACTGAAAACACGGAGACACCCAGGACAAAATGTGGACACCCAGGACAAACTGTAGACACCAAAGACAAACTGAAGACACCCAGGACAAACTGAGGACACCCAGGACAAACTGTAGGCACCCAGGACAAACTGAGGACACCCAGGATGAACTGAGGACACCCAGGACAAACGGTACACACCCAGGACAAACTGTAGGCACCCAGGACAAACTGAGGACACCCAGGATGAACTGAGGACACCCAGGACAACGGTACACACCCAGGACAAACTGTAGGCACCCAGGACAAACTGAGGACACCCAGGATGAACTGAGGACACCCAGGACAAACGGTACACACCCAGGGCGAACTGAGGACACCCAGGACAAACTGTAGGCACCCAGGACGAACTGAGGACACCCAGGACAAATGGTACATACCCAGGACAAACTGTAGACACCCAGAGCAAAATGGAGACACCCAGGACAAACTGTACACACTCAGGACAAACTGTAGACACCCAAGACAAACTGGAGACACCCAGAACAAACCGTAGACACCCAAGACAAACAGAGACACCCAGGATGAACTGAAGACACCCAGGACAAACTGAAGACATCCAGGACGAACTGAAGACATCCAGGACAAACTGTAGACACCCAGAACAAACTGAAGACACCCAGGACAAACTGAAGACAACCAGGAAAAACTGAAGACAACCAGGACAAACTGTAGACACCCAGGACAAACTGAAGACAACCAGGACAAACTGGGGACACCCAGGACAAACTGCAGACACCAGGACAAAATGAAGACAACCAGGACAAACTGAAGACAACCAGGGCAGACTGAAGACACCCAGGACAAACTGAAGACAACCAGGACAAACTGAAGACACCCAGGACAAACTGGGGACACCCAGGACAAACTGCAGACACCCAGGACAAACTGAAGACACCCAGGACAAACTCGGGACGGCTAGAACAAACTGGGACACTCCCTCAGAGTAAACTATAAACGTTTCCTCTAAACAAATGGAGGACACCCCAGACCATTCTGAGGACACCAAGAGCATCCTGAGGACACCCAGAACATCCTGAGGACACCCAAAACATACTGAGGACACCCAAAACATTCCGAGGACACCTAGAACATACTGGGGACACCCAGAACATACTGGGACACCCAGAACATACTGAGGACACCTAGAACATACTGGGGACACCCAGAACATACTGGGGACACCCAGAACATACTGACGACACCCAAAACACACTGGGGACACCCAAGACAAACTGTAGACACCCAGGACAAACTGAGAATACCCAGGACAAATTGTGGGCACCCAGGACAAATTGAGGATACCCAGGACAAATTGAGGGCATCAGGATGAACTTGAAAGATCTGTGACAGACAGGGCGAACTGAGGATATGCAGGATGAAACATGTGCTGGTGAAGGAATCTGGGAACCATCACTGATTCATTTAGTGAAGAACTCCATCCACAGCTTGGTGTCTGTATGCGTAGGCATGCATCAGTACTTTCTCTTTCACTCTCTCTCTCTTACACATAAATGCATGCATGCACTCACACACACAGATTAACACTGACACAGACATACACAGATGTATGATGTTTGCTATGCATTGTGTGATAGAGGTACTGAAGTATCAAGGTCATATGCTCTGTAGTGAAGGGTCAAGATCACACATACTGCATCTTGTTCTCAATCTTTTTCTGCATCTCTTCCGACTGTAGCTGTTCCAGGGTCAAAGTGACAGCCCCAGCTGGTCTTTCTGTTGACAGAAGTAACATCATCATCAGCATTGTAAATATATCATCAACATCATCATCCTTCTCCTACTCCTCTTGAACATCATCAATGTCATCATCATCATCAATATCACATCATCATCATTATGATTAACAACATCATCACTATCATGAACACTTTGAAAATTATCATAATTATCAATCATTATTATTATTATCGTTATTGTCATCATAAACATAACACCCCTCATCACCATAATGATCAATATCAATACTGTTGAAATGGTTGTGATCGAGAGTCAGAATGTTTATCTGTTATAGCCTTTTAGTCACAAAAAACCTTGTTATGACATCTTTGATGCCAAGTTTTTGTTTGTTTGTCTTGTTTTTGTTTGGCTGATTTGAATTCAAGTGAGATGGTCACTGGTTACTATCTTTGTTTCTAGATCAGTAACTGGAAAATGTGGTGAAAATGCCTGAAGCTTTAGATTTTTTTAATGAAACATTGATGTATTATGTCATGATATATTAAAAATTGAGTGAACTCAAAATGACACTCCATATTGGTGGTTTTTTTTTTTTACACCTAATGACTACTCATCATCATTCACATTACTGTCATCATTAGTCTTATTATTTCCATCATCATCATCATCACCATCATTGACAGACATAGTGACAATAACGCACTGACATTCTGACATACAGACACTACTAATACATCCACATCCAAACACATGTAGCTACTAATTGTCCAGGATGGGGGAAAACGTGATGTTATTGCTTAAGGCACTAAACTTATGCTATTGTCAGGCTGGTTTGAATGCATGTGACTAAGTGGTCGTAGCTTCCAGAGGATAATTACTGTGTGAAAATGACCTCAGAAGTTGCTGGGGGCTTTCGATGTCCATTTGGCAAGAAGTGGTTGTAAGCCGATTATGTAGGAAATGTCTGTGAATGCTGGTGTGTGGAAGCATGTAGTTGGAAATATTGTGGATGTGAACATGACTGATGACTGAATAGGGACATGGCTCGAAGGAGATTCTGTGTTCAAATCCCTGTATAAACTGGATGTTGGGGAGAACAAGAGAGAACAAACAAACAAACACAAGGAGAAAGAGGAGTGAGCAGGTCTGATTAAGGTTTGAGAGAACGTGGTCTGGGCAACTGAAGAGACAGCAAAATCTCAAATGTAAGGAAAGGAAAAGGGAAACACTGAGAAACAAAGATCAAGTTTAAAATGCAGAGGCGGGGGAGGAAGAAAAGATGAAGACTTCTGTATTGAAGAAGAGTCCTTAGACTCAACCATGTAGACTAAGTTCTAGACCTGGTGCAGGACAACCCAAGGCATCACCATCATGTGGCGGTGAAGCGTTTTGCAGTGACCTGTTTGAGAACTGTGGTGTGTTGGTGTGCAAGTGTAAGTGTGTGGATACCTGGTCTGGCAAGAAACCCACTAACAGCGTATAACCCAGGATTAGGAATTGACGATCTCTTGTGTGTCAATTATACACATTTTTGTGCATTTGAAATTTTCATGCATGTATCATAAGCAGAATAGAAACATATTTCTTGTTCTTGGTCGTGTCAGAAGAGAAGCAAATGTGTGACACCCTATTCCTTGAGAGAGTGAAATGTTTGGTGGGTGCATGTGCGCATATGTGTGTACGAGCGCAGAGATAATCTTAGCGCACACATCCACATACAAATGCACTGACACTACTTACACACCCACATCCAACATATTGACACTACTTACACATCCACATCCAACATATTGACACTACTAACGCATCCACATCCAGACACATTGATACTACTAACATATCCACATCTGGACACACTGACATTAACACACTCACACCCAGACACACACTGACACTACCATCATGTCCACATTGAGACACACTAGCACTAACATACCCACATTCAGACACTCTGACACTAACAAACCCACATCCTCACATTGCAAAACCATCACACACACACACTGTCATTGTGACCGACCCACAACAGACTGACTGACCCGGTTGAAAGCTGGGCCATTTTGCGCAGGAAGTGTTTGGAGACCTGGACGGCCTCATCAATGGACAGGTTGCACAGGTTGTCTGTCAGGTGTTCCTGGATCCATCGGGGGATCTTCCCTCGCTTGTCAGCCCGTGAAAATCTCTGTCAGCACACATGTTTAAAAAAAAAGTACATGAATAATTAATCCCAGATGCTCACATCTAAAATCTCACACACCTAAACAGGACCTCTTGCACACTGGTGCCATACAGTCACTCAGTCGTTGATGCAGGTGTTGTGATCAAGCGCTTGGACATTTACAATTTGAAAAACACAATCCGGTCTGTGATGCCCCAATCCATGAAAAAGTCCCTGTTTCTGTCAAGGCAGAAGCTTATTAAGTGGAAAAAAAAAGAGGACAAATACCCCCCCCCCCCCCCCTCCTCACCTCATCTCTATCCTATCCATTGTTCACTACTACAAACAGCATTTCCACCCCCTTATACACATACACACACATACACACCCTCCCCAACCCCCTACACTCTCACAAATGATAATGTACTTGCATGCTAATCATCCATAAAACCACTACCATCACTCTCCCCCTCCTCTACATAAACACCCAAAGGAATATCAAGTACTTATGCAAAGCAAGTTGGGATCCTTAAGTATCTATGATTTCAGCTGGCATATTTGTTTGGTAATTTGCATATGACACTTCTGAATCTGCAGTATCTATCCCTTTCTACAATATGCATGAACAATGGAATACAACACTTAAAACACAGCTGGAAGATCTTGACATTGCTGATGATCTGCCACATCTTCTGTACAAGCGCAACCAGACGCAGAAGGAGACAACCCTCCTGGCAATAACTTCGGCAGGGATGGGGCTCAGGATCAACAAGAGGAAAACAAAATCATGAAGATCAACAACTAGCTGTGACAAAGGGTAAGGCAGAAACCAGTCACTGTCTTAACTCTGAAGAGGGAATGGAACTGGACAGGACACATCCTAAGTAAGCCAACATCCAGCACATCCACTGAATAGGCTCTGACCTGGAGCGAGCAGGGGAGAAGTAGGGGTGGACAGGACACATTAAGCCGACAAACAATACTTCCATTTGTCAGGCTCTGACCTGGAACAAGCAGGGGAGAAGTAGGGGTGGACAGGACACATTAAGCCGACAAACAGTACTTCCATTTGTCAGGCTCTGACCTGGAATGAGCAGGGGAGAAGTAGGGTGGACAGGACACATTAAGCCAACATATAGTACTTCCATTTGTCAGGCTCTGACCTGGAACGAGCAGGGGAGAAGTAGGGGTGGACAGGACACATTAAGCCAACATATAGTACTTCCATTTGTCAGGCTCCGACCTGGTCTCCACAAGGAAATGCAGTGGACAGGGACAGTAGTCTGCAAGGTTTGGTTAAAAAAATTTTTTAAATGGTGGGAAATATCTGTCAGGTAAATTAAAGATTGACAAAACACCACAGACAGACAGGCAGATATGCAGACAGATAAACTCCCCCTCCAAACACATGCACACACATACACACACACCACACACACAGAGACATGTACCTTATCGGCAAAGACCATGATGCCATAATCGGTCTTTCCACGAAGAGCTCGTCCAACACACTGAGCTGCATGGCGCATTGCGTCAAAGGTCAGGAAGTCATTCTCTCGGATCTGAAAGTTGTCCCTGAGGTACTCCAGTCGGGCCTGAAAGACAGTCAGTGGCATGTCAACATCATGTTTCCTATCACATAAAAGTCAATGGTGTGTCAACATCATGTTTCCTATCACATAAAAGTCAATGGTGTGTCAACATCATGTTTCCTATCACATAAAAGTCAATGGTGTGTCAACATCATGTTTCCTATCACATAAAAGTCAATGGTGTGTCAACATCATGTTTCCTATCACATAAAAGTCAATGGTGTGTCAACATTATGTTTCCTATCACATAAAAGTCAATGGTGTGTCAACATCATGTTTCCTATCACATAAAAGTCAATGGTGTGTCAACATCATGTTTCCTATCACATAAACATCAACGGTGTGCCAACATCATGTTTCTTGTCACCCCAAATTAATGGTGAGTTCACTTCATATTGCCTGCACCAAAACGTTAATGGTGAGTCACCATCATATTTTCTGTCGCCAAAAGTCAATGGTGTGTCTGCATTATGTTTCCTGTCACCAAAAAGCCACTGGTGTGTCCGCATTATGTTTGTGTTTCCTGTCACCAAACAGTCAACGGTGTGTCTGCATTATGTTTCCTGTCACCAAACAGTCAATGGTGTGTCCACATTATGTTTCCTGTCACCAAAAAGTCAATGGTGAGAAAACACCTTGTTTCCTGTCACCAGAAATCAATGGCATGTAAACACCTTGATGGACCCTGAAGTCTACATTGAACTGTTCATGTCAGTGCGTGATACAAGCAGGAACCCAAGGCCTACTTAATTTTCTTGTTATGTCAGAGTTTTGATACAAGCCGGATCCTGGGTCTAATTCAAACTGTTTGTAATGTCAGAGTGTGGTACAGGTTGAACCTGTGATCTACATCAAACTGTTTATCATGTGGGATTCAACCTCAGCCAGGACAATCTCACTGCCTTGCACCCTCCACTGTCCTGAAAAGCAGCACAGTTCTCCCAGGGCAAAGTGTGGCTGCCTGCCTATGGAAGTGATCACAAGATGACCTTACACTCCAACTATCCCCTTTTATAATGCATGCATGGACTGGGAATCTGGTAGAATTCAAACAAAAATCCAAACAACGCATGTCAAAGGATAAACAAGGTTAAAGAGACAAAATGCACACAAACACATAAACATTGAGGTTAACAAGATAACACACATATTTAACACATACACACTGATGTTAAATAGAAAAGAGGTTTTAAAAACCAATGCGGGCAGACTACCTTGAGAATTCGGCTCTGGGTATAGACGTATGGCACTCCGAACATGACAACAGCTCGGCCATAGTGATGATCTGAAGTCAGCACAACACCACAAACATTGTGAGCCGACTTAGCAGTTTGCTAAGAGGGAAGTGAATGCACATATGCACTTTCCTACTGCGGATATATGTAATGCACAACACTTTATTCTTTTTTTTTCATGTCAGTTCGTTCAATTTCTTTATTTCCTCGTTTCTCCTCCTTTTTGTTTTTGTCCCTGATTTTCTTCTAATAGCTTGATGAAAGAATCAAATATGTTGCTCATTTGATGTTTTATCTGAAAATAAAAATTTGACTTCACACACACACACACACACACACACACACACACACACACACACACACACACACACACAAAACACACACACACACATACACACACACAAATACACACACACACACAAATACGCACACACACACACACACACGCACGCGCACACACACACACACACACACACACACACACACACACACACACAGAACATGAGAACGAAGCCTCACCAAAGTCAATGCCCTCGGAAACCTTTCCTCTGGCAACTGATAACAGCACTGCCCCTCGTCCATTCTCACATGCCTGGACACAAACACACACCGTAAGTACATGGATCCATACTACAGATTTGCTCCTCTTTTTGATAGATCCACTGCACATATGCACACCACCATTTCACGAATCCATTAGCACAGATGTGCACCACCATTTCATGAATCTGTTAGCACAGATGTGCACCACCATTTCATGAATCCATTAGTACAGTTGTGCACCACCATTTCATGAATCCGTTAGCACAGATGTGCACCACCATTTCATGAATCTGTTAGCACAGATGTGCACCACCATTTCATGAATCCGTTAGCACAGATGTGCACCACCATTTCATGAATCTGTTAGCACAGATGTGCACCACCATTTCATGAATTCGTTAGCACAGATGTGCACCACCGTTTCATGAATCCATTAGCACAGATGTGCACCATGATTTCATGCATTCATACCACAGATCTGCTTCACTATTTTGAGGATCCAAACCACAGATGTGCATTATCATTTTATTGACCTATAAAACAGATCTACACCACAATTTCATGGATTCATGCAACAGATCTGCACCACCATTTCAAGGATCTATACGATAGATCTGCACCACCATTTTATGGATTCATACCATAGCTCTGCACCATCATTCCATAGATCTATACCGCTGATCTTTCATGGATCCACATAACGGATCTGCACTACCATTTCATGGGTCTAAACCAAAGATCTACACCACTGTTTCATGGATCCATAGCACAGATCTGCACCACCTATTCATGGATCCATACCACAGATCTACATCATCATTTCATGGATCCATTTCACAGATCTACATCATCAGTTCATAGATCCATACCACTGATCTTTCATGGATCCATATCACAGATCTACATCACCATTTCATGGATCCATATCACAGATCTACATCATCATTTCATAGATACACACCACTGATCTTTCATGGATCCACATCACAGATCTACATCACCATTTCATGGATCCACATCACAGATCTACATCACCATTTCAGGGATCCATACCACAGATCTGCATCACCATACCACGCATCTGCACCATCATTTCATGGATTCATCCTTGGGCCACATTTAACCTGTTTACTGTTTTATCAAAACGAGTTTATCAGTTGTCGTGTGATAAGATTTGTGATAATCTTGCTGAAGGATTCTGGATGCTGTGGCTAATCCAGACTGGTGCCAGGGATCACCACTACACTTTCATGGGTTTGTCCATAGGCCACAGGTCATCAAGTCTGATTACAATTAACACAGTAGGTTCTGCATCATCCTGCTGACAGACAGATAAAACAAAGACACCAGCTAATGCAGGTGAACATCTAATCTCCCTGGTGGAGGTAACCGTAAGAGTGGTGAAAACGATGATGCTTGTGATGATGTTCATTGATGATGATGATGATGATGATGATGATGATGATGATGATGATGATGATAGTGTTGATGTTCATTGATGATGATGATGATGATGATGATGATGATGATGATGATGATGATGATAGTGTTGATGTTCATTGATCATGATAGTGATGATGACAATGATGCTAGTTATGACACTGACAGTCACAATGACTTTGAACAAGGTGACAGCCCTAAAATGCCTTTTTGCGGTTGCCTGTGCCATAAACAACATAATCTCTCACTCTCTCTCACTGACAATAATAATGATGATGACGAGGACACCCTCAACCCGTTTCCGCCGGACAGCCCTTACCTTCTGGTAGTTGAGGAGAGCCAGGGAGGTCTCAGCAGCATCCTGCGTCTCGATGAACAACAGTTTGTGTTTCTGCACTTGATCCAGAATTCCCTGCCACACAATGCCTCATCATGACACACCGTCCACACAGGTGTACTGCACAATTATCCCACAGGTCATAATACCTCATCATGACACACAGTCCACACAGGTGTACTGCAGTGATCACCCCACAGGTTACAATACCTCATCATGACACACAGTCCACACAGGTGTACTGAATGGATTACCCCACAGGTCACAACATCTAATCGTGACACACAGTCAACACAGGTGTACTGCAGTGATCATCCCACAGGTTACAACATTTCATCATGACACACAGTCAACACAGGTGTACTGCAGTGATTATCCCACAGGTCACATCTCATCATGACACACAGTCAACACAGGTGTACTGCAATCATTATCCCACAGGTCACATCTCATCATGACACACAGTCCACACAGGAGAACTGCAGTGATTATCCCACAGGTAACATCTCATCATGACACACAGTCCACACAGGTGTACTGCAGTGATTATCCCACAGGTCACATCTCATCATGACACGCAGTCAACACAGGTATACTGCATTATTATCCCACAGGTCACACCTCATCATGACACACAGTCAACACAGGTGTACTGCAATCATTATCCCACAGGTCACAATGCCTCATCATGAAACACGTTCAACACAGGTGTACTTTAGTGATTATCCCAAAGGTCACAGCACCTCATCATGACACACAGTCAACACAGGTGTATAGCAGTGATCATCCAACCAAGTACAATGCCTAATCATTACACACAGTCAACACAGGTATACTGCAGTGATTATCCCAAAGGTCACATCTCATCATGACACACAGTCCACACAGGTGTACTTCTGTTATTATCCCACAGGTCACACCTCATCATGACACACAGTCAACACAGGTGTACTGCAGTGATTATCCCAAAGGTCACAGCACCTCATCATGAAACACAGTCAACACAGGTGTACTTTGGTGATTATCCCAAAGGTCACAGCACCTCATCATGACACACAGTCAACACAGGTGTACAGCAGTGATTATCCAACCGGTTACAATCACGTTGAGGCATTATGACAACGATTATCCCACAGGTCACATCTCATCATGACACACAGTCCACACAGGTGTACTGCATGGATTACCCCACAGGCCACATCTCATCATGACACACAGTCAACACAGGAGTACTCATTATTATCCCACAGGTCACACCTCATCATGACACATAGTCAACACAGGTGTACTGTAACGATTATCCCACAGGTCATAATGCCTCCACATGACACACAGTCAACACAGGTGTACTGTAACGATTATCCTACAGGTCATAATGCCTCCACATGACACACAGTCAACACAGATGTACTGTAATGATTATCCTACAGGTCATAATGTCTCCACATGACACACAGTCAACACAGATGTACTGTAATGATTATCCCACAGGTCACAATGCCTACACATGACACACAGTCAACACAGGTGTACTGTAATTATTATCCCTCAAGTCATAATGCCTCGACATGACACACAGTCAACTGTAATGATTATCCTACAGGTCACAATGCCTCATCAAGACACACACAGTCAACACAGGTGTACTGTAACGATTATCCCACAGGTCATAATACCTTCACATGACACACAGTCAACACAGATGTACTGCAATGATTATCCCACAGGTCATAATGCCTCCACATGACACACAGTCAACACAGGTGTACTGTAACGATTATCCCACAGGTCATAATGCCTCCACATGACACACAGTCAACACAGGTGTACTGTAACGATTATCCCACAGGTCATAGTGCCTCCACATGACACACAGTCAACACAGGTTACTGTACTGATTATTCCATTGGTCTAGTTGTTACATGTCACTGTGAAAAATAGTGGAAATTAGGCATCATGTCATGTTCAGGCACTACAGACAAGTGTCACAGCACACCATGGTGTCCACAGTGTACATATAAGTATTGATGGTGTTACATTAGACATACATGTGTGTGTGTGTGTGTGTGTGTGTGTGTGTGTGTGTGTGTGTGTGTGTGTGTGTGTATGTGTGTGTGTGTGTGTGTGTGTGTGTGTGTGTGTGTGTGTGTGTGTTTAACACATTCAGCCCCATCATACTACATGACTCACATTGATACACACTGGACATACTACTACTACCATACACACTGAACATACTACTACTACCATACACACTGAACATACTACTACTACCATACACACTGAACATACTACTACCATACACACTGAACATACTACTACTACCATACACACTGAACATACTACTACTACCATACACACTGAACATACTACTACTACCATACACACTGAACATACTACTACTACCATACACACTGAACATACCACTACCACTACTTCTAACAACAACAAGAATAACAATAATAGTAGCAACATTACTATTGCTACTACAACTACCACTATTTCTTCTTCTTCTGCTTTATAATTATTAATATTTTTATGTTCTTCTTCTTCTACTCATTGTTAGTATCATCATCATCATTATCATCATCATCATTGTTTCTATTGTTTTCACAGCCCTGATGTGGCCCTTTGCGGTCGGCTGGGCTATAAGCAACATTATCTCTCTCTCTCTCCCAGCAGTAGAAGCATTTTAGCATCATTACAACAGCAACAAAAGAATGAATAGACAATGAATCAACAACAACGATGGATCAACAATTTGAATCATAAACATATACAGAGATCAGACAAGACCTGAAACACCTTGTCAGGCAAAACACACACACACAAAAACACACACACACACACAAACGCATGCGCACGCATGCATGAATACACACACACACACAGACAGAAACAGATACACTAATGTACACATGCACAGGCATATATACACATGTGTGCATATGCACATGTGTGTGTGTGCCCGCACTCACACATACACACACAGTTTCATGATATCACAGACAATAACAACAACAAAATTTTCATCAAATAGGTAAGAAAGTCATATGAGAGAGAGAGAGAGAGAGAGAGAGAGAGCTGTGGTGGGAGCGGGAGGGAGGAAAGGGATAGGCTGGAAGGAGGAGAGGAGGACGAGGGTGGGGTGGGGGCCAAGAGGAGTAGCTTGTATAAGCAGCAGCACATGTTACATGCGTGGTTTGTACCTGCAGTTGACGAATTTGCAACGTGGACTGTAAATACCTGCAGCTGTTGACAAAAATCACGTAATTTTGTGAAGCGATGTCAAATGAACGTACTGCTGCAACTTGCTGCTGAACACTTGACCGCGACACCTCCTGTTCTTAGTAGTAGTAGTAGTAGTGTACGGACGTAATTTATACATAGGGCGTTAAGCCTTTCGATGTCCCCTCATGTTATTTTGCTTTTATAACAGGGTTGAAATGCATGCAATATACATTTTCCTACTTATTCGTCAAAGCTTCTAAACTGTACTTTAAACTTCAAGTCTTCGTCCAGCAAATTCTTTTAAAAAAATCAGCAAATTCTTAAAACATTCTTGTTCTTGGTCATAAAGGGAGGAGGGACGGGATGGGGTGGAGGGGAAGGGAAGCTGGTAGAGGGTTGGAGTGGGAAGTGGGAGACAAGCCAGTAAAGCATATGCATGGAACGGGTGAAACACAGCCTTTCTTCGTGAAAAAATAGCAAAGACAGCAAGAAAATAGCAACAGCTAGATGAACACACACATGCACACACACACACACACTCTCTCTTCCGAAACACGTTGAGTCTAATTTAGCATGATTTTCTTTCGCAAACCCTCTCCACCTCCGCACGCAATGGATTGAACCATGATTTGCATGCACCAATAACGACATTGCAAACAGCATTGCAGCCCAGCCAATGAAAGCTCTCTACACTGGCCGAGGAGGGAAAACCAAAGCTGCGTTGAATCGAAGCAACATGCACACAGGTGCTTCGCTTTAGCGGTAGCGCCGAAGGAGACACCAAACGAGCCTAACAATGAAAAGTCCTCCGCTCGACCACAGAAGGCTGGGGGACTTCACCTAAGGCTGGGTCCAACACTAGAAAACGTGCACGGCAGGGCACAGAGAGTGAAACACTTCACCATTGCTGTAAGTGTATCGTCTTTTGTGGGTTTGGGAGCCGCGAAAACGCAAGTCGGTGATAGTAAATAAACACTAGACTTGACATAGATCTAGTCGCTCGGAAAACTTGTCATGGCCACAGCTGAACTCGTTTTTGAAGGCAGTTTTGAGGTAGAATTCACATCACCCCGCATATCAAGCGATCAGCCCAAAGCACTCGGTAACTCTACTTCCAGTCCAACCCCCACCCCCACCACAATCGTCCTACCACCGACGCCCACACCAGCGGTAGACCCATCCCCGCCACCCGCACAAGACAGCGGATCACAGACGATACCTGTGACCACAGACCCACAGAAAGGCAGAAGTGCTCTTCTAGATGACAATGGTACTCCTCAAGAGTGTCAGCATGTGGAGATTGTCACTGAAGAGACCTGCGCTACAGAGTCAAGCCTCCCCAAAATAGATGCTGTCTGGTCGATAAGTCAGGAGCACAGCTATGAGCAGAAACTGCACAAACCTAAGCACAAGGGTTCCCCTGCAGGTCAAACTAGGGCAGAGCCTGAGCTGATACAGGACACCCCGTCTGGCAATGGCACACGCTGTGTGGAAACGCAGCATGCACCCATGTTATTCCATTCTCAGGCAGAGAGTGAGGTACTCAAAGCTCACACTGCCCACATGTCTCAGATTGTCAAGATCCAGAACAAGACTAGCAAAAAGTTCTTCATTCATGACAGCGTTGGTCCTTGCAGTAAGCCGTCCAAATACCTGAACCTGCATGGTGGTAACACACACAACATAGCCAAGTCCTTCAAGACCCTGAAGGTGCTCCAACTGCCCTCCCACAAATCTACCCACTCCTGTTGGAACAGCTGTCTGATAGACCACAACCTTAAGCCACTGCAAATCAAACACAATCTGGAGCACAAGAATAAGGCTCTGGCTGTCCTGAAACTGGAGACCTTGAACCTCAAGTACAGGAATGATGTTGAAGACTCCACACACTATTCCCTTCACCCGGAACCCCCTCCTTCCCCAACCAGTCCCTTTTCAGAACAAAGTCACAAAGGCAAATTCCACATGAAGGACGCAGACACCGACCTGGATGAACCCGAGGACAGCCAGATGCATGAAGTGGGCATGGATGCCGTGTACCTGGATGTGGATTCTGGTCCAAGCAGCAATGGTAGCTTTGTGGACAATGCCCTGCAGGAGGAGGACATGGAGAAAAGAGGGTGGAAAGAGGATGGAGCGGGGCAGTGCCATGTGCACAACCTCAGCATGGACCACTACCTCCCTGACTTCACTGACTTGCCCCCATTCCACAACATCCCCATGGACCAGCCGGAGGACCAATACTCCGAGCCCACCCACCTCACCCCCTCCATCCAACACAATGTTTTTGACAATGACTGGCCTCAGGCCTATCCCATCTGGAATCCTCAGGCCTCCCCTACCTTTCCCACCCCAGTGGGTATTGCCCACGAGTCGGCGGTCTCTCTCTCCACTCTTCCAAACCCCAGTCCTGTGATCATGGTGCCCAACACAGCCGCCACCCCATCACTTCTCCCTGGCCAAACTTCCACCATTCCTAACACCACTTCTGTTGACCAGTTGGTGGACAGCGCCGTGCAGACCAGCCTGACCACCACCCCAGAAGTGGGGGCGGGGGGACTGCAGACTCTGAGCCCCGTGCCAGCAGCTGTTCTGACAGCCCCCTACTCACCATAACTTCCACAATGGGTGCTACCACCGATTCAGCCAGCACTGCTTCCCTGCTCATCACCGCCACCACTGAGGGTGTTCCCATGACGACCAGCATCAAAATAGAACCAGAGGTCAGTGACTTATCATTTTGGTCTGTCAAAGGGGAGCAAGAAAGGGCATCTCTTCTTGCCACCCTTGCATGAAAAATAAAAGTCTGTTGTCCCACCATTCAGTAATATAAAGTTAAACACTGTTAAATAGGGGCAACAATGGGAAATGAAAAAAAGGGCATCATCTGCTGAAGGCAGTAGCTGAGTAGCCACTGGTAAAAGAAATGATTGGTGGGAAAAAAATAACGTATAATTCAGAAGCATCTGTCCATCAGTTAATTACTTCCTCTTATGTTGGTTTCAGTGATGGGTGACTGCAGCCAGAAACTGAAACAAGAGCAATGGCCAAACAAAGGAACAAAAAAAAAAAAAAATTATAAAACAAATACAACATGCTGAAGCATGTTGGATCTGATTGGATCATCTCCAGGCAAGACAAGTAACATTCAAGATAAATAAAAAACAAGGACAAACAGTCACTTATCTCTTCGATCTGGGTGCAAAGTTTGATCTTGGGTGAAGGACTAGAACTACAGAATGGAACTGAGCTCAGGTAAGTGACCGTCTGTCCTTTTTCGTTGTCTTGAATGTTATTTGTCTTGCCTGAAGAAGTTCCAATCGGTCGAAATATGTTGTGTTTGTATTTTATATGTTCCTTTCTTGGCAGCACAGTGTTACTGTTTTTGCTCTGTCTTCTCTTGGGTTGTTCTCTGAGCTTTTCTCTGTCCATAAATTATCTTACCTGTGGCTACACAGCCACCGCTCTTGCCAAAATACAAAATAACCACAGAGACAGGTGAGGGGATCCATTCTAAATTCAGAGACACAGTACAATTCAAGGCATCAGAAATAGATTACATGCATTTAATATATAATTATACATTATAACTATTACTCTTCTTCTTTAACTGTTGGTCACAAAAAAAACATGTTTTTCTCTCCAAGTTCCAACAAATTAACTGGGCACTAATCGGTGACATATATGCAGCATAATGATCTACATTACCTCAACAATGAATAAACTGGCTTCAAATTATGACCTCCACACTATACATCTATTTCATATGAAGAAATTAAACCTTTACCTGAGTAACTTGCATACTATGATAGAATTATTACCATTTCCATCCATCTCTCTTCTTTGCATGTGTGCAATGTTGTAAATACCTGAATTGTTTCAATTAATATCAGTTACTGTAAATACATACACTGCTGTTTCAGTTAACAGAAACTATTGTAAACATCTGTACTGCTGTTTTAAAGGACATCAGTTACTGTAAACAAGTGTGCTGCTGTTTTTTAATTAATATGAGTGCTTGTAAATAAGTGCACTACTGTTTCAATTACTATGAATTATTGTAAACAATTGTTTTGATTTTCCTTGTTCAAATTCTTACGATATTACAATGGCCATTTCATAGTGGCTCTGCCAGAAGAAAATAAGACAAAAACATGAGAGGATTCTCCTCGAGAACTGATACAGAGCAACGCAATAATGCCCTCCCTCCCTCCACCTCCTCCCACCCCTCCCCCAACAAACACACAGAGTATTTGTCTGCTTGTGGGAACAGTGGAGACCAGGTAGAGTTTGGCTGCAGGAGGTCCACAGAGAAGCAGCCCCCATCACTGCAGAGGACACTGTTTCAGCACACGCATGCCCCCCCCCCCCCCCCCCCCCCCCCCACCACACACCACACACATACACATCCCAGACAAAATGAGATGCTTTACGGATACAGTAGTAAAATAAAAACTGCCTTTGACCGATTTTCAGATACTAAGTCATCCTGTTAAACTCTGGTATTTCATGAAACAATGACTGTTAAGGACTCTTCCCAGAGCTGGACCCACGTAACAGTAATAGCACACTGGACAGAGTTATTGCAAAGAGGAGGAGTGATTTTGGGAAAGAGAGAGAAGGAAGGGAGGGGGGGAGGGGTGAAGGGGAGAGAAAATGATATGAATAATTGGGAGATGTTCAAACCCTTTCATCGTGAGTAAGAATGTTTCATTGCTCTAAGTGACGTGTTCTCCTGGTGTGCCAAATCACAGTAAAGATCTCTGGGCAACACATTATATTCTGAACCTTGGGATGTGTTGTTTTTGTTAAGACTTCCTGCTTTCTTTGTCCGACTTGACTGTGAAGTTGAAAAAAAAAATACTGAAACCACTTATGTTTCTTTTAATATTTCTCTTCCTCATGTTTAAAGCCAATCAGGATATTTCAATGGTATTGGGTATTACTAAGGAATATGGGGAGAGGGGGAGGGTGGGGAGGCAAGGATAGTGAGGAGGGGTGGTTGGAAGTCTTCCCCATGGAGGGGGGGGGGGGGGGTGAACTACAGGAAAGTTGTACATAAGAAATAGTGTAATATCTGCCCAATGGTTTGTTTACTTATTTGTTTTTTTGTGTGCAAAAGATAGTCTTAGTCTAAATAACAGAAATGCATTGGGGAAGGTGGGGGAGGGGGAGGGGGAAACAAAATTAAAGGGAAGGAGTGAGGTAGATGGAGAAAAAAATAAGAACAGAAAAAAAAAAAAAGATTCCAAACAGGACCTTGGCTAGCCCACTTTCTCCCCCCCCCCCCCCCCTTTTTCTGTGTGTGTGTGAATAAGTGAGTGAGTGAGTGTGTACTCTTCCCTACTTTCATTGATTTTATGCCACAGTGTGGCCCTATCGACTGACGTCAGGATCGAAGAAATGCACCCCCCTTTCCCTATCCCCACACTTCCTCCTCCCCTCCCCGAACCCACTATGCCTGTCAAAAAATGTCACACCACTATACAGCATAAACCATGTCAAGGTATAGTCAGGTGGCTGTATGGGAGAAGAATGCGAGATGATCAGACTGATCAGTGTGACAGCAATGGGAATCCTAAATCTGTTCCGTTAGTGAAAAGGAAGGACAGGATAACGCTGGGGCGGGAGGGGGTGGGGGCGACTTTCTGACATTTATTTTACGAACAATATGTTGTTCTGGTAGAAGTGGGGCAGCAAGGTCAAGGTCAAGGTCACTCGAATGATGGTTGAGCGAGGTAGTGGTGGTGGGTTCTGGGACCCCTTGTCAACCCTCACTGATGTGCCCCTGGTGATTCTTTTTCAAATTTGTTTAGATTTCCGCCTGCAGTCGCCTCACTTAACAACTGGATCGTACATTTCATTCAAAGACACCCCCTCCCACACACAAACTTCCGGAGTATGTTTGCATAAAATGAGTACATAAAATTCTTGAGATTTAAAAATATGACTATCAACTTGTAAACAAACGCCTTGTTCAAATTTGTAAAAAAATCATGTGAAATATTTGTAGGTAGTGCCAGTATTATTAGAAACCCCATGCATGCATGTTCTTAAGTGTAGACTACGTCTACAAGACTTAGTAGTCTCAAAGGTGAACAGGCCTCCAACGATGCCTCAAACACTTCAAGTTCAAGTATAAATGCTGAACTTTCGTGTAAACAATGTCACCTTTTCTTCCTCCCACTTCAAATTTTAAAATCCAAGTCCGCCTATCCTCACGCAAAGTCATAACAGCTATTAATTAGCAATTGTTCAGAAAGCAGAAGCGGGGGTGGGGGGTGGGGGGGGGGGGGATAATAGAGAAACTTACCACACCTTAAAACCATGCACTGAAGTTGGTCGGAACGCACCACAACCACCACCACCACCACCCCCGCCTCACTCCACCCCAAGCCCCCGCTAATCACCCCCCCCCCCTCTTTTTTTTTCTTTTCTCCTTTTAGTTTGTAAAAGCTCAATCACCTAGTAGACGCGTGCCCGGATGCGAGACAGGAAGGAGGGTGGAGGTGGGGCAAGGGCAGGAGGGGGCGGGAGGGTGAATGAAAACTTACCACCATGTCTAAGCCGTGAGAAGGGGGGGGGGGGGGGGGGGGGGGGGGCTTTGCGGCTTAAGGGAGAAAAAAAAATCACCCACGTGCACACGACCAGTCTTACTTTCAAATCAAAACCGCAAACGATGACGGGACCAACTAGTGAGTACTTTTCACCTTGTCTGTCTGGTCACAGTACTCGCATAAACCAAAGCAGAGATCAGTCGTTATTGTGTTCGTCTGTTGTCATTGCAAGATGAGTCGGGGCGACCATGGCATGATGCACGCAACTATAAGACGTTTCGCGTATCCCGTAACAGTAAGTGGACCAAAAACATGGCTTAACATGGGACAGTGCTGAGATGTCTAAAAGCATTCATTGAGGACGTTTAACTGAACAATCACAAATGATGCCAGCATAGAGTCGGGCGTTAAGATGTTGGTCCAATACAGGCATAGTGGTTGCCCACTGGTTCACAACGAACCGTCACCAACATAATGCATTTTTGCAAAAAAAAAAAAAAAAAAGAAAAGAAAAGAAAAAAAAAATTCAAGCCCCTGAGAGTGTGAGAAGTTGTCGGCCGATATAGTAGAATTGCGAAGACAGTATCATCTGGTACACTGTCCAACACTCTCAGTTCTTTTCCTACTTTTTTTCTCTTCATTCTCAACCTGTCACGTGTCCTTCCAGACTTCATTTTGGACGTCTAGACAAACGGAAGTCTGTCCTTACGAGCTCATTATAGGCCCAGTATCACATTCCTAGCTACAGGTCCAATGAAACGGAATTTACCGTGCGGTGCATTCAATGGATTGTTCCCTGTGTCCTTTGAATAAATGCCTGGAATTTATGGTGCTGTACATTCAATGTAATGTACCCTGTGTTGTTTGAAAAATGTGCTCGGCATTTACTATGGGGGTACATTCACAGGAATGGTCCCTGTGGTCTTGGGTACATTCCCTGCCTCCTTCACATGTCCTCTTTGTTTACCATGTCTGGTGCCCCTAGTAATATCTGTACCAAATTCTTTTTTGTTGCTGAAACAAATTTCCCTTTGAACATATTACTTTTCCTTGTGTCATAGGCATTCTTTGAATTGGCTATGCCCTGTGCTCTTAAAAATGTTTCCTTTATCCGTATGTTCTCCAAGTGCAAGAAAGTATTCCTTCAGCTGACCAAGCTCTCTGTCCTTATGTTTCCTTGTGTGTGTGTGTGTGAAACAGAGAGAGAGAGAGAGAGAGGAAAAGCATGTATTGGAGTAAAGTATTTCTATAACAAAGGCAGGTGAGTGGGCCTCAAGGGCAGGAAAAGTGGTCATCTCAAAAGGAAGGACATAAACATGCATACACACACACACACACACACACAGTGCACTTGAATCCAGTTCCCCACAGTGTAATTAAGTAACACTGTCTGCATGTTTTGCAGTGTATCAAATTAACTGATGCAAAACAATATTTCTGTAATTAACTGATGTCAAAACCAAGTGCTACAGTGAATACACAAATATAATGTATGGCCTAAACTGGGGCTAAAGCGGTCAAAATGTGCATTTACATGATGATTCTGCATCAAGAAAAGACACTAGGTTCAGATTAATTGGTCAAATTTAGAAATGTTCCCTGTGTTAGAAAAGCAGGCCAATATTCCCTGTACCTTACAATTTGTTTTTCTCTCTTGCACACATGGCACTGTACTTTCCAAGTGGAAATGGCAACAAGAAAATTCTTAGAAATATTAGGGTACCTTTAAAATGTTTTCCCAAGTTTCTAGTTTCCCAAGTTTCTAAGTTCCCCAATGCCTTTTGGACTTAAAGCATTCTCTGTATCCCTGAAAATGTTCTTTCAGTTCCTTGGTGTTTCCTTCCTTCCTGTATATGTGGAGTAACCTGTATCTCTTTAAAAATGGTCCCTGAATGCCTTAGTGTACTTGCTTCCTATGAAGTGTTTACTTCATCCTTACAAAAGGTCTTTTCTGTTTACCCCACTTTCCCCCTTATTATATAGAAGAGCGTTTGCTACTTCCTACATCTTGCATAGAGGCATTTCCCACAACTTGTAGATGGCATTTCCCCCTAACCTGCAACTATGACACATGTTGTTCAGCGGCAGTCCCTCCCTACTTACATTTTCCACGTCGTGTAGAAGGACATTTTGCATTAACTGTAGACTTCTTAAATCTTCTTATGGGCATTCATTTAACTTTACTTTTCCCACATCTTATAGAGGGGCAGTTGTTTGCTAAGTTTTGATGCCCCATGTTTATAAATGGCGTTTTGTCTGCTACCTTTACCACATCTTGTAATGTTGTAAAAGGGTAGTTCTTGCTAACTCTTCTTCTTCTTTTGCGTACGCAGGCTGATACTCCTGTGGACACTCCCTATATGGACAGGCAAGTATTAATCCCATTTACCCAACAAAAGGAGTGGAGTTTTGTGTATATGACCGTTTTTTATCTCGCCATTAAGGCAGCCATACTCCATCTTCGCTTGCTAACTCAAATTTTCCTACTTCTTGTAGAAGGGCATTCGTTGGCAAACTTAGCTTTCTCACATCTTGTGGAGAAGCATTTGTCCGCTAATTTCATTTTTTCCACACTTTGTAGAAGGGTATTTCCTGTTAACTTTAGTTCTTCCCATCTCTTGTATGGTGGTATTTCCTGATTTTTTTTTTTTTAGCGTCTTGTAAAGGGGCATTCCTTGCTATGGTTTTTTGTTTCTGCCCACATCTTGAAGAGAGGCATTACCGGCTAACTCTAGTTTTCCCCACTCTCTGTGAAGGGGCATTTGTCTGCTAACTTCAATTTTCCCTGCAAAAAAATCCACCCAGTTAGTTTCAAAGTGAGGTTACTGCAGGCAGAAATTGAAAAAAAATCTTGAAAGGAATTAAAAGTAAATCTGCCAGTTAACATGGACAAACAAATTACAAGACAAAAATGACACGTTTCGACCTCTTAGGTCTTCTTCAGGCAAAATAAATAACATTCAGGACAATGAAAACGAAGAACGAGCAATCACTTATCTTCTCAAGTTTGGCTACCATAGGGATGTCCTCAATGTAAGGACTGTGTGGATTGAATGTGTTGTCTGACCATAGGGATGGTCTCAGTGTAAGGGCTGTGTGTATGTTGTCTGACCATAGGGATGGTCTCAGTGTAAGGGCTGTGTGTATGTTGTCTGACCATAGGGATGGTCTCAGTGTAAGGGCTGTGTGTATGTTGTCTGACCATAGGGATGGTCTCAGTGTAAGGGCTGTGTGTATGTTGTCTGACCATAGGATGGTCTCAGTGTAAGGGCTGTGTGTATGTTGTCTGACCATAGGGATGGTCTCAGTGTAAGGGCTGTGTGTGTGTTGTCTGACCATAGGGATGGTCTCAGTGTAAGGGCGGTGTGTGTGTTGTCTGACCATAGGGATGGTCTCAGTGTAAGGGCGGTGTGTGTGTGTTGTCTGACCATAGGGATGGTCTCAGTGTAAGGGCGGTGTGTGTGTTGTCTGACTATAGGGATGGTCTCAGTGTAAGGGCGGTGTGTGTGTGTGTTGTCTGACCATAGGGATGGTCTCAGTGTAAGGGCGGTGTGTGTGTGTTGTCTGACCATAGGGATGGTCTCAGTATAAGGGCGGTGTGTGTGTGTTGTCTGACTATAGTGATGGTCTCAGTGTAAGGGCGGTGTGTATGTTGTCTGACTATAGGGATGGTCTCAGTGTAAGGGCTGTGTGTATGTTGTCTGACCATAGCGATGGTCTTAGTGTAAGGGCTGTGTGTATGTTGTCTGACCATAGGGATGGTCTCAGTGTAAGGGCTGTGTGTGTTGTCTGACCATAGGGATGGTCTCAGTGTAAGGGCGGTGTGTGTGTGTTGTCTGACTATAGGGATGGTCTCAGTGTAAGGGCTTGTGTATGTTGTCTGACCATAGGGATAGTCTCAGTGTAAGGGCTGTGTGTATGTTGTCTGACCATAGGGATAGTCTCAGTGTAAGGGCTGTGTGTATGTTGTCTGACCATAGGGATGGTCACAGTGTAAGGGCTGTGTGTGTTGTCTGACCATAGGGATGGTCTCAGTGTAAGGGCTGTGTGTATGTTGTCTGACCATAGGGATGGTCTCAGTGTAAGGGCTGTGTGTATGTTGCCTGACCATAGGGATGGTCTCAGTGTAAGGGCTGTGTGTGTTGTCTGACCATAGGGATGGTCTCAGTGTAAGGGCTGTGTGTGTTGTCTGACCATAGGGATGGTCTCAGTGTAAGGGATGTGTGTGTTGTCTGACCATAGGGATGGTCTCAGTGTAAAGGCTGTGTGTATGTTGTCTGACCATAGGGATGGTCTCAGTGTAAGGGCTGTGTGTGTGTTGTCTGACCATAGGGATGGTCTCAGTGTAAGGGCTGTGTGTGTTGTCTGACCATAGGGATGGTCTCGGTGTAAGGGCTGTGTGTATGTTGTCTGACCTTAAGGATGGTCACAGTGTAAGGGCTGTGTGTATGTTGTCTGACCATAGGGATGGTCTCAGTGTAAGGGCTGTGTGTGTTGTCTGACTATAGGGATAGTCTCAGTGTAAGGACTGTGTGTATTGTCTGACTGTGGCAATGTTCTCATGTAACAAGTATGCGTGTGGTCTGACCACAGGAATGTTCTTGGTGTGCTTTCTGTCTCCTCTGCAGAGTTCCTGGAGCGGACCTGTACACATGACTCGACCACCGACCGTTATGTCTACACTCGCCCTGCCACCCACCAGGTCAGCAGAGACAACTCTCACCACCACCAGCAGTACAGAGAGTCAGGTGCTGCACACAGACAGTGCCATCTCCACAGCGCTGATGACGGCCTTCGATATGGACTCGCAGCCCCCTGGCACTGTGGATGGCCACACGTCGGGACTGGACAGCAACGTGTCTTGCCCTTACCCTGACCACACCTACCCTGACCCTACCTACACCCAGCACCATTCCCCTGAGCCCTGCGGCCGGTCCTGCGGTGATGGAGGTGGCGCAGAAATGGGCTGTTCCAGTAGTTTCCTCTCCCCTCCGCCCAGCGTGGAGCCACAGGCATCTCAGCACAGCACACCCTGCCCGGACAACGAGAGTGGCTACCTGACCATGGAGGAGCAGGAACTGCCATCCCCTGCCGGTCTGTACTGGCCCCATCCTCCCCATCACCATCCCCACCACCGCCACCACTTCACTCCTGGCTCAGGGACGGAGGATGTGGACAACAACAGCTACGTCAACGGGAAGACCACATACCCGGCCACAGAGTATGGAGAAGGCAGCGGTTACCCTTACACCCACCAAGATTCACACTACCAGACCCTGAACCAGACAGCCAGTACAGCCACCAGTACGGGCAATAGTGACATCATTTATTACCCCTTCAACGACCTCATGCAGTTGAACCCCAGTCTTTTGGGCTCCGATTCTGAAATGTCCATCCAATACGTTCACCCACACTCTTACCCCAATCCCTACCCTCCACAGACGATGGTTGATCCTGGCTCTGACCCAGCCCTGAATCAAACTTTTCTGAATCAATCGGGCACAGGCCGAAGACGAGGTCGGGGCGGACGACCCCGGGGGGCCAGGCAGTGTATGGGTAATCAGATCCAGTCTGACCAGATCAGCTCCTCCCTGCACCGCCAGCTGCAGGTCCACATGGAGGCTCCCCCCAAAAGACAGTACCGACGTCGCAACCCTGACGGGCGCAAGAAGGCGGCTGTTCCCAGGGCACCCCGCTGCAGCTTGCTGGAAGGGGCGGAGAGGAGGGGGCGCCATAACGAGCCCCTGAACCAAAAGGCAGTGGACATCATGTATGAGTGGTATCGGCAACATGAGGACAACCCCTACCCCACCAAGGAAGAGAAAGAGCTGATGGCCCTGGAGGGAACATCACCACCATGCAGGTCAAGTCCTGGTTCGCCAACAAGCGCAACCGCTCCAACAACACACGCCCCAAGGTGCAGAAACGGGCCATGGAGGAGAAGCTGATGCAGATCTACAACCAGCTGTCCAAAACAGAGGGCGCCAGCGTGCAGGAAGGAGGCAACTCCTTCATCATCAAGGAGCTGTCGCAGATTATCCACAACAAGCTGGAGCCGGACAACCCTGCCACGCCGGAGAGCGCCACCTGATCTTGCCAGTGGGACAACAGAAGAGCAAGCCAGCCAGCCCGCCCCCCTTCGACAGACTTTTTTCAAAGGGCTTTAGCTTGCCATGCATCAGCCTTGACCTTCATGGTCCCCAATGCTGCATACTGGACATAAAAACCAACTTTGTATCACACACACACAAAAAAAATCAGACGGATTTCTAATCTTTGTTCATATAATTATTCAGTCTGTGACACAAACCTTTTTTTCCCCTTCTAATAATGTTACAGCGAGTTTGCTGGTTGTGGCGAAGACTGCCTGTCTGTAAGTCTATTACATGGATCTACTTTCCCTCATCTTGCCAAACTCCCTCCAAACCCATTCCCCGATGAAAACATATTGTATGATCAGTCTTGTTTGTCTGTGTCAAGCAGAAGGAATGTTGATGTTGAACTGTGTTGCTAATATGGCAGTTGATTCAGTTTAAGACCGGCTCATTGTCTGTACCATAGCACTGGGCAGACAAGTCAAAGGTCAGATTCAGCGGTCAGCTGTAATTACAAATTCATATGCACTGTTGCAGATTTGATTATCTTTCACAAGTGTTCACGGTGGCTGGTCAGATTATTTTTACATGCTGGTGAGCCTTCATCATCATTCCGTTTCCTTCTTTTTTTTATCATATATTTTTTTTATATCATTAATGTCCAGAACAGCTATGAGAAAGGAAGCCTTGCGTGAGCAATTGGGGGGTAAATGGTTTGATTTTGCTGACAGTTATAAGGACAGATTAGTTCCACACATCCCCCATCCCAATTCTCCCCCTCCTCCCCTTAGTCCCCCCCCCCCCAGTTCCTCCTTACCCCCTATCCACCTCTGCCCCAATCTATTTGCCACAATCCTGCACCCAACTTCTGCCCCCCCCCCCCCCCCCCAAGTTCCTCCTTACCCCCTATCCACCTCTGCCCCAATCTATTTGCCACAATCCTGCACCCAACTTCTGCCCCCCCCCCCCCCCCCCCCCCCACCACCACACACACACACATTCCCTTACTCTTACAAGCCTCATTGTGATTGAAATGAATAGAATATGAATGAAATGCCAGGAGGAATATTATAAATTACACATTTTTCTTTGGTGATACAGTTGCTAGTGAAAGTTATAAGATGTGATCAAGAAAGGTTCCATAGCCATGTGGAAACCAGAAAGAACTGTATTTTGTTGCTGTGATTTTGACTGGAGGAAAGAGTGGCCATGATGATGATGGAGATGGACCTGCTCCTTGTCAGTGAACAGGGGGGGAGGCCAGTGTGGCTGTAGGCCGGTGACCACGTGTCACATGATTTTATTGCTTTGCATGCCTTCTTTCATCCAGTTGTGTACATTTTCTGTTGGCGTTTTTGGATGTTGGTGTTTTTTGTCCGCTCTGAGGATGACCCTCAAGAGAGACATTTTGGTTGGTATATCTATCGAAGAGTGCGAGTTTTGTGTCATATATCAGAGGTTTTGGTTTGTATATATCATTCAGAACAGTCTTAAGAGATTTGTGCTGAGAACATATCAGAGCTGAATGAATGCAAATCATGCGACCCTGTCAGTATTGGAGGGTATACGACCCCACAACAGTGAATATGGCTGTAATGGAGACCAATGCCAGACAGGGAGGTGGTTTCCTATGGATGGGCCTGGATGTCGGTGAGAAGAACTTCAAGAAGTTTCTTTGGTTCTGAGTCCTCCCCAAAGCTGGACTACCAGGACAGGCTTGAAGGAGCATTTTCCGTATCGATTCCCCGCCTAAACTGGGACCACCTGCTGAGGTGCGAAGGAGCTTTTTTTTGTTCAGATGCTGCTGTATGGCCAAGGCCTCCAGGACAGGCATGAAGATGGAGGTCTCATGGTTCTGATTCCACCCCAGGGTGTGGGCCTCCTGGATCACTGGTTTGTGCTGACCATTCTGCCGTCTCTACCACTGCCCCATGTTCACAGATCAACTGGGATTTTGTCCTGGTTCTGATGCCCTGACCTTCACTGCCTTGTCCTCAAGCATCCCAGTCTTTCCAAATCTCCGCTTTACCCCAAACGATTTCTCCAGACAGGTAAATGTCAGTTATTCCACTGCATCGTTGCAGTGTATATTCTATGCATATGGTCCATTTTTACCCAGACATTGTTCACACAACTGAGCACAGACTGCACATGTCGAGATGACTGTAGACACCTTCCTGGAAAAGGTGTTCGACTTGATCAACCAATTTCAACAGTATACAGTCTTCAAAGTCAGCAAGAGGTAGAGTTTTTCACACAGCAGAAAGGAAGCTGGAATAACTCGGTGGTAAGAATGCTGGACTCGTGATCTTGGAGTTGCTTGTTTGAATCTCCGCAGAGCTGGTTCAGTATCGGGGGATTTTTTTTCTCTCAGAGTATACATTGGTTCTGACCTCATTTTCTAAGAAATCCTATGAATGAGACTGCAAACCAAAGTTTCGTGTGTGAATCCAGGCAAGACACATGTAAAATCCCATCAACTTTTCTTCAGTACAGAAGGTAAGTTTGGCAGTTAGTATGGGTAAGTATACACACAGCTAGCACCCTCAGTTAAACAAAAAAAAAATTGATTTAATGAGTGAAAAACTGAATGACTGTTCCCTGGACATAGTGGACCTCTAAGTAATTCACTGCCCTTGTGGCCATTAGGTTATGAAAATTTTATCGTAATCTTTTTCATTGTGTTAATGGGACCCCCCCCCCCCCCCCCCCCCAATCTTCCTCCCCTTCTACCCCCCCCCCCCCCCCCCCCATCCCGTCTTTTTTCTGCCTGTTCATGTTGTCCAATGTTCTTTGCAGCAACCAGTAGCAACTGGTACAGCAACTACTGGTTGTTTTTTTCATCCATTTTAGATCATTTACTTTTCTTTTCTCTTCATCATGGTAAAAAAAACCCACAAATATTGGTGCAGACATCAGAGAATGTCTAGAATGGAATTCATCTCATTTCTGCCTTATAAGAAAAAGTGAAGCGGGGTTTTGTCAAGAGGTGATCAGCATTAAGTCGTCTTTATCATCTGTGTAGTGTTCTGTAAAACTTGGGACCAGGATAACTGTATGCAATGGAAAAGCTCCACGCAGTTTGTTTTCAAGGTGCCTTTGGTTCTACACTTTTTTTCTTCTTCGAAGAAATGCATTGTTCAAAACCAATTGTGTGATCTCGTTTCAAGTATTCATATGCCTGAATTAATTCCTGGCTGATTGCATTGCTGGACAGTGGTCAGATGACACCAGAAGCATGTCACCCAGGGGCACATCGCTGCCTTTCACATGAAACAGAAAGAAGACGGATGGTGGAGGAGGAAGAGGTAAGCATTTGAGGGTCTAAACCTGCAGCTGCCTATTTAAACCATTGATAACGATGGTCATTCAATATGTGCTTAAACCTTACAACAGCAGGAAAAAAAAGGTTAATTGAGGTTAATCTAGAAAAAAACCATTTCCAGTCACATCCATTGTGAACATTATAGTTGCTGATTTTGGGTGGGGGTGGGGATGAGGGTGTGAGAAGGGGGGGGGGGGGGGGGGGGCTCCAGACGGCCAGTAATCCTCCCTCCTGATCCCTCTGTCCCAACTCCCTCATCTCTCGGCACCTCACCTCCCTCTTACCCCCCTCCCCCCATTCACACTTGTAAGCCATCGTACGATAGAGACTGGTAGATGTGTGTACACGGAACAAAGACATGGGACTCGTGTACAGAATAGTGTGACATCAATATTACAACAGATTTCTAAGGGTAAAAATTACAGCAGCCATCCCAGAGGATGGAGAAAGCATTACTTGCACAAAATCACAATCCTATGTTTTGTTGTCTGGGCCAAGATGCAGACAGACTACAGGTCCACAAGTGTCGGTAAATCTTCGGTGTCCTTTCTACTTTCCCTTTTTCGCGGTGGGTTTTTCCATCTTCCTGAAAGGCCGGTCATTACCTCTTTCATAACTGGGTTGTTGCTGCTGTTGTCTTCCTCAACGTCTGCAGCACTACAACAACCTTGGCATTGTCCCTGCCCTTGAGGTCTGCTGCAATTTCAACTCTTATGCACCAGGTATACATCAGCCCAATTTTTTTGGAGGAGAAACCGTATCTTTGGAAGTTAAGATCGACCAAGCTTTATTACAGCGAAACTGATGTTCTATCTCTTGACTTGTAGCTGCTCCGGTCATATGATAGTGTATGCTTGTTGATGCCTATGTGGCTACATATATATTTCAGTTGCTTGCTAAGGTGTCTGAAGTTACAACAAAGGCTGCTAAGGTATTTCAAGTAACAATAAAGAATTTTGTGCCTGTATTTCAGTTGCTTGCAAAGGTCCAAACCTCGGATTAGGAACTTTGTGGGAAATGAACTCTTATTTTGTGGGAAATGAACTCCAGGCCTGCAGACAACGGACCACACAATACTCTGTACCTGGAAACACTAGGGGACAGGGGAGTGGGGGATGACAGCTCGTTAACAAACACACGTTTCTGTCATGGTTTAATGGAATACTGTCATAAAATTACATAAAAGACCATAATACATGCGACACTCTGAAATAGTTACCATGCTTTGATGCCGGTAATTTATATACTCTGTGCAAGGTTTAGCACTGTTTTCATATCCTACATGTGTATCCTACATCTCTGTCTCCTTTAACACAAATCATCTTTTGGTCCGTCTGTGATTTAGACGTGTTTTGATTTCCTATGCATCCGTTTCCTTTGACATTAATCATTTCTCTGGTCCGAGTATAGTTTAGCGCTGTTTCAAATCCTAGATGCCCATTTCCTTCGACACAAGTCATTTCTCTGGTCTGTATATGGCCTTGCACTGTCTTTATATTCCACATGTCCGTTTCCTGTGACTCTCTGGTTCTCCTCCAGCATGTCAGTGCTGCGTGGGCCGATGGTGATGGTGGTTCTCTCTTTCTGTTCATTTCTACGACTTGGTGTGTTTGGACGAGGTGGAAGTGGTGGTGAGGGTCCCTCCTTTATCTGGACTGTCTGCTTCCTGGACTGTTGATTACTCGTTCATTTCCTTCGCATTGATTGTTGTAGGACAGGTGGTTTCTTTCGTGACACAAGGCTGCCATCTCTTTCGTGTCATAATCTGCTGGCTGCTGGTGTGAAAGCAGTTGATGTATAGTGGGTAGGATGTACATGTATTCAACGTACCAGTCTCTGTTGCCAGTCTAATGGCCAAATGGAAGTCCTTCGGATTCCTGGGATGGACCCTACGGGGGTATGGCTGACTGTTATACTCCCTGTTGACAGTTTGTTGTCCCGTTATGAGGTTGTTATGGCACAGTAACATGACACCCCTGGACTGAAATGGCACCGTAACATGACACCATTGGACTGAAATGGCACCGTAACATGACACCATTGGACTGAAATGGCACAGTAACATGACACAATTGGACTGAAATGGCACAATAACATAACGGGTTAAGGATACAACTGTACAAGGAACCATGGTATGTGTGATGGAGGTTCTCAAAAGCCAAATATGGTGCAGTGAGATGACTTTGAACACATAAAAGAAAAAAACTTCATTCCTGTCTTTACTCATGAACGGTCAGACGATTGTGAGCACACAGGAGAAAGGAATCAACCTCAGTCCTGTCTTGCCTTAACAGCTCAAGTCAGCCACCACTTGGATCATTTCAGTCCAGTGGTGTCATTTTCCTGTGCCATTTCAGTCCAGTGGTGTCATGTTACTGTGCCATTTCAGTCCAGTGGTGTCATGTTACTGTGCCATTTCAGTCCAGTGGTGTCATGTTGCGGTGCCATTTCAGTCCAGTGGTGTCATGTTGCGGTGCCATTTCAGTCCAGTGGTGTCATGTTACGGTGCCATTTCAGTCCAGTGGTGTCATGTTACGGTGCCATTTCAGTCCAGTGGTGTCATGTTACGGTGCCATTTCAGTCCAGTGGTGTCTTATTCCATGATACATTGTAGTCCAGTGGTGGTGTCCTCATCCCATAATGTCATTGTGCCACTTAAGTCCTGCGGTGTCCTCATCCCATGATGTCATTGTGCCATTTAAGTCCTGTGGTGTCCTCATCCCATGATGTCATTGTGCCACTTAAGTCCTGTGGTGTCCTCATCCCATGATGTCATTGTGCCACTTAAGTCCTGTGGTGTCCTCATCCCATGATGTCATTGTGCCACTTAAGTCCTGTGGTGTCCTCATCCCATGATGTCATTGTGCCATTTAAGTCCTGTGGTGTCCTCATCCCATGATGTCATTGTGCCATTTAAGTCCTGTGGTGTCCTCATCCCATGACACTGTGCTGTTCAAATCCTGCAGAATCCTTCGACTGTGATGTCATTGCGCTGTTCAAATCCTATAGCATTCTTATTCTGTGATCTCACTGTGCCATTCAAGTCCTATAGCATTCTTATCCCATGATATTGTGCCACGCTGTAGTATCCTTATCCCATGATGTTATTGTGCCACGCTGTAGTATCCTTATCCCATGATGTTATTGTGCCACACTGTAGTATCCTTATCCAGTGATGTCATTGTGCCACGCTGTAGTATCCTTATCCCATGATGTCATTGTGCCACGCTGTAGTATCCTTATCCAGTGATGTCACTGTGCCATTTAAATCCGGTGGTTTCCTTCTTCTGTGTTTCACTGTGTGATTCCAGTCAAGTTCAAGCAGTGTCCTTAGTTCATTTAACATGGTATCCTTTTCCCATGATGACGCTGCACATTCATTAGGGGTTCGAACCTCCATTCTCAGCAGAAAACACCTGGGCCTTGGCCTTTGCTCCAGGCTCTGAAGTAATGTTCACTACACCTGCATATCCCAGACAACTTTCTCCCTCACAAACTTCATTATTTGCCACTCTGGGCATCTGTAGTTTACCTTCTCCGGTCTTCTACCCTTGTGTGTAGAATTTTTCTTTGAACTTCATCTCTCACTTTTGTTGAGAATTCAACCATCATCGTCACAATCCTCACACTGTCCATCCATCATATCCACACACATGTCCACCCATCCATTCCTCCTGTGTGGTGAATCCTCCCCGCAGATACACGCCCAGAAGTTGGGCGGACTATAAACATCAAGAATCGACCAGTTAGGCCCTCGTCGCCACCACAAACCCTTTCAGACTGTCCACCTATCGCTAGCTTCCAGTTGACCTCTGCTGTCTCGCTAAGGTCAAGAGGCAGTTCTTCGGCAGATCACCATACACTGGCTGCCATCCCCTTCTCTTCACCCTGACCCTCTCCATGCCTCCACGCCACAACCTCTGTCACGACTTTCAAATACGCAAGTTGATGCCCAAGCAGACCATGGACAAGGCAGGAAAAGTTGGGATGCTTTTGTGCAACCCGTTTTCTGCTGGCAAGAGGAGACCCTGGCCATGCAGGGGTCAAAGGAGAAGGGTTATCGGTGACCCAAACCATGAGGAGACACTAGGTATGATGGGGTGAGGTTTGAGGGAAGAGTTCGCTCTGAGCCTAGTATGAGAGAACAGTGATCACAGTTTGAGTCAGAGCTGTGAGTCTAGTATCATAGAATAACGGTTACAGTTTGAGTCAGTGCTGCGAGTCTAGTATCATAGAATAATCATTGCAGTTTATAGAATCAAGGCTGTGAGCCTAGTATAGAAGAATACTGGTTTAACTTTGAGTCGGTGACTCGATGGACGAGTGTCAACTCTTGTGGCCTTTTGCCCACCCTTTTGTTATCTGTGAAAGGCTCCATGTCATATTCTTTGTTGCATTGATCATCATTCATACCTGCCATTGGATATTAGTGTTTATTATACATATACTTTGGTTTCATTGTTTATAATACATACATAGTATTGGGTTATCTTTGTAATGTTTGTTGCTCAATGGATAGTCATTTATTGATTTTTTATATTTTTTATTTCCTTTGTGAGACGATTGTCATTCATTTTCTCGATGCACTAAGGTTCTGACCTATCACCCATCAGTCACCTGACCTGCTGGCTTTGCTAGTGTACAGAAGAGATGTCCCCAGCCGTGTACAGTGTGGGCAGGATATTGCTGTGTGCCCTTCCATCAAAGTTCTGTGATATACACTGATCAGTCTTTCAACATGCCGACCACTTGCTCCATTCTACTTCATTTCACTTTTATTGTTGACTGCAGTTACAATGGCAATACTCGACCCCCTTTGTTGTCCTCTATGTGAGAGAGAGTGCGTGCGAGACGGACAATGAGAGAGGGAGGACATGTATGTGCATAACATGTTTGCGGGTGTTTGCGTGCATGTGAAAGTGACTTGTCTTCATTATAACCAGTGGGCAACTTTGTTTCCCCTAGCAAAGCATTGCCAATCTACAGAGCCTTAGAGCCAAACCGAGCAGGCACCTGCCAACTAGACACATTCAAACACACTCGCGCACACCTGCCAACTGCATCCATTCAAACACACATGCACACAGCTGCCAACTGCATCCATTTAAACACACATGCGCACAGCTGCCAACTGCATCCATTCAAACACAACACACACACACCCACAACATACACAGGAAGAAACATGGACATGGAATATCTCTCATCATGGAACAACTCCAGCACACCCTGACATACGTTTAAACCTTCTCTCCCAGCCTGTTCCCAACACAGACTTACATTAGGACTGAAACAAAAATACACCTACATTACAGCCAGCACACATTATACCTTTGAAATGTGTACATTCTTTACATCTTGTAAACAATACCTATCATACACCTTGGAAACGAGATATTTTACAATGTGGAAACAGCATACATCGCACTTTGGGAACATAACCTTGTCAGGCCTGGGAAACATGTACCTACTCCATACCTTACATTACATCCAGAAAGGTTAAACTTAAATTTTCACTTTGGTAACAACCCATATCACACTTTGGAAACATGTTACACTGTGGAGACCTAACCTATATTACACCTTGGAGACATAACCTACATCAGCCTTGTGAGGCCAGCTTCCCCAAACAGCAAGGAAGGAATAATACATGATTTCAATTTAGAGCGTAGAAATACTTAATATTATCGGTGAAAGATCACCCGTTTTGAGAGCGAACTGTTTCCTATCATTGTGAAAGATCACTCCTTCAGTGGACAATCTGAAAACAGTGGGATGTGGCTCCGACAGCCAGAAACAGCACAATCCTACTGGTCTTAATTGTCACAGACATCCATCCACCACAGACAACCTGCACAAGCTACAGGGAGATGGTCTTGATTACTTTAACTTACAAGATGGTGTTGATAGTTAAACCAACAGGGAGATGGTCTTGTTAGCTACAACCTAACAAGGAAATGGTCTTGATAGCTACAACCTAACAAGGAGATGGTCATGATAGCTACAACCTACAGGGAGATGGTCATGATAGCTCTAACTTACAAGGAGATGGTTTTGATGGCTACAACCTACAGGGAGATGGTCTTGACAGTTACAACCTACATGGAAATGGTCTTGATAGTTTAACTTACAAAGAGATGGTTTTGATAGCTGTGACCCACAAGATAATGGTCTTGATAGCCACAACCTACAAGAAGATGGTCTTGATAGCTACAACCTACAGGGAGATGGTCATGATAGCTCTAACTTACAAGGAGATGGTCTTGATAGTTATACGTACAGGGAGATGGTCTTGATAGCTACAACCTACAAGGAGATGGTCTTGATAGCTTTAATTTACAAGATGATTTTGATGGCTACAGCCTACAGGGAGATGGTCTTGATAGCCTTAATTTACAAGATGGTTTTGATGGCTACAACCTAAAGGGAGATGGTCTTGATAGCTTCAACCTACAGGAAAATGGTCTTGATTACTTTAACTTACAAAGAGATGGTTTTGATAGCTATGACCCACAGGGTAATGGTCTTGATAGCTACAACGTACAGGGCGATGGTCTTGATAGCTTTCACTTACAAAGAGATGGTTCTGAGAGCTATGACCCACTGGGTAATGGTCTTGATAGCTACAACGTACAGGGCGATGGTCTTGATAGCTTTCACTTACAAAGAGATGGTTCTGATAGCTATGACCCACTAGGTAATGGTTTTGATAGCCACAAGCTATGGGGAGATGGTCTTGATAGCCAGAGAACCAGCACAACCTACAAGGAGATGGTCTTGATAGAAGCTACAGGGAGATGGTCTTGATAGCCACAGACAACCAACACAGCTTACAGGGAGACTGTCTTGATAGCCATATATACAAGTAGACTGCCTTGATAGCCATATCTACAAGGAGACTGTGTTGATTGCCAAAATCTACAAAGAGATGCTCTTGATTACAAGGACCGACGATGGTCTTGATAGCCACAGAGAACACAAGCACACCACATAGGTTGAAAGACAAGAACTCGCAAATAGAGAGGAAGTGAACAGACATTTCAAGATACAGAGGAAGAGAACAGACAGCAATGCAGGCCACATAGGTTGACGGACAACTGCTCATGGATACAAACTCGGACAATCAAAAGACAGAAAGAATGATGAAAAGCAACAGAAAGGATGACAAATACCAACAGAAAGGCTGACAAATACCAACAGAAAGGCTGACAAATACCAACAGAAAGGATGACAAATACCAACAGAAAGGATGACAAATACCAACAGAAAGGCTGACAAATACCAACAAAGGCTGACAAATACCAACAGAAAGGATGACAAATACCAACTGAAAGGCTGACAAATACCAACAGAAAGGATGACAAATACCAACAGAAAGGCTGACAAATACCAACAGAAAGGCTGACAAATACCAACAGAAAGGATGACAAATACCAACAGAAAGGATGACAAATACCAACAGAAAGGCTGACAAATACCAACAGAAAGGATGACAAATACCAACAGAAAGGCTGACAAATACCAACAGAAAGGATGACAAATACCAACAAAGGCTGACAAATACCAACAGAAAGGATGACAAATACCAACAGAAAGGCTGAAAAACATACACAGAAGAAAGACGGACAAACTCCGAGAGACTGACAGGCAGCGATGGAAAGCGATGACAAGCACGAAGAGAAAGGTGGATGAAGACCAACAGAAATGCTGACAAACACACACACAGAAGCTGACAAAAAAAATCTTAGGCTGACAAGCATCCATATCAGCAAAACTACTTGAACACATAATATACAGTAGCATAATGGACCATCTTGACAAATATGACTTCTTAGATAACGCCCAGCATGGTTTTAGACAGCGAAGGAGTTGTGAGACTCGACTTATAACAACTCTCAATGATTTTAATAACTGTCTTAACAACAGACTGCAAATAGATGCAATTTTATTAGACTTTTCTAAAGCCTTTGATAAGGTTGACCATGAGGGCCTGCTGCTTAAATTAGAACACATCGGCATTGGCGGTTCTTTGCTAAAATGAGCTAGATCATTCCTCGTTGGGAGAACGCAGAAAGTTGTTGTGGAAGGGTCGTCATCCCATTGTAAACCAGTCTTGTCAGGGGTACCACAGGGAACTGTTCTGGGGCCTTTGTTTTTCTTAATTTATATAAATGACATAAGTAGAAATCTCTCTCCTGGAACTACTATAAGGCTTTTTGCAGATGACAGCTTAGTATATAGAACAATCAGAAGCAAAAATGATACACGCATTCTACAAGAAGATCTAAACGGTTTACAAGAGTGGGAAAGAACTTGGAAAATGGAATTTCATCCTCAGAAGTGCCAAGTGTTGCGTACATATAATAAACACTCACCAGCTAGATCAGAATATTCTATTCTTAAATAAACCAATGCTGCAAAATATTTAGGCGTGATTATAGATAGTCGTCTCAAATGGAAAGAACACTACAATTTAGTATGTAAGAAAGCAAATAACATCTTAGCTTTCTTATTCAGGAATATCAACGACTGCCCCAAAAAGGTTAAAGATGACTGCTACAAAACACTGGTTAGACCAGTACTGGAATGTGGTTGCTCAGTCTGGGATCCTTACCATCTAAAGGACATTGATAGCCTTGAAAAGATTCAGAAGAGAGCAGCATGGTTCGTAACAGGGAACCATATCAGAGAGAAGGGGAATACTAGGAAGAACATGAGGAAATTAGAATGGAAGCCCTTAGAAGAGAGAAGAGCTTTCATCAAACTTAATACCTTCTTCAAAGGCAGAGCTAAACTGATTGATATTCCAATGGAACAACTCGTATTGAATAAAAGTAGCACCAGGAGTGGCGGTCAATGTTATACCATACCTGCATCAAATATTGACAGCCACTTACATTCATTTTATCCTAGTTCTGTACGGCTGTGGAACTCACTGCCGGGTGCCATCAAGATTGCCACAAATGCAGTCTCATTTAAAAAGCAAATTGATACGACAGTTTTGAGATCTGCATATTGACGATTTTCTATTTTAACTTCCCCAGATATTTTATGGTTACCTGGGCCTGAATCTGGCCATTGCTTTTAACTTTTTGAATATCGTGTGCGACCCCTTGTTACCAAGTTTTGCTCCAGGGGCCAACAGACTGAGTCGCACTTTATTTCATGTTATTTTTATTTTACTTTTTAACATGCGCGCTGGTGACCTACTCGTTTTTGAGTGAACCAGTATTTTAGGAAGAAGAAGAGAAGAAGGATTAATGACCAGGCGAACAAACACAAACAGGAAGACTAACAAACACCAATAGAAAGCCTGTCTGTAAGATCAACAGAAAGGCTGACAATTAACAATGGAAAGGCTGATGAACAAAATCAGAAAGACGGATGAAAATCAATGGAAAGGCTGACAAACAAGATCAGAAAGACTGACTAATGAAAAGCGATAGAAAGGCTGAGAAACAAAATCAGAAAGAGAGGCGAAAATCAGTGGAAAGGCTGACAAACAAAATCAGAAAGACTGACGAAAAGCAACAGAAAGGCTGAAGAAAAGCAATGGAAGCACTAACAAAACAACCCTAGACAGGCTGCTACTGCCTACCTGTTCGTACCAGGATGCCACCACCATCTCCTGAAATGACACACACACACTTGGCACATTACAACCAACCATAAACTGGCTGACACCATCTACTTGTTCATACCAGAAAGCAACCACCATCTAAAATGACTCACACACTTGCCACACAACACATTATCAAAAGGTCATCAAGGTCATGTGAGACTGACGCATTATACATTATGCATAGGTCACTTCGATCACATGACATTGATACATCACACTTTATCCACAGGTCACATCAGACTGACAACGCACATTATCCACAGGTCACCAAGGTCACATCAGACTGACAACGCACATTATCCTCAGGTCACCAGGGTCACATCAGATTGACACATTACACATTCTCCCCAGGTCACCTATGTCACATCAGACTGACATGCATTACTCCCAGGTCACTGAGGTCACATAAGATTAAAATATCACATATTATCTGCCTACCAAGGTGCACATATCTCATATAACACAAGACCACAATACACCACGTTAGTGACGTTGTATCTACAAGAGACCTTGACCCATGACGTCGAATCAAGGACATGCAGCCAGCTTTGGGGTGGCCGCTGAGACAATATCCGGGAATGAAGGGGCTTACGGGGGTGGAGCATGCTGAAGAGGGAACAATCTGTATTTTACTGAACGCATTTTAAACCTTTTCTGTTTCAGCTGATCAATGTGGTGTTTAAAAGGAAAAACTATTTTCCACAACATATAACTGCTAAAATTTACAAAACACCATACAGGCTTTATTCTGCAATACTTTATCAGCCAGATTTTTAAGAAAAAGGAATCCTAACCTCTGAAATCCTGGATATTCATTCAAAGTGATTTCAGAAATAATTTGTGAATAGAGAAAATCCACGAAAATTCTGAAGAGTTGACAGCTATGCTAGGTGACCCTAAACACTGTCTCCATGCTCCCGATACAGGTAGGAGCTGAACCCACCACCCTTTGGTACAGTTCAGTGATCTGGTCATTCATCTACCATATCTGTATCTATTTACCCGCAAGAAAAAAAGCCTATTTAGCAGATGGTAATGGAAAACGAAGGCAGACCCACTCACCATGTAGATGTAACTGGTGAAGAAACAGACGACACCATCAGGAACAATACCCGACATCTCCACCAACAAGTTACCGTAGTTACGAATCACAGCTGAAATTGTATTGAAAAAAGTAAGATTTTTTTTTTCATCACATAAAAAAAAAAAAAAAATGACAGCTTTTCCAATTCCACAACCCTTTCTACCTCACTATCATCATACATCAAACAATGTAATAGACCCCTCAACTTTTTCTTCATCACAGATGTCAAACGATCAACCAGCATTACTGATTCCAGACTTTTCCTCATCACAGAATCACACAATCAACCAACATCTCCAATTTCTCAACCCTTTCCTAATCACTGACATCAAGAGATCAACCAATATTACTGATTTCACAATCATTACCTTCTTATCTTGCAATCAACCAGTATCATTGATTCCTTAACCCTTTCCTCATTACAGACATCAACAATCAACCAATATCACTGATTCCTCAACCCTTTCCTCATTACAGACATCACCCTTTCCTCATTACAGACATCAACAATCAACCAGTATCATTGATTCCTCAACCCTTTCCTCATTACAGACATCAACAATCAACCAGTATCATTGATTCCTCAACCCTTTCCTCATTACAGACATCAACAATCAACCATTATCACTGATTCCTCAACCCTTTCCTCATTACAGACATCAACAATCAACCAGTATCATTGATTCCTCAACCCTTTCCTCATTACAGACATCAACAATCAACCAGTATCACTGATTCCTCAACCCTTTCCTCATTACAGACATCAACAATCAACCAGTATCATTGATTCCTCAACCCTTTCCTCATTACAGACATCAACAATCAACCAGTATCATTGATTCCTCAACCCTTTCCTCATTACAGACATCAACAATCAACCAGTATCATTGATTCCTCAACCCTTTCCTCATTACAGACATCAACAATCAACCAGTATCATTGATTCCTCAACCCTTTCCTCATTACAGACATCAACAATCAACCAGTATCACTGATTCCTCAACCCTTTCCTCATTATAGACATCAACAATCAACCGATTTTACTGATTCAAGAATGCTTTTTGTGCTGACATAGGAGTTTGACAAACATGATGGATACAGGCTCCATTCTTACAAAACAAGTCTTTCCATTTATCTGCCTGTCCGCCCACCCACCTGTCCCTACCTTCCCGTATACATGCCGATGTTCATTGATACCCATTCCAAAATAAACACATACCTTCATGTATACCACCTGTTTGTTTGTTCGTTTTTTTAATGCATTGAAATTGAATCATACTGATTTTATATGGAGATTTTGTTCATGTTGTTATCGTAAGGCAATTTAGTGAAACGATAAAACCATGTTGACTTGTGTTGACAGCACTGAAATTCCCTCAGGACACCTAATTTTGACCATTTTTTCATTAATTAATTTTCCTTAAAAACCTATATTCCACAGTGACTTTATTTCTGTACAGTAAAATAGAACTATATTTCATCTTCTTGATGATAAATGTTCTAAAAGTCAAAATAATTATTTTGTTGTTTGATTGAGTTGAAAATGACATGCTTCAAACAAGATGCACCGATTCAGTGCTTGAAGATGCCAACAGGTTGGTTGCTTTCTCTTCAAATTAACCAATGAAATCATCTGTTCGTAGCCTGCTAACTGATATGATATGATGTAGGAAGGACTGTATTTGTAGCCTGACACCACTGGTTAAAAATTCTTCTGGAAGTTCGGTCAGATTTATTTTAGAAGACCGTCGCTATCATTCTTGCAACGTGTCCTGAGTGAGTGACAGATCGCTTGCCACGAGTATTTTTGCCCCACGTCGCCGAATGGTAAGTTGGGCGCCGCTATCATTCTCACGGCATGTTGCGAAAAAGTTAATGTGACTGGATGACTGAGTGAAACAGGCTAAAAAGTGTCATGGGTAAGACAGGCTGAAGATCTTTCGTCGTGTTTGTGTCACAGGATGACTTGATGAAACAGACTAAAGATATTTTGTCACTTATAAAACTGGCTAAAGATCTTCTGTCATGTTGATGTCATAAGATGATTTAGTGAAACAGGCTGAAGATCTTTTGTCGTTTCGATGCTGCAGAGACACCAGGCTGAAGATCTGTTGTTATGTTAGTGTCTTAGGATGACTTAATAAAGCAGGCTGATAATCTTTGTTGTATTGCTATGAAAGGAAGGCTCAGTGAAACAAGCCAAAGATCTTTTGTCTTGTTTATGTTGTAGGATGACTTGATGAAAGAAATGAATGATGTTTTGACATACTGATGTCATAGGATTACTTTATGAGACAGGTGAACTTTTTTGGGGGGTCAAATTGATGAGATTGGGGACTTTTGAAACAGCCTGAAGATCTTTTGCATGTTGACGTCACAGAAAAGCTTTCAGAAACAGACTGAAGATCTTTTGTTCTTTGTAAAACAGGCTGATGATCTTTTGTCATGTTGGTGTCTTAGGATGTCATTGTGAAACAGACTGAAGATCTTTTGTCAAGGGCAAAACTGGCTGAAGATATTTTGTCATGTTGATGCACCGAGATGACTTAGTCAAACATGCTACGATCTTCTGTCGAGTTGATGTGATAGGATATCTTGGTGAGACAAGTGAAGTGTGGGGGACTGCCTTCCTGTCTGGAGACAGAGGTCAACTCACCGATGTCTTCACGGGTTTCAAACTTGGAGGTCATGGCCACCTGGTCATTGCCTTTGCTGACCACCTGAAACCCATAACGCCTTCACTACACGTGTCTGATCACACACATACAAACACACTCAAATACACCCATAAAACCTTCACTACACCTGTCTGATCACACACATACGAAAACACCCAAACACATGTGTACACACACACACACACAGACACATTCACACTCACACATACACTAAATGTCTTGCACTTCCAAGCACAAGCACACACAAGCAAACGTACATGTGTGCACACACAAACACATGCACACAATGTACCCATATGCCATGTATGCACTATTATAACAAGACAAATCTTCATTACCTGTAACAAGATATACACACACAGTACCTACATTATTATAGACCATCCACAAATACATGCACTCAAATTGGCACACATTCACTCAAATACACACAGATTCCATATATCTGAGTGAACATACACACACAGAGACACACATACACAGACTCCACATAGCTGTGTGAACACACACAGAGATACACACTTACACAGACTTCATACGCCTGTGCAAGACTCCATATACCTATGTGAATACACACAGATATACATAGAGACTCCATATAGTACCATTGTGAACACACACAGGGACACACAATACAGACTCCACATATCTGTGCTAAATCACACACAGACACACATAGAAAGATTCCATTTAGAACCCGTGTGAACACACACACACACGCACACACAGATTCCATATAGTACCTGTGTGAACACATACACACACACATACAACAACTGCATATAGTGACAGTATGAACAACACACGGACACACATATACACACTCCTTATACCTGTGTGAAAACACGCAGAGACATGCACACACCGACTCCACACGGTGCCTGTCTGAACACACACACAGACACCATAAACAGACTCCATATGTGAAACCACAAACTTACCATTGGGCAGATACAGGGTCTGGCCAGTGTCATAGTGAAGGTCGCCATGGTAACAGGATGAAAATCTAGAATCTTGGGATACATCTCGAGTGGAGACAGCGTCTGAATCACACACACACACACACACACACACACACACACACACACACACACACAGACACACATATGCGCGAGCACATATACACATGCACATGCACACACACATACACACAGAATCACGCAAACAGACAAATAAGCACTGTCACACACACAAAAACACACAGTCATGCACAACATACGCTTTTGAGAGAATGAAATATGCCATGGAAAGGAAAATAACAGTCCACAGATTTCTGAAACCATCAAAATACTTTTAAGACAACTTTTTTCCAACAAAATGAATTAAAAAACCTACTGATCACAACTTCCTATTATAAATTTACCAAGTTTTGGAAAAAGACAAACTTCAGCAACTTTGCACCTGTCCACATGACTTGTATAAACAGAATGGTGTAGACACAAAAACATTCCATGACATAAATGCACAGCAAGTCGTGTGATTAAAGGTAAATTTCATTTTCTGAGTGGCTGCTTCAGACAGTCATTACGAAACTATACAAAACAGTTACCTCAGGTCACACCAGACTGAAACTTATGCTCAAATCAAATACTCTGCAATGATAAACTACAAATACACATTGCAAAGCATATCCACGACTGCATGAGTACAAAAAGGCAATAATGACACCATGTATGGGCCCATAATAATCATGGTTCAAACGTTGTGTCTAGACTCCCTTCAGGGTTCTTGTGACAATCAGTCTCACTCAGTCAGACAGTGGAGACACCTGGCTACAAACATTCAGAGACAAACATAATCGCTGCATTCCACACCGGTGGTAGGAATGGGAAGGCAGGGGTGTCAGGTGACATACAGTGACCAGATTTCATGACACCCAGGGCTATTGACGTCAACAAGGCCCATTGGTCTGGCAACCAAATCATGTCTGCATACGGGACTTTGCCCACAACAAATTGGACATAGATGGTTTGGGCTGCAATACCTGTTACTTGCGATGAGAGGAGAAACTGCCTCTACACCCCGCACTCACAGGACAAAAGCAGCAGCACAATACCTGTTACATGTGGTGAGAGGAGATTCACCTGCATGTCTGCACTCCCAGGACAGAAGCAGCCAGCACAATACCTGTTACATGTGGTGAGAGGAAATTCACCTGCATGTCTGCACTCCCAGGACAGAAGCAGCAGCACAATACCTGCTACATGTGGTGAGAGAAGATTCACCTGTATGTCTGCACTCCCAGGACAGAAGCAGCCAGCACAATACCTGCTACATGTGGTGAGAGGAGATCCACCTGTATGTCTGCACTCCCAGGACAGAAGCAGCAGCACAATACCTGTTACATGTGGTGAGAGAAGATTCACCTGTATGTCTGCACTCCCAGGACAGAAGCAGCCAGCACAATACCTGCTACATGTGGTGAGAGGAGATCCACCTGTATGTCTGCACTCCCAGGACAGAAGCAGCAGCACAATACCTGTTACATGTGGTGAGAGGAGATCCACCTGCATGTCTGCACTCCCAGGACAGAAGCAGCCAGCACAATACCTGCTACATGTGGTGAGAGGAGATTCACCTGTGTGTCTGCACTCCCAGGACAGAAGCAGCAGCACAATACCTGCTACATGTGGTGAGAGAAGATTCACCTGTATGTCTGCACTCCCAGGACAGAAGCAGCCAGCACAATACCTGCTACATGTGGTGAGAGGAGATCCACCTTTATGTCTGCACTCCCAGGACAGAAGCAGCAGCACAATACCTGTTACATGTGGTGAGAGAAGATTCACCTGTATGTCTGCACTCCCAGGACAGAAGCAGCCAGCACAATACCTGCTACATGTGGTGAGAGGAGATTCACCTGTATGTCTGCACTCCCAGGACAGAAGCAGCAGCACAATACCTGTTACATGTGGTGAGAGGAGATCCACCTGCATGTCTGCACTCCCAGGACAGAAGCAGCCAGCACAATACCTGCTACATGTGGTGAGAGGAGATTCACCTGTGTGTCTGCACTCCCAGGACAGAAGCAGCA
>CM031605.1:22831825-22834325 GCA_018398815.1 Conus ventricosus
ACACGCACACACAGTCATGCATACTGCGCACATCTGTATATGACACATGCACAAATGCACACACACATACGCACATGCGCACACACACACACACATTTTGGTCTAATATTATTTTAAGTGAAAAGACATTAAAGTAAACAATGAGTAAACACACAAGGAAGTAGCGGAACACTAACACCAACAATCTTACAAAAACGTCACACAATGTACTTTTTAATGCACATGAAAATGAACCACAGATAGTATTTTGTAATGACATCTGCAAAAAGCTACATTCACAATGGCAAAATGGTAAATTGTATGCCAAAAGTCTGTCTTTCGAAGAAAAGTGAAAACGCATTTTCATAAAGAACACACTGCAAACACAAATAATACAATGATATTGTTATCAACTGAATGTCATTAATCTTTACTCCACTGTGAAGAAAAATTTTACAAAACAGACTGGAAACACTTGTTTTGTAACTTCTACAGCGATTAATTGAATTACTGATTGTAATACTATGCCAGTGCTTCCATTTTTGTTTTAGTCTGGCTTATCTCCATCTTACTTGAGTGTTTAGTATGTTGATGTGTATTGGATTCATAATGTTTTTAAGGATTCATAACATTTACTGGATTCATAATGTTTACGGGATTCATATGTTTAATCAGAAAGGCCTGCAGTCAGACAGAGCATTTGCCTTAGGTGATGGTTATGAGTTTGAACCACTTGCCTTTTATTTTTTGTGTGTGAATGTGAAAACCTCTCTGTACAACAGTAAACTGGTATCTGACTCAGGTCACAGAATATAAAGGCAGCAGAGGGAGTAAACGTGGCAGAAAAAAGGATGGGCTCTGCCTTCCATCATGCTATGCCCCAAACACAGTGAACCGCTGACAATTCACTGCCCCTACAGCCATTACACTATAGCACTTTAACCTTTCCTTTTAACATTATACCCACCATTGACAATTCACTGCCCCTACAGCCATTACATTATAGGACTTTAACCTTTCCTTTTAACATTATATCCACCGCTGACAATTCACTGCCCCTACAGCCATTACACTATGGGACTTTAACCTTTCCTTTTAACATTATATCCACTTTGTTTGTTTCTGTTATACAAGTATTCACGTGAAAATGTGACAAACTTGCTTCATGTACAAACAATAAAAAAACCGAAAAAATCAGAGCTCCAGTCTATCAGCAGGCCAGAAATGGAACAACAGTGTACACGGAAGCTGTTCAAGGTGCTGTGTTTGATCTTCCATGTTGAATGACCCAGCTGAATGTATAGTGCAACTGTATTAAGATGCTGAATGACCCAGCTGGATGTATAGTGCAACTGTATTAAGATGCTGAATGACCCAGCTGGATGTATAGTGCAACTGTATTAAGATGTTGAATGACCCAGCTGGATGTATAGTGCAACTGTATTAAGATGCTGAATGACCCAGCTGGATGTATAGTGCAACTGTATTAAGATGCTGAATGACCCAGCTGGATGTACAGTGCAACTGTATTAAGATGCTGAATGACCCAGCTGGATGTATAGTGCAACTGTATTAAGATGCTGAATGACCCAGCTGGATGTATAGTGCAACTGTATTAAGATGCTGAATGACCCAGCTGGATGTATAGTGCAACTGTATTAAGATGTTGAATGACCCAGCTGGATGTATAGTGCAACTGTATTATATGCTGAATGACCCAGCTGGATGTATAGTGCAACTGTATTAAGATGCTGAATGACCCAGCTGGATGTATAGTGCAACTGTATTAAGACGCTGAATGACCCAGCTGGATGTATAGTGCAACTGTATTAAGATGCTGAATGACCCAGCTGGATGTATAGTGCAACTGTATTAAGACGCTGAATGACCCAGCTGGATGTATAGTGCAACTGTATTAAGATGCTGAATGACCCAGCTGGATGTATAGTCCAGTTGTATTAAGACGCTGAATGGCCAACCTGGCCCTATAGAGCTGAGCGGTCTCACAGCTGCTTCAATGTTCAGGCACAAGATGCCTTCATTCCTTGGCATCAGATCTATGTAGGTTACACATCATGGAGAAAAGAGAGAGACTGTCCTTTTTTTGGCCAAGGCTTTGGCCAGCTAGTGAGAGGGACTGTCCTTTTTTTGGCCAAGGCTTTGGCCAGCTAGTATTTGTCTTGTCCAGGTTTTATGAGTGTTGCGTTTTAGGTCTACAACAGACCGAACCAACTACAACGCTGTTTATGGTTGTGTCTTCATGTGGAGCAATGATTTTTCATAACGCAAATGTTATTCTGACAAAAACATATACACACTCTCTCCTACTACAGAAATGCATCAACACTCACACACACAAACACACATTCCTACCGGGATTGGCTAGAATGATGTCTGTTTCCCGGGCGACCTGAGCATCTCGTAACCCCTGCACCATTCGCTCATATTCGTTCTTCAGTCGATCCGTGTCAATGGTCTTTACCCTGTCACAAAACTTTTCCTGTCAGTGTCACTGTAATAA
>CM031605.1:22839325-22861825 GCA_018398815.1 Conus ventricosus
CTCCCTCCATTCAAAATATCCATCTATCCCCTCTTACTTCAAAACGTCCATCTACCATCTCTCTCCCCTTCAACTCTTTGACTACGTATCTGAGCTGTGTGGACTTTCACCAGCCACCAGATACTGTAAGTCTGTGTGTAAGGAAATAGTCCATCTAGCTCTTCTAAAGCATGGTGATATATCAGATAAAAAAAAAGGCAAATTGTTGTTGAGCCAGTTTCAAGAGTCTCTCTTCCCAGCCCATCCGCAAACCTGCCCAATGTATGTGAAAACTATCAAAACGAAAACAACAGCTCCATGCATGTGTGCACGCAACATTGTCTAAACAGCACAACGTGCTACACACATATGTAAGCAACATTGTGAACAAAATTAAAATGTTCATCTACCACTCCTCCCTTCCTTTAAAATGTCCTCCCCCAACCCTTCAAAACACAGACCTACCAGGTTGTAGACGCCAGGAGGAATGGGAACTTCTCTGCCGTTGGCGTCAAACTCCTGCCAACAAAAATCTTTCCTTTAAAAGCTAAATCTGTTCTGCCATAACACACTGCCAATAGACAAAAATGATCCCTGTTTTATCAACAAACAGATGAAGCCTCTGCCCTCTGTTCTCTAGATTTTAAATTTCAGTTGTTGCTTAAAAAAAAAAAAAAAAAAAAGAAAAGAAAAAAAAAAAAAGTAAATAAAATCAACGAAAATGAAGAAAACAACAGTGATCTTCTATCCAACACTATATTTTGTAGGAAAAGAGGTGAATCAGAGATCAGGTTGTAGAAACTTGTCCTGTGGTTTTTCTTTATTTACATCCTGTATACCAAGCTATACAGTTCAGTGCATTCTATTATCGTCTGCCCCACAATCAACATCATGACCAAACATGATTTATCTTGTTAATTCACTAAGCTTTATTCCGTCAGACATCAAGTGAAGCATGTACATTTGAAAACGAGCTTTATTCTTGTCTCCAGGCACTTGCTTCCACTTTCATACAATTTTATTTTGAAGCAAAAATGAAGCGCACCATATTCTGCTGCTGAACTGCTAGCTTTCAACACATTTTTCCACCATGTCAAGATCGCTGTCTTTGAGTGTTCTGCGATCAGATCGCCTGAATCATTGACACCACACATTATTTTCTTTGTCAAGCAGCAAAGCAGCATTCCTTTATGGTACACACAACTGTTAACACACCTGTAGAACTTCATGACAGCCAGCCAACCTCCATATCTCTGTGTGTATGTTGAAAGACAACACACAGCCACAACAACTTCTCAGCGCTGACAATAACACTTCCCTCTCTGACGTGTTCACTGCCCTGTTGGCTCACCTCAAAGAAGTCACACAGGGGCACCATGGGATCCGTCTTCCGCTGGGCGCGGATGAAGGACGCTGTCAGCTTGTGGCACTTGGCATCCACTGACACGTTGTCTCGATCTTGACTGACCTGGTCACATAGGTCACATCATCTTTCGCACTATGTCCTTTACGTTCTATGCTTCACGTTGACTGATCTGGTCTCTGGGGGTCATTTTTTTTTTTTTACTCTTCGTCATTTCTGTTCTATGCAATTCTTTGTGCACTGACACTCTTTGTTTAACATTGTTCTTTGCTTTGTTGTCTACTTTGACATTACTTTTTTATTCTACATCTTTCTTTGTTCTACACAAGCTTTTGCCCTATGTCATTCTTTGTTTCACATCATTCTTTTACTTGACGCCATTCTCATTATTCTTTGTTTGGTGCCATTCTTTTTCTGCACCATTCTGTGTTCAATGCCATTTTTTATTTCACATCATTCTTTGTTCTACATGAGTTTTTTTTTATTTCATATCATGCTGAATTCTACATGATTCTTTGGTCTACAGTACTCCTTGTTTCAGCATAATTTTTTAGACTGCATAACTTTCTGTGAATTAGCGTTGTCAAGCATAAACATTCAGAAGTAAAAAGGGTCAAGTATGAAAGGATTCCAATGTCACTTATATTTCATGACAGAACTTCATCAATCAAATGGAGTAAAGCAGACACATGGATGCAAATACACACACTCTTGTATGCACACATGCACATAGACCACACACACACAACACACATACATACATATATGCGTGCACGCACATACACATATTCCCTCAGGTTTGGCGCATGCGCGCACATACAGACAGTCACACCCAACACACACGCCCTTCTTGCTTGGTGCATTTTGCAAGGACACAACATTACACAGTCTCATCTTGCATACCTTAAAGCTGGAATGAAAGTGAACTTTGTATAAACAAACCTAATTCCGTTGCTAAATAGGACAAAATGTCAAAATCTTGAAAGTTGGGAACTTTCCCCCATGAATGAACTGCACTTTGCAGCACTTCAATTTCATGTATAAACATTCTCTGGACATGAGACATTTTGAGAACATAGTATGCTTACCAAAAGAAGTCCCAACTATGATAGTGAAATAAGTATACACACCAACACAATACGCATATGGATGCACATACTCACCCATCTACCCACCCACCCACATCTACACAGAAACCCACACACGCACCCACATCCACCCCCTGTTCCCATCCACAAATGCACGCCCAGACCACACACACATGCACACATGCATGCGTGCACGCACGCATGCATGTGCACACACACACACACACACACACACACACACACACACACACACACAGATTAAATACCCACCTCAGGGTGGACGCACATATTTTTGCGTGAGCTGAGAGCCACGCCCAGAAAGTCGGACTGCTCCCCTGTCTCTTTCTCATAGAACTCCATCAGATTACGCATCTCCTCCACCACCTGGTCACCACACAGCCAACCACACCACCCACACCCATGTGTACAGATATCAAAGCAGAGAGAGAGAGAGAGAGAGAGAGAGAGAGAGAGAGAGAGAGAGAGAGAGAGAGAGAGAGAGAGAGAGAGAGAGAGAAGAGAGAGAGAGAGAGGGAGGGGGGAGGGAGAGAGAGAGAGAGAGAGAGAGAGAGAGAGAGAGAGAGAGAGAGAGAGAGAGAGAGAGAGAGAGATAAGATAAGATAATGTTGCTTATAGCCCAGCCGACCGCAAAGGGCCACATCAGGGCTGAGAGAGAGAGAGAGAGAGAGAGAGAGAGAGAGAGAGAGAGAGAGAGAGAGAGAGAGAGAGAGAGAGAGAGAAAGAGAGAGAGAGAGAGAGAGAGAGAGAGAGGGAGGGAGAGAGAGAGAGAGACGGAGAGAGAGAGAGAGAGAGAGAGAGAGAGAGAGAGAGAGAGAGAGAGAGAGAGAGAGAGAGAGAGAGCCAGCTAGCCAGACAGACAGAAACAGGTATTTGATACATGGTAATTGATTGTAAAGGCTTTGGCTCTTTACAGCAGAGTGAACATTTCTTTTTAACTAGTAATCTCATTCATAAAGTCAAGCTATGTTTCATGTGGTCCAGTGCTTTGTGTACAAAACTGGATATACTCATAACAGATTATTTTCTGCTGCTGGCAACAAGGCAAATTAAATATGAATGGGTGTTTACAGTATTGAGATGGACTTAAATCTTTAATAAGTTCACTCTATTGTGGAGGCGAATGTAGAAAAAGCTTTTTCGTTTCTAGTATACCAATAACAAAGAGTATACCAATAACAAAGAGTATACCAATAACAAAGAGTATACCAATAACAAAGAGTAACGGCAGATTTTTTCCTCTTTGCATAGGAGCTAAAATTGTAAAACAAAAAAATGCAATTCAATGGTTATGTTCCCATTCTAAATCTAAGCGCTTTTCTTCTTAAATTGAAGCTGTAACACATCTTGAGTATAGTACCAGTAAATACCAATGAATTAACGTTAGCGTAAACATTATAAAAATCTTGCATATCCAAAACAAAAGATCAGTCTTGTTTAAAACAATCTACCGTTCTGGGTATAAATCAAGATTAAAAAAGTTTCACACCACCAAGAACCAGAGGAATCAACAAACGTGTTGCAAAGAGGAGTTATAAATCTGATTTACTCAAAGACTGAAACGGCTTGACTGCTCATATTAAGAAAGGCAAATGACAAATCAGAACATGCTCCGAAGAGGAATTATGAAGCTGATTTGAAGATTGAAACTGCTCATATTATTTCATGCAAACGACAGATCAGAACATGTTGCGTCACCTTCTCCAGTTCTGGCACTGTTCTGGAGCAGTAGATCAGCTTGTTGACGTCCAGAGGAAAGGCCTGTCATAACATAGTGTCACATGGTAGGTCACATCACTTCAGTAAAGGCCTGTCACAACACAGTGTCACATGGTAGGTCACATCACTTCAGTAAAGGCCTGTCACAACACAATGTCACATGGTAGGTCACATCAATTCAGTGACGGCCTGTCACAACACATTGTCACATGGTAGGTCACATCAATTCAGTGAAGGCCTGTCACAACACATTGTCAGTAATGTCACATGGTAGGTCACATCAATTCAGTGAAGGCCTGTCACAACACAGTGTCACATGGTAGGTCACATCAATTCAGTGAAGGCCTGTCACAACACAGTGTCACATGGTAGGTCACATCAATTCAGTGACGGCCTGTCACAACACAGTGTCACATGGTAGGTCACATCAATTCAGTGAAGGCCTGTCATAACACAGTGTCACATGGTAGGTCACATCAATTCAGTGAAGACCTGTCATAACACAGTGTCACATGGTAGGTCACATCAATTCAGTGAAGGCCTGTCACAACACAGTGTCACATGGTAGGTCACATCAATTCAGTGATGGCCTGTCATAACACAGTGTCACATGGTAGGTCACATCAATTCAGTGAAGGCCTGTCACAACACAGTGTCACATGGTAGGTCACATCAATTCAGTGACGGCCTGTCACAACACAGTGTCACATGGTAGGTCACATCAATTCAGTGAAGGCCTGTCATAACACAGTGTCACATGGTAGGTCACATCAATTCAGTGAAGGCCTGTCACAACACAGTGTCACATGGTAGGTCACATCAATTCAGTGACGGCCTGTCACAACACAGTGTCACATGGTAGGTCACATCAATTCAGTGACGGCCTGTCACAACACAATGTCACATGGTAGGTCACATCACTTTAGTGACAGCCTGTCACAACACAGTGTCACATGGTAGGTCACATCAATTCAGTGACGGCCTGTCACAACACAATGTCACACGGTAGGTCACATCACTTCAATGTTGGCCTGTCATAACACAATGTTACATGATAAGTCACATCAATTCAGTGATGGCATGTCACAAAATGATGTAATTAAAACTATCAGCAGTGAACAGAAAAGAGAACGAAACTTTATGTATGAAATAACACAACTTGCACAAGGTCTGTGCGTGTGTGTGTGCGTGCGTGCGTGTGTGCGTGCATGTGTGTGTGTTTTGAGAGTGTGCTTGCATAAATGCATAGTGAATTCCTGCTTGCAGATATGCACGTATCTGTGTTTTTATATAAGCATGCATGTAAGCATACATTTATGTGTGTTTGTGGGTGGTGGTAGTCTTGGTGGTGGGTGGGGGTGGGGTGTACTTATGGGTGAGTTTGGGTGTGAGTGAGTGAGAATGACTCGGTGTGTTTGTGTGCGTGTGTGTGCGTGTGTGTGTGTGTGCGTGTGTGTGTGTGTGTGCGTGTGCGCGTGTGTGCGCGCGCATGTTGATATGTGTGTGTGTGTGTGTGTTGTGATTGTGTGTATGTGTGTGTGTGTGTATAAAAGAAAGAAAGACAGAGAGAGCACAGGAGACAGGTTGGTACCTTCATGTATGCTATGATGAGAGACAGAAGGGAGACTGTTTTCCCGGTTCCTGAAGGCATCTCTAGCACACAGTGGCCCTGGAAACACACACACACACACACACACACACACACACACACACACACACACACACACACACACACACACACAAGATGCTCATTCCACAAACACATGCAAATACGGGAGCTTTTAAATAAGACAGAAAGAGAAAACACAAGGGCATTTAGCCTAGATAGAATACTTCATTACTATCTGTTTTTTACTTTACAGCCTGTTAGCCTTGATAGAATACCTCACTACAGTCTCTGTTCTTTATGCTACAACCTATAAGCATGAATAGAATACCTTATTACTCTCTGTTCTTCACACTACAACCTGGGTAGAACATCTCACTACAGACTCTGTTCTTTACACTGCGATCAATTATCAAGAATAGAACACTTTGACGCAGTCTGTTCTTTACACAACAGCCTGTTACCTGGAATAGAATACCTCAGTCACAGTCTGTGTTACTTCCATTACAACCTGTCAGCATGAAGAGAATACCTTTGTTACAGTCTGTGTTACTTCCATTACAACCTGTCAGCATGAAGAGAATACCTTTGTTACAGTCTGTTCTAAACACTACAGCCTGTTAGCCAAGACAGATTACCTCATGTACAATTTCTTTTCTTTACACAAAGGCCCCCGCAGTGTTAGCCTGAACAAGACACTTAAGTTACAATATGTTATTCATACTACAGCCTGTTAGCCTGGATATAATACTTCAGTTACAATCTCTGTTATTCATAACCATAGCCAGCAAGCCTAGACAGAATACCTCAGTCACAATCTCAGTTTCCACTAATAATAAATACCAGCAGGCTCATGAAGTCAATGGCAACACCACACACATGTGAATGAAAGAACTGACAGGTTTAACCGTGTGTGCATGAATTTGACAGAATCACCAGATTTTACTGAGTACACACCAGATTGAGAGAATCACTAAATTTACTTGGGTACATATCAGACTGGGAGAATCACCAATAGTAACTGGGTATACATCAGATTGAGAGAATCACCAATATTAATTGGGTCTACATCAAATTAAGAAAATCACGAAAACATCAACCGGGTACACATCAGACTGAGATAATCATCAAGCTTAAATAGATACCCAGCTATGAGGCAAAATATCACCATCAGTTTTTTCTTTTTTTAGAGCCTAAGACAAAAGACTGAGCTGAGCTCCAGGCATCACCTTGGCATCCAGCGTGCGTTTGAGTTCCAGCATGTAGAGGTACTGCTCTGGGTAGATGAAGTCATAGGGGAAGTAGACCAACAGTCCATCCACGTTCAGCCTGTAACACACATACTGAGGAAATACACCAACAGTCCATCCATATGTAACACATACACAGGTATGGTATGTTCATACTGCCACCCACGACAGTCGAGCTGACAGAAAAAAATTGTTCTGACACGACAATCCCTCCTTTATTCTCACTTACAGCATGGAAGGTGTTCATACTGCCTCAGACATGCATGCATGATCATCCATGCTAAAAAAAAGTTGTTTATGCCTGCTACAATTCAAGCATGCGTATGGACAGACAAGGAGTCCTGAGGACGAGCCTGACCCTTCTTTTTTATCACTGGTGGCACTCTAGGCATTCATACTGAAATGTTTTTGTGCGAGTGTGTGGACTAAGAGACTGACTCAAAAGCAAATGTTCATAAGGTGGAATTGGTTTGCCAAAGTTTGTTGTTTCTCCAAACCTGCAGCACACAGTTCAGGAAAATGATTGTACAGGGCAGATGTCATTCTCACATATTCCACAAATTATTGCCTATCTGTCAGCAGTTCAGGCATTAAATGATGATACCCTCCATGTGCCTTTTGAAATCATTTTTCGGTGCACAGAAATTCAGTGAGTTATTCTTTCTTGGTTTTTTCCCCACACCACCACTACAAAATCAGTTTTTGTTACCTTTTGTCAGTACCATGTATACCAAAAAAAAACCAGCAGTGTCTAACTTCCAAGCATAAAAAAACAACAAACAGAGAGCATGCTGATGAATATGAATATGTTTTCCCAAGTGCATCATGCGATTTTCCACATCCACACTACAGAACTTTGTGAGTGGCAGCATGAATGAAACTATCTAGACCAACTGTCCATTCATATTCAGTCTGTAACACACACAGAATTACATCAACAGTCCATCTACATTTAGTCTGTAACACACACAGAATTACACCAACAGTCCATCTACATTTAGTCTGTAACACACACAGAATTACACCAACAGTCCATCTACATTTAGTCTGTAACACACAGAGAATTACATCAACAGTCCATCTACATTTAGTCTGTAACACACACAGAATTACACCAACAGTCCATCTACATTTAGAATTACACCAACAGTCCATCTACATTTAGTCTGTAACACACAGAATTACACCAACAGTCCTTCTACATTTAGTCTGTAACACACACAGAATTACACCAACAGTCCATCTACATTTAGTCTGTAACACACACAGAATTACACCAACAGTCCATCTACATTTAGAATTACACCAACAGTCCATCTACATTTAGTCTGTAACACACACAGAATTACACCAACAGTCCATCTACATTTAGTCTGTAACACACACAGAATTACATCAACAGTCCATCTACATTTAGTCTGTAACACACACAGTCCATCTACATTTAGAATTACACCAACAGTCCATCTACATTTAGAATTACACCAAAAGTCCATCTACATTAATTTTAGTCTGTAACAACAGAGGTAGACCAACAGTCCATCCCGCACTCAGTCGGTAACACTGGACGGAACAAAACTCCAAACACATTCTACACATCATTACTGTATATAAACAGGACCTACAGTTATTGAGTGAAGGAACAAACTTGAATAACAAATTTGGCATGTTGTTGTTTTAATTGGGCATCCAGCTTCACAGACTGTTGATTCTCTTGGAAAGATAGTAGAGTGAAGGTCCACTTTAAAAGTGACATCTAGTGGTGCAATGTCCAGTTAAATGAGTTCAGTTATGCCACTCACTTTGGCGACATCCCACAACAGCGACAAACCTATTCCCCTTTGAACAAGCAGTTTGATCATTCTCTTGTACCTGAGAGTGCAGACATGTGTGCACATGTGTGGTCGAGTGGTTTGCTCTCTCACACACACAGACACATATACAAGTATACACACTCACTCACATATAGTGTACACTCACACAGACTTGCACCCACACACAAACACACACACATATACACACAATTTCTCTGTAGTGGATGGTCACATAAGTGGATGTCGCTTCACTGGGCTCACACTACTGAGTTGACACAGACAGTAGAGAGGTATATAGCAAGGGAACTCCAGAAATGATACTGAGAGAAGTACATACCACATAGGAGACATCAAAGAATGACACCAGTAGTACAGAGATACATAGGAACAGATAATAAGATAATGTTGCTTATAGCCCAGCCGACCGCAGAGGGCCACATCAGGGCTGTCACCACGTTAAAATCAACTCACCAGTCATTAAAAAAAAAAAAAAAAAAAATACTTTCACACATCTCGTTAAATGACATCGTCTACAAACGAACCAGAAACTTTGTTAAAAATCTTTCATCCGTAAAATCTTAAATCAGATGAAAAATGTTAATTTCTCTCAAAAACTCAAGGATCACGTCAGGCGGGACATCCTGAACAGGATCTTCATGGACTCCGCTGTAAAATGTTTGTGTCTCACATCGTGCAAGTCCCAACACTCTAAAAGAACATGTTTCAATGTGAGTGGCGCATGACATGGAATGCACCACGGAGCTTCTTCACTCTTTAAAAGGTAAGAATGGGTAAAATACGAATGGCCGGTGTGCAGCCGGCACAGAACCGTTTCCTCTTTACGACCACCCGACGTAGATGGGAGGAAGTCCTTAAGGTTTGGACGGATCTGAAAGAGTTTGTTATTCGTCTGTGTGTTCCAATCCTCCTGCCAGAGGTCTCTCACATAATCGTTAATTTTGGGTTTCACATCTGAGCAGGGGATATAAATGTTGGACAGTTTCTCTCTTGTGGCGTTCTTGGCTAAACGATCAACCATTTCGTTCCCGCCGATGCCAACATGACCAGGAACCAAGCAAGAGTAATGTTGTAACCGTCCGCCGTCAACTTACTAAAAAGTTAAAAAAAAAGTAAAAGTTCTGGATGCTGAAGGTTGCGGCCAGCTATGGCCTCCAAAGCTGACAGCGAATCCGACAGAACCAGAAAGTCCCTCTTTGAAGAATGTGAGATTATCTTCAAAGCCAGTACCAGAGCAGTAAGTTCAGCAGAATAGACAGAAGCATCTGAATGAATATGTTCCAACAGTATCTGAGAAGGAGCCCCAGGGCAGTAGGCTGCACAGGCCACTCCATCCTCAGACTTAGCAACCACATGCTGTTTGTTAATAAAGGCGTTGCGGATGGTAGTTTCCAGACGGATTAGATGGTCAACCGTCGAGTGGTACTTCCGGAAACCGCACTGTTCACTGGCCAAAAGACCATCGGTTTCCAGCTTCCACATCAGACGGGAGTTGACCATCTTTTCCATCAGCTTACAGAGGCAGCTGGTCAGAGCGATTGGGGGGATAGTTGGAAGGGTTGGTAAGTCTTTTCCAGGCTTTGGAATGGGAATGATCAGGGCTTTCCGCCAGGAGGGCGGAAAGGACCCTGTAGTCCAGATATGGTTATAAACTTGAAGAAGAGTCTGGAGACAGCTCTCTGGAAGATGTTTCACAACCTGATAATGAATGTCATCCAGACCAGGGGCAGAGTCAGTGCAGGTTTGCAAAGCTAATTTGAGTTCAGCGATTGAAAAAGGAAGATTATAGGTTTCAGAGTTGTCTGATGTGAAATTGTATGAAGATTTCTCTCTAATCTCTTTGTTTCTTAAAAAGACTGCAGATTTATTTGAAGACGAGGAGTTCTGTTGGATGGTGGAGGCCAACAGATTAGCAACAGCTTGTTTATCAGTGATCAGAGCATCGGCAAGTTTTAAGTGATGAATAGAGGGGTTGGTGTTCTTCCCTTTGATTTTTCTAATAATGTTCCAACTTTTTTCTTAGAAGTTTTTGATGTCAGCCTGGAGCAGAAGCTTCTCCAGGACCGACGTTTACCGATTTTAAAAGTGTATCTCGATTGAGCACGGAGTTTCTGATGGGCTCTAGCATTGGGACCCGAAGGTCGTTGGTATACCCGCCGCTGAGCCCGTTTTCTAACTTTGGAAATTTGTTGGCAGTCGGAATCGAACCAGGGTGTTTTTGGCATTTGAAGTTTATCGGAAGACATTGCAATACAAGCTTTAGCACACTTGATCACAGTGGTAGTCAGTGATTCTGCTGGTCCGGACTCTGAAGAAAATCAGTGTCCTGGAACTCCTTAGAAATAGTGGCTGCAAATAGATCCCAGTTTGCTTTCTTATAATTTAGACGCTGAGAGACAGAGACATGTTCAGTTATTACAGGTTGTAAAAGGACAGGGAAATGGTCACTTCCGTGCAGATCGTCATGGATAGACCACTCATAGTCCAGGACCAGCGAGGGGTCACAAACCGACAAATCTAAACACGAAAGTGAACCTGTGGAAGAGTGGAGGTAAGTTGCAGATCCGCCGTTCAGACAACACAAATCCAAATCCGAAAGGATATCCTCAATTAGCAGACCTCTGGATGACGTACCGGCACTACCCCAAAGAGGATTGTGACCGTTAAAGTCACCCAACAGCAAAAAAGGTCGAGGAAGTTCTCCTATCAGACTGACAAGGTCCTGACGACAAACCGGGACAGAAGGAGGTAGATAAAGAGAACAGATTGTCACAGTCTTGTGGAGCGTGACTCTCGCAGCTACAGCCTGAAGGGAGGTAGACAGAGCGACAGGACTATACAACAGAGTTTTGTGAAGGAGAAGGGCAACACCGCCCGACAGTCCCAACATGGAAGGTTGTGCAGGTTTTGAAAGAATATTAAAGCCAGAAAGAGTAAAGGTCTTCTGGCTTTGAATTTGAGTTTCCTGAAGAGCCACGACGGAGGGTTTTATAGACTGACGCAGAAGCTGCAGCTCCTCAAAGTTGGAATTTAATCCACGGATATTCCAATGTAATATTGTACTATCCATGGTGCAGAGGGCGAAAAGGAGAGAGATCAGGTCATCTCCTCATCGACATCTGCCTCCAATGGAGTGAATTTATTTTGTAGTTTCACTGGACTGTGTTGGTCTTTGGACCTGCTGGCAGACTTGCCCGCAGGTGACAAAGGCCTGGAGTTTGGAGAAGGTGGAGGTCTGGATTTGGGAGATGGTGGAGGGTTTTTCCTCATCTCCACCATCTCCACACTGGGTGGAACTCCCTTGTCCGCACAGGCACTGGACAGAGGAGTTCGAGGGGGAACTGCTGGTTTTTTAATCTGCCCAGCAGCAGATGTTGTAGACTGCTGGGCAGTCTGAGGGGTGGCGGATTTTTTGCCTCCACCAGGGGCAATCAGTTTGGGTTGAGAGGTGGTGGACCTGCTTCCACCAGAGTTGACAGTTCGTACTTGCAGTGTCTTCGAAAACGTAAAGTCATCAGTCTGACAGCAGACTGATCGAGTGGAAACTATGGGAACTTTCCTTACAGCCGAAGCATAGGAAGAGGCTGTCGGCGTCTGACTGCCCACAACCTGCTTGCGGGCCTCAAAAAAGGAAATTTTCTTTTCAGTCTTTAGTCTTTGAATTGCGGATTCCTGAATCCAAAGAGGACAGTTTCTTGAAGAGGAGGGATGGTCGCCACCGCAGTTAGCACAATGTGCCGGATCTTGACACGGCCCATCATGGGTTGCCTTGCAGCAAACACCGCATACCTCTTGCCCTGAACAGCGGTCCCTGACATGGCCAAACTTCTGGCACCTGAAGCACCTCAATGGGGACGGCACATATAGCTGAACATGAACATTTAGGTAACCAACCTTGATGACCGGAGGCAGCACAGGGTTTGCAGAAGGTCAGAAAGAGGGTGTTGGTGGCCACTCTCTCTGAACCCTTCTTTACCGTCACCCTGCGCACCTCCGTCACACCCTGGGATGCCAGCTCCGTTTTTATTTCCGCCTCTGAAACACCCGCCAGATCTCTGCATCTAATCACACCTTTGGATGAATTTAATTGCTTATGGGGAGTCACCCTGATCTCCCTATCCACAAGCTTTTTTGCCTTCTGCAGCTGTTCGGATTGCTTCTGTGATCGACATTGAAGAAGAAACGAACCATTTCTCAACCGTTTTATGGACCTAGGTTCACCTGCTATACCATGAAAGCCCTTTTGGATAGCAAAAGGGCTCAGAGCTGAAAGGGGTCTTTCCTGCTCTGTCCCTTCCACCACGAGCCAGGAAGCCCAGAAACCTGTCCTCTGTCTTACCTCACTGTCAGAATCACTGTCCGTTTCTAATTCCCTGAAATAGGGGATACTGCCTTCCTCTTCCTTTTGGGGGGGGGGGGGGGGGGGGTAGTTTTTTAATGAAGTCATATTTAGTTTATTGTGATTCATCTCTCCCTTACCCACCCACCTTGGAGTCCAACTAAGGGGCCAGGGCCAAGAAACCAATGTCTTGACCCCTTCCAGGCTTCGGGAGAGATATACGACAAACAGAAACTACCAACCTTATCCCCCCTGACCATGCTCAACTCCCGGGGACAGAGAGCTGAGCACTGCAGGGGTTTCCTTGGCCAGCAGGGGAACTGTCTGTCTTGACCCAGCCCCAAAAAGGGGAGCCGATTAGTACACCCGGGCCAAAGTGTACTTCCTGTCTAGGAGAGGTCCGAGCCAAAGTGATGTGTTGAGAGCGCTGGCCCTCTCAATCACCAGGATCTCATCCCCCTCCGACACAGGTCGCACCGCACGGCAAACGCGGCGGATCTTAAGGAGACCACAGAGAGAAAAGGAGTGTGTAAAAGAAGACTTGAAGGGGAGACGAAGATAGAAAAGGGCCAAATAAGGAAGGCAGAAAACAAGACAGAATAGGAAAAAGGTGGGTTACTATTTGTCTGGGCCCTCACTCCTAACCTTTCTGACATGGGAGACCCTACCAGGGGCATCAATTCCTACCACGTAATGCTTGGCCAGTCAGCAACTTGGCTATACAGGTCTAGAAGCGTTCATAACAACTAACCATTGAGCTGAGTATTGATGCCCCGTCAGCAAAGCCTAAAAGATCACTGGACCACGCAAGCCCTCCGACCACGGCAAGGTTGCAACCCCCGGAGGGTACATAGGAACAGAAATCAATTAATGACAGTGACAGCAGAGAATAACTTAGCAAGAAAAATTAAAAAGTGACACTGACAGTTGAGAGGTACATAATAGACATCATGGGATGACACATCATACCAACAGTAGAAAGATACATAGGAAATCAAGGGATGACAGTGAGAGTATACACGTGTAGCAAGAGATGCCAAGAATAGAGAAGAACAAAGCAAGAGAACCCACAGAATGATAGACCTCAAATAACACTCAATGGCATGGCCTTCAGTCACTCAAAGTTGGAACAACTACCAATCAGGGAGAAGATCTAATCATAATCTGTGGGTATTTACATACAATATTAATCAGAGGTTCCAGAATTTTTTTGTTTATCTGGCAACAAAACTGATGGTAGTAAAAATTATCTATCATGGCAGAATTTTATATGTTACTGGCGCGAAGGTTTTGCAGTACTGTCATTGTGAAGCCTTTATTTATTCATGAAATTTCACAGGAACTTTACTGATTCAACGGAATGCAGCAAAAGCTATCTTTACTTCAATTTTATTCCCCGAGATTTTCATTGCTTTCTCAGTATCTGGCGCCTATCTGGACACAATTATATACTTCCTTTTCTTGACTTTGGCATTTGGCACCTGCCCTTGCTACTCTCCTCCTCCTTCCTTATTTCCTCTCTCTGATAATAAATTATTTTCCATCATCAAAACTGACGGCCTTGGAGATTTTCCTTAAAGCTTATCTTTTATTCATAAAAGCCAGAGAATTTTCTGTGTTTGAAATGCTTGCAAATACTGAACCATCAAAGCATGTTGCTAATCGCACATGTATGAGATTAATGTCTTGTCGACCAAACGCCATTAAACTTAAAGACAAGTTGATCAGAATCCAAAGTCCACATGAAGTGTGGTCTTGAGGCAGAGCTGTAGCAGTTGTTTTACAGCTGGACAGAGAACCATTGGGTCCATTGATGTCCAGATCTGCTGGGGACATGGTACGTTCTGAAAAACCTTAAATTCAGGAGCCCCCTATTCCAAACGCCACCACTAGATAAGTTCACTTTCCACTTCTTCTTCTTCTTCCTAAAATACTGGTTCACTCAAAAACGAGTAGGTCACCAGCGCGAAGGCTGTATACACTTGAGGCTCTTTCAACATTTTCGCCAATTGTTAGGGCAGTTGAAATTGATGGCAAGCTGTGCAATTATTCACAGTGACTTTTCTAATCAAATTCACCCCGATTTCTGATGGAACAAAACGCGACAGACAGAAATAATGTTTGAAGGCGAGTGGGTTTCGTAATGTGGACCCCTAAAGTTGAGGCTTGCCGACAAATCTCTGCACAATAACACCAATCAATACAATAGCCCGCCTTTTCTTTCTTTAAAAACAGACTGGATGTGCACTGGAGGAATGCACCGTCCCTATATGATCCAGTATGTTACCACTAGGCTGTGCCACGCATGCCACACATAGTCTAGTGACTTCTTTCTTCGAACGGTGAACAGGCCATACAGGCCTTCAACACCGCAAAAAATCAAGTATCAAGTATTTTCAAAACAAGCCTTCTTTGTGTTCATTGGAATGAATATAAAGATTACTTCATTGTGCATGCGATCGTCCGCAGCAGGCAGCAAAATGATGGAGAAGTTGAGTGGAAATGTTAGGTCGCTCTGCACGCCACTTTTGCTTTCTTCACAGGAAGCATATGTCTGCATGGAAGCGGAAGAGGAAAAGGGAAGACTGAGGCTATCAGCACTGACTAGTGCCCGTACGAGGTAAAGCGCACTTGGATGTGCCCACATACAAATGAGTGCAAGAGATAGATGGGAGCGTTCGAACGGGATTAACACGGATCTTTGATATGTTGTCACTAAAGAAAAAAAAGGTACTCTGGATAGGTACATGTTGACATAAGCGAGACCCAGTTTCTCGGAAGTACACAGAATCTTTCCCCCTCTTTTCATACTATAATTCCAGTCTCGTGACGAGTTACGCTGGATTTAAAAAGCTTTCGTGCAGGAAGCTTCTTTAGAAACTGCCCAGTTACGGTATCGAACACACTATGTTTAGAAGTAGTCAGAGTTTCCTAACTGGCCGTAATGTTGGGACTGTTCTTGACAGTGAAGAGTGGAGGAGGTAGAGGGGATCTGCAGCTTCCGATGAGGCACTGTATTGGTCCTGTTGCTCTTTTTAGGCCTCATAAATAATAATGTCAGCATATCTTAAGTCACTGGTGTATTTGTTTGCAGCTGACTCTTTGTTCTACTGTAAAATCAGGATTTTTCATGACCACTTCACCTTTCCAGAAGGCTTAAGGGAAAAAAATTGAAAATTATGAAGCATGCACTTCCACCCCCACCCCCGCCCTCCATTCATCCCTCCCAACATCAAAATGAGACAAACTATATAGTCTGATCAATGAAATTCATCATCAAGTCGGCTCAAATATCTATCTTGGTGTGATGATACTGGAAGATCAAAAAGACTCAACCACGCCGTTTACCAGTGACATCGAGACGCTGGATCAAAACTGAACAAGGGGATTCATCCATAGAAACTACAGGTCAAAGCAGACAACTGTTTTCCTGCTCTAAGAATCAAAGAGCAAAGAACACACAAACACCGAAGCCAGCCTCACTCCCTTCGCCAGGTACATATTTGAGAACGCTGTGAAGTCATCTGCAAGAAACAACAGTAAAACTCTTGGTGTTCCAATTTTCGTGAAGACAAAGTGGCAGTGGAAGCATAAATCTGATCTGCAAAGTCTATTCCCTGCTGAGGAAATCTTGCGCACATCCTGTTTTGCTTACATATGGTCAACTTTGGTTACTACAACCTGAGACAGAAATCCTTCGTGTAGCCTACTTGCTGCAGTTCTCGAGGTTTGCTTTCTTTGGAGTTTGATGCGGATTCCTTCCCTCCACTCAGCCGGGATTTGTTCTTCTTTCCAGATCGTGCCGGAGAGGCTGTCAAGCATATTAACTACTGTCTTTATATAAGATTTGGTGGCTTCTGCTCGAATCTCGTCCTGTCTTGCTGCTTTGCCGTTCTTCACAGACGTCATGGGCTTCTTGATCTCTGCTTTTGTTGGTTTGATGCAGTGGAAAGGTAGTGATGTCTGTTGGTGAAATGCGTGGTGGATCTTCGGAGGTCGATCGATTCAGTGATTCCTAGATGTGTTTTGCCCATCTCATACGCTCTTCTGTTGCTGTGTGTGAGTTTCCCTGTTTGTCACTTACTGGCTGGGCGGTCTACTGGATCGATCGAACTTGTCGAAAATTTCAGTCACCAGGTAAATCTTTAAAAAAAACACTTTTAGGTCGGCTGTCAAGCAGCATCCTCTGCTTGTTTGGCTAGTCTGTTAGCGTGTGTGTGTGTGCGTGTGTGTGTGTGTGTGTGTGTGTGTGCGTGCGTGCGTGCGTGCGTGCGTGCGTGCGTGCGTGAGTGAGTGCGTGCCTGCGTGCGTACGTGCGTGCGTGCGTTCGTGCGTGCGTGCGTGCGTGCGTGCGTGTGATGTGTGTGTGTGTGTGTGTGTGTGTGTGTGTGTGTGTGTGTGTTGTGTGTGTGTGTGTGTGTGTGTGTGCGCGTGAATGCAAATGTGTGGCGCACATACTTTTGAATGAAAGTATCTGTACGTCATCAACACTCGTACTTGTGCTCAGGATCGCGCGCGCGCTCTCACGTGCGTGCGTGCGTGCGTGCGTGTGTGAGTGCGTGCGTGCGTGCGTGCGTGTGTGCATGTGTGTGTGTGTATGTGTGTGGTGTGTGTGTGTGTGTGTGTGTGTGTGTGTGTGTGTGTGTGTGTGTGTGAGAGAGAGAGAGAGAGAGAGAGAGAGAGAGAGAGAGAGAGAGAGAGAGAAGAGAGAGAGAGAGAGAGAGAGAGAGAGAGAAGAGAGAAGAGAGAGAGACGACAGTTAGAAGAAGAAGAAGAAGAAGAAGAAGAAGAAGAAGAAGAAGAAGACGAAGAAGAAGAAGAAGAAGAGGAAGAAGAAGACACTTCTTTTTCTGAATGCCCGGGCCCCCCTTCTTCCCTAGCCAAATAAGGTGAAGTAGATTTTGACCAGTGTGTGTTCATTTGTTGGTTTCTCTGCAGGATAACGTGCAAGCTACTGAACTTAGTCTGACCAAACGTGGTCAAAACATGGAATGTGGCCCTAAAACCTACTCTAAGGGAGGAATCAAGAGTCCTTTTACCTCAAACACAATCTCTTTGTCTGTCTGTCTGTCTGTCTGTCTGTCTCAAAGGAAGGAATCAAGGGTCCTTTCGCCTTAGACACAAAATCTCTGTCTCTCTCTCTCTGTCTCTCTGTCTCTGTCTCTGTCTCTCCCTCCCTCCCTCCCTCTCTCTCTCTCTCTCTCTCTCTCTCTCTCTCTCTCTCTCTCTCTCTCTCTCTCTCTCTCTCTCTCCTACAGCAAAAAAAGCCCAGCTCTAACGAGTGTTTTGTTATATTCTTACCCAGAAAGTCACATTATCAGCTAACTCTGATCTGTTTGTTTGTTTTTTTTTTTTTTTACTTGCATGTTTGTGTGCTCCAGGTCAGCAAGAATACGCCCGAAGAAACGGACCAGTTTTAACCAGACTTGACAGACAGACGGACTATGACCAAAGGACGTGCACAGGGCATTCTGATGTGGTTCCCTAGTGCAGATCTATTTTACAGGCGGATCCTGAGTATGAGGCATATTGCGCGTACAGGGTGGATCCGGTATGCAGGGCAGATCCAGATGACAAAGCGGATCCAGAGTACAGGGAGGATCCAGAGTACAGGACGGATCCAGAATACATGCAGGGCGGATCTAGAGCACAGGGCGTGTCGAGAGCACAAGCCGGGTCCAGAATACAGTGCAGATCCAGGGTACAGGGCAGATCCAGTGTGCAGAGCAGATTCAGAGTACAGGGCGGTTACAGACTACAGGGCGGGTCCAGAATACAGGGCGGATCCAGAGTACAGAGCGGGTCTGGAGTACATAGCGGGTCCAGAGTACAGATCGGATTCAGAGTACAGGGTGTGTCCAGAGTACAGGATAGATCCAGAGTACAGAGCGGATCCAGAGTACAGGGCGGATCCAGAGTACAGGGCGGATCCAGAGTTGTGATTTAATTGATGTTGTTATTATTTGAAAAATAACTGAATGCTAAGTTTATGACCTTACCATGTAATATGTGACTATGGATTATTGTAATGTACGGTGACAGTGACTTAAATCAAGGACACAGCAACAGATCTGTGGATTATGAAGTGGTAACTTACCCCCGAAATGCTATTGTTATCTTTGCTGGTATATTCTCTCTCTGTACCTCTCTCTGTCTCTGTCTCGGTCTGTCTGTCTGTCTGTCTGTCTGTCTGTCTCTCTCTCTCTCTCTCTCTCTCTCTCTCTCTCTCAGCAAGAACGAGCAGCCAGGGAAAACAACTACCTCAATTGCTTCAGTAAACCGACATAGTTATCTCCCTTTCTTCCCTAGAAAGTTACCCCTCTCCCTCCCCCACGCCGCTCCTCCCCCCCCCCCCCCCGCACCCCCCCCCCCCCCCGCCCGCATGCCTTCCCTCCTTCCTTGTGACTCTTCCCCCTGCACGCTCCCTCCTCCCAATAGCACTGGTTTGGTTTTATTTTTCAGAAGATGGGAGTTGTGTCATGTCCTATGTTGTGAGCTCTCCCTTCCCCTCTGACAAGTTAACCCCCCAGTTCTCGCCCCCCCCCCCCCTCCGCATCCGCTCATCCAGCTTCTCCTTCTCTCCCCTACGCACCAAATAACTGTGCTTTGAAACAATCTTATATTTCAGCAGACAGCGGCTGTGCCCTGTCTCATATTGTAAACTCTTCCCTACTCCCTTCTTTCTTTCTTTCTTTCTTTTTCCTTTTCTTTTCTTATTTTTCTTCTTTTTTTTTTTGTACTCCCAGTTCTTATAAAACAGGGAGTACTTTACAATGGGAACGAAGAAATGCTCTCTGTGTGTGTGTGTGTGTGTGTGTGTGTGTGTGTGTGTGTGTGTGTGTGTGTGTGTGTGTGTGTGTGTGTGTCTGTCTGTCTGTCTGTCTGTCTGTCCGTCCGTGGTCAAAATGTGTTCCACTCGCGCCAGACAAAACTACTGGGCCGATCTTTCTGAAAATGTGTAAGTATGTTCATTATGGGTCACGGATGATGTCCGATGTTTTATTTTACCGCTATACCCGCTACTAACGGTTATGACGGCCCATAACGGTTTTCCTTCTTTATAGAATATCTCAGAAAGTACATGGCCGATCTTTCTGAAATTTGTAGGTATGTTCATTATGGGTCATGGACCGATGTTTTTTCTACCGTTATATCCGTTACTAACGGCTATAACGGCCCATAACAGTTTTTCTTCTTTATGGAATATCTCAGAAAGTACTTGGCCAACCTTTCTGAAAATTATGTGCCAATGAATTGAGTGAGGTATACCAACTACTTTACCAAGCTTCACTGGACCAGGAGTAATACCTGATGAGTGGCGAGATGCGAGCATTGTTCCCTTATTCAAAAAGGGTGACAAAACAAAAGCAGAGAACTATAGACCTGTATCTCTTACATCCATATCAGCAAAACTACTTGAACACATAATATATAGTAGCATAATGGACCATCTTGACAAATACGACTTCTTAAATAACGCCCAGCATGGTTTTAGACAGCGAAGGAGTTGTGAGACTCAACTTATAACAACTCTCAATGATTTTAATAACTGTCTTAACAACAGACAGCAAATAGATGCAATTTTATTAGACTTTTCTAAAGCCTTTGATAAGGTTGACCATGAGGGCCTGCTGCTTAAATTAGAACACATCGGCATTGGCGGTTCTTTGCTAAAATGGGCTAGATCATTCCTCGTTGGGAGAATGCAGAAAGTTGTTGTGGAAGGGTCGTCATCCCATTGTAAACCAGTCTTGTCAGGTGTACCACAGGGAACTGTTCTGGGGCCCTTGTTTTTCTTAATTTATATAAATGACATAAGTAGAAATCTCTCGCCTGGAACTACTATAAGGCTTTTTGCAGATGACAGCTTAGTATATAGAACAATCAGAAGCAAGAATGATACACGCATTCTACAAGAAGATCTAAACGCTTTACAAGAGTGGGAAAGAACTTGGAAAATGGAATTTCATCCCCAAAAGTGCCAAGTGTTGCGTATATGTAACAAACGCTCACCAATTAGATCAGATTATTCTATCCATAATACTATTCTCTAAGAAACTAATGCTGCAAAATATTTAGGCGTGATTATAGATAGTCGTCTCAAATGGAAAGAACATTACAATTTAGTATGTAAGAAAGCAAATAACATCTTAGCTTTCTTATACAGGAATATCAATGACTGCCCCCAAAAGGTTAAAGACGACTGCTACAAAACACTGGTTAGACCAGTACTGGAATATGATTGCTCAGTTTGCGATCCTTACCATCTAAAGGACATTGATAACCTCGAAAAGATTCAGAAGAGAGCAGCACGGTTCGTAACAGGGAACCACATCAGAGAAAAGGGGAATACTAGGAAGAACATGAGGAAATTAGAACGGAAACCCTTAGAAGAGAGAAGAGCTTTTATCAAACTTAGCATCTTCTTCAAAGGCAGAGCTAAAGTAATTGATATTCCAATGGAACAACTAGTATTGAATAAAAGTAGCACCAGGAGTGGCAGTCAATGTTATACCATACCTGCATCAAATATTGACAGCCACTTACATTCATTTTATCCTAGTTCTGTACGGCTGTGGAACTCACTGCCGGGTGCCATCAAGATTGCCACAAATGCAATCTCATTTAAAAAACAAATTGATACGACAGTTTTGATATCTGCATATTGACGATTTTCTATTTTAACTTCCCCAGATATTTTACTGTTACCTGGGCCTGAATTTGGCCATTGCTTTTAACTTCTTGAATATCGAGTGCGACCCCTTGTTGCCAAATTTGCTCCAGGGGCCAACAGTCTGAGTTGCACTATTTTATGTTATTTTATTTTACTTTTTAACATGCGCGCTGGTGACCTACTCATTTTTGAGTGAACCAGTATTTTAGGAAGAAGAAGAAGAAGAAGATACACACACACACACACACACACACACACACCACACACACACACACACACACACACACACACGCACGCGAAAACTTTATAGGTGTTTGCATAACGATGTATTTTATTCAAGATTAGAATTCCAGTTTACACGAACATCAATACAGCATTAACTATTACAAAGGTACAAACAAGTAAAGCACTCAGAGAGAAAAAACAAAAGTAATGTGTGCAAATATAAACAATATTTTGTGAATCCATCGTTCATGAACATAATCGTACATGAAAAGTAAACAGTCCGTGAACGCTCTTCAAACTTAACACATAGTTCTCTTTTGTCTGTGTTTGCTTTAAAAAAGAAAACAAAAAAATAAAACAAAAACCCAAAACGGGCAAATTTTGATCCACAGTAATAACAACAAAAT
>CM031605.1:22866825-22881825 GCA_018398815.1 Conus ventricosus
GTTATTCCCCTTGAAAGCAGCAGTTATCTCCTCTAGGGTTGGGGAGATCCGCTTGTGGATACTGACCCTATGAACAAAAAGGTCATGAAGATCGATTCCTGTTGACACGAGACCCGATGAAGATCCATTCCTGAAGCAATGACTCTATGAGAGAGAGAGAGAGAGAGAGAGAGAGAGAGAGAGAGAGAGAGAGAGAGAGAGAGAGAGAATATTGTTTATAGCCCAGCCGACCGCAAAGGGCCATATCAGGGCTGTCACCACGTTGAAGTTATCTCACAAGTAATCAAAGAAATTAAAATGAAAAAAAAAAAACAGAAAAAAAGAAAGAAGAAAGAAACCCCAGCCACATAACCGTTTAAAATGCACCTTCTAAAAACACACGGGTAATTTCGTTAAAGATCTTCCTTCCGTAAAATCTTAAATCAAATGAAAAATCTTGATCTCTTTGAGAATGAAAAATATTGATCTCTTTCTCTGTAAATGAGATCATGATGATCCATCCCTGTAAACAATGACAATGAACAATTAGGTCAAGAGGAACGATCCCTGTAGGCAGTGACCCTAAGAATAATTAGGTCATGAAGATTCATCTGTGGACACTAGCCTTACGAACAGTTAGGTCATGGAGATCATCCCTGTAGACACTAACCTATAAAGAATTATTTTATTATTTATGCCCGTCGCTCCCGGTGGAGCATAGGCCATCAACGACTCTTCGCCATCGCACTCTGTTCTGGCTGTTCTGGTCATTCCAGTCCAGTTGGTCCCTTGTTGTTTCAACTCCGCCTCAGTGTCTCGTCTCCAGCTGTTGCGAGGCCGGCCTCTCTTTCTCTTTCCCTGCGGGTTCCAGGTCAGGGCTTGGCGTGTGGTGCTGGATGCTGGCTTCCTGAGGGTGTGTCCGATCCAGCCCCACTTCCTTCGCAGTATCTGCTTGGCCACTGGTTCCTGTCCCGCACGCTCCCACAGATCTTCGTTTCGGACCTTGTCCTGCCATCGGATTTTGCAGATGCGCCTCAGACAGGTGTTGAAGAATGTCTGAATCTTTTGTTGCATCGTCTGTGTTGTTCGCCACGTCTCGCATCCGTAGAGCAGAACTGATTTCACATTGGAGTTGAAGATGCGGAGTTTGGTTCTTATGCTGATTCCTCCAGATGCCCAGATGTTCTTGAGCATGACGAAAGCTGCTCTTGCCTTGCCGATTCTGGCTGTGACGTCTCGGTCCGTGCCTCCCTGTTGGTCAACCACGCTTCCCAGGTAGACGAAAGACTCCACCTCCCTGATGGGCTCTCCATCGACTGTGACTGGTGTGTTGGCAGTGGTGTTGATTTTCATCAGCTCGGTCTTCTTCCTGTTAATCTTGAGCCCTGTCCCGGCTGATGTGGTCTCCAAGCGAGTGGTCTTGTCCTGCATCTGGCTGTGGCTGTGTGACAGGAGCGCCAGGTCGTCAGCGAAGTCAAGGTCGTCGAGCTGCGTCCAGAGTGTCCACTGTATACCGTTGTTTCTGCCTGTTGTAGTGGTCTTCATGATCCAGTCAATGACCAGGAGGAAGAGGAACGGCGACAGCAGGCATCCCTGCCGAACTCCGGTCTTCACCTCGAAACTTTCGGACAGGTGGCCGGCGTGGGCAATCCTGCAGTTCATGTCCTGGTAGGTGCACCGGATGAGGGAGATGATCTTCTCGGGGACTCCGTAATGCCTCAGCAGCTTCCACAGCATCTCTCTGTCCACACTGTCGAAAGCCTTCTCATAATCTATGAAGTTAATGTAAAGGGGGGAGTTCCACTCCAGCGACTGCTCCACGATGATGCGCAGGCTGGCGATCTGGTCGGCACATGATTTGTTCTGCCGGAAGCCTGCCTGCTGGTCTCGGAGCTTGGGTCGACGGCCTCTTTCATTCTCTCCAGTAGAATCCTGTTGAGAACCTTGCCTGGCGTTGACAGGAGCATGATCCCTCGGTAGTTGCTGCAGTCCCTGAGGTCTCCTTTCTTCGGCAGCTTGATGACGATTCCTTCTTTCCACTGAGCCGGTACCTCCTCCTTCTCCCAGATCTTGCTGAAGAGGCTGTATAGCATGTTGACAGCTGTCTCTATGTCTGCTTTGATGGCTTCTGCTGGTATCTCGTCCGGCCCTGCAGCCTTCCCATTTTTCAGAGTCATGATGGCCTTCTTGATCTCTGCCTTTGAGGGTTTGTCACAGCTGATGGGCAGGTCTGTCTCTGCAGGTGGGATGTCTGGTGGTGCGTCAGGGGCGGGGCGGTTCAGCAGCTCCCTGAAGTGTTCTGCCCATCGTTTCAGCTGTTCCTCGGTTGTTGTCAGTGGGTTTCCGTTCTTGTCCTTCACTGGCTTGTCTGTCTGCTGGAACTTACCCGTCAGCTTCTTGGTCACCAGGTACAGGTCCTTCAGATTCCCCTGTCCGGCTGCTGCCTCTGCTTGGCTGGCCAGGTCGTCAAAGTAATCCCTCTTGTCCTTCTTGATGCTCTTCTTTACTTCTCCGTTCGCTGCTGTGTGCTCTTCCTGTGCCTTTGCCCTAGCTGCTCTTGTTCGGCTCGTGTTCAGTGTAGCTTTCTTCTCTCTCCTTGTTTCCAACTTGTGGATGGTGTCGGCAGAGATCCATTCTTTGTGCTGGGCCTTCTTCTTGCCAAGGATCTCTTCACATGTGTCATGCCAGAGCTTCTTGCAGTGTTCCCACTGTGTCTCGATGTCCGTCTCACTGTCTTCTATCAGCTCTTGTAGCGGCTGGAACCTGTTGGAAAGGCTGATCTGGAATGCTGCTTGTGTGTCCCTGTTCCGGAGCAGTCCGACATTGTACCTTGTACGTGTGTTGTTGGTGTTGGTGAATCTCTTGAGGCGAAGTCTCACTGTTGTTAAAAGAAGGTGGTGGTCTGATGACACGTCAGCACCTCTCATCACTCGTACATCCCGCCATGATCTCCTGAATTTGCGGCTAATGCAGATGTGGTCAATCTGGTTCTCCGTGACATGGTTCGGGGATCTCCATGTGGCCTTGTGGATGCGCTTGTGTGGGAAGATGCTTCCTCCTATCACCAGCTGGTTCAGGGCGCACAGGTCTGCAAAACGCTCACCATTCTCGTTCATCTGTCCCAGTCCACTATAAAGAATTAGGCCATGAAGATCCTTTCTTGTAGGTACTGACTGTATGAACAATTAGGTCATGAAGATCCTTTCTTGTAGGTACTGACTGTATGAACAATTAGGTGATGAAGATCCTTTCTTGTAGGTACTGACTGTATGAACAATTAGGTCATGAAGATCCTTTCTTGTAGGTACTGACTGTATGAACAATTAGGTGATGAAGATCCTTTCTTGTAGGTACTGACTGTATGAACAATTAGGTCATGAAGATCCTTTCTTGTAGGTACTGACTGTATGAACAATTAGGTCATGAAGATCCATCTGTAGACGCTGACCCTATGAACAAGTGGGTCATGAAGATCCATCCCTGTAGACAATGGCCTTATTAAAAATTAGGTCATGAAGATCTATCCCTTTAGACATTGTCCCTATGAACAATTAGGTCATGAAGATCCATCTGTAGACGCTGACCCTATGAACAAGTGGGTCATGAAGATCCATCCCTGTAGACAATGGCCTTATTAAAAGTTAGGTCATGAAGATCTATCCCTTTAGACATTGTCCCTATGAACAATTAGGTCATGAAGATCCGTTTCTGTAGATATCGACCCTATGAACAATTAGGTCATGAAGATCCATCTGTAGACGCTGACCCTATGAACAAGTGGGTCATGAAGATCCATCCCTGTAGACAATGGCCTTATTAAAAGTTAGGTCATGAAGATCTATCCCTTTAGACATTGTCCCTATGAACAATTAGGTCATGAAGATCCATCTGTAGACGCTGACCCTATGAACAAGTGGGTCATGAAGATCCATCTGTAGATATCGACTCTATGAACAAGGAGGTAATGAAATTCCAACCCTGCAGACACTGACCCCGTGAACGATTAGGTCACGAAGTTCCAACCCTGTGACTTAGGTCATGAAGCATGAAGATCCGTCCCTGTGACTTAGGTCATGAAGATCCGTCCCTGTAGACACTGACCCTGTGACTTAGGTCATGAAGATCCGTCCCTGTAGACACTGACCCTGTGACTTAGGTCATGAAGATCCGTCCCTGTGACTTAGGTCATGAAGATCCGTCCCTGTGACTTAGGCCATGAAGATCCGTCCCTGTGACTTAGGCCATGAAGATCCGTCCCTGCAGACACTGACCCTGTGACTTAGGTCATGAAGATCCGTCCCTGTGACTTAGGTCATGAAGATCCGTCCCTGTGACTTAGGCCATGAAAATCCGTCCCTGCAGACACTAATCCTATGACCAATCACGTCATCAAGATCCATCCTTGTTGTTACTGACTCTATCAAGAAGGTCGTGAAGATCCACCCCGATAGATATTGATCCTGCCAAAAAAAAAAAGAAGAAGTAGGTAATGAAAATCTGTCCCTGTAGATACTGACCCTGTTACCGACTAGGCCGTGGAGATCCTTCTCTGAAGCTGTACACATCTTTCAGACAGACATGAGACAGACAGTCAGACAGACACAGACAGACGGACGGACGGACGGACGGACATACAGATCAGACTGTTGGTTTGTCTGTTCCGCTGGCTACTTCTTGTGGTATCAGCATTTCATTACGTTCAAAGGCGTAAACTCCTCGCCCACTCCCCCCCCCCCTCCCCTCTCTCTCTCTTTACACACACACACGACCGCATCCACACGCACGTAAACAGAGGCATACATGCACAACCGCACTCATCCACACCCAGCCCCAGATCTCCCCCACCTCACCCCACCCCACACATACGCGTACAGAGAGAGGAAGAGAGAGAGAGAAGAGAGAGAGAGAGAGAGAGAGAGAGAGAGAGAGAGAGAGAGAGAGAGAGCGCACGCAAACAACTTTGTGAATTGTGCTTATCAACATGAAGCTTGCTACCCCTGAACATTATGCAGTGCCACCCAACAATTCAGTCATCCGTTCCGGTAAATTGAATAAAACAAATCTCATGTTGGTCTGATCGAGATATACTACAAAGGATTCGTACCCTTATACTATCGTCGTTTTCCATTAGAATTTGAAGCATAGTGATAATGTGGTCACATGAACGACTAATTGCAACTTAGAGTATATATATATATATATATATATATATATATATATATATATATATATACAACAAAGTAATAAATTCCAAGGATAAGTACCGCACCGTTCCAGCAACTTACAGAGCAGCTTGGTGTTGCAATGACTGCAAGAAATATTGAAAGATATTGAAGAGCAAGCTTTGTTTATAATTCAATATATATATATATATATATATATATATATATATATATATATTATATATAATGACAGAGAAACGTAGATAGACAGACAGACAGATGGATAAATAGTTACGCGCACACACACACACACGCACGCACGCACGCACGCACACACGCACGCACGCGCGCGCGCGCACACACACACACACACATATATATATATTTTATATATATATATATATATATATATATACAACAAACTAATAAATTCCAAGGATAAGTACCGCGCACCGTTCCAGCAACTTACAGAGCAGCTTGGTGTTGCAATAACTGCAAGAAATATTGAATTATAAACAAAGCTTGCTCTTATGTCTTAGATTGAAGAAATAGGGGGAGATACGCATTCATACCTGCAGTGGCATATGATTCTGCCTAACTAACAGTATGTGCTTGAGTGGGTGGATGGGGAAAAAATAAAATAAATGCTTCTCAAAATGAGCCTTCAGCAAGCTTATATTCTCCAAGGGGGAGAACATCCTCCAATAGGGAGGGAAACTCACTAACATATAACTCCTGGTCATATACCGATATTTCGAAACTTGGTGGTTTCTCCTCAGTGACCGCGGAAAGTGGTAATTTGACTCCTCTGCCTTTTCAGTTTTAAGAAGAATGCAATCCCAGAAAAGGCTGGTGTGCAATACCGTAGTATGTTTGTTGAGTTTTCAAAAAACCAACCAAAGGTGCCATCCAAGAAGCAAAAGAAAATCATGAAAGAGCAAAACAAGCTACATTTTCTATTTATGTGTGTGCGTGCGTGCGTGTGTGTGTGTGTGTGCGCGTAACTATTTATCCATCTGTCTGTCTGTCTATCTACGTTTCTCTGTCATTACAACAATCACTTTTCAAATATTAAAAAAAAAAAAAAAAAGAAACCCGAAAGGTGGAAGGCGGAGTTGAAGTTGTTAGACAAAGGAAACGGGAATGACAACGAGGGCTGTGAGCATGAATATAAAATCAGTCGTTCACCAGCAGCATTTTGCCCCATCATAGCCCAAGTTGAAAACAGAACCATCCAATACTTGACAGAAAGAAGCTGTTAAAGGGAAATCATCTAATGGACTATTGGCCCCGTTTTAACTTACAGGGGCCCCTTATTCTAAAGTCAACTAGATAACCTCCCTTGGTAGTGTTTTCTTTTCTTTCTTTTTTTTTCTTTTCTTCTTTTTTAAAATTTATTTTATTATTTTTTTTCCCCAGGGAAGTGTTTATTTATAGCGTGTTAACCAATGCCTCGTCACAGAATGGTTTCCATGCAGCCGCCAGCAGAGCGGGGTTCGCCCAGAGCAGTGTGGGGAGTACGGACCCTCGCCCTGCCCTCCCACTCCCAGTCGCCCGCGTGCAGCGGGATGCTCTCAGTGACCTCCCCTCTCCGTCTCCCTACCGACGGCGACACTGAAACGGAGGTGGGGTTGTCGATGCCTCTTACACTGGGGGAACCCGTCCTGTCCGTTCTGGTCAGACTGCTCGTGGAGCCGGCTAGGGACAGCCAGCTGCCCCAGTGTCTGACGGGAGACTGGTCATCGTCGTCTGAGAGCGGCAGGCACGGAGACACCACGGTTGGAAGACGAAGTGCTAGTCGTGATCTGTCGGTTCCACTCTCGGAGACACCGTGTTGTGGCGCCTCACTCTCGTTCACGTCCCGTCTCGTACAGGGCGAGAGCACGAAAGGCAGGGCGGCACAGTTGCTTCCCCTGTGACTGTAGCTCCAAGGCCAGGATAGACCGCCGCTACTCTTCGTTAGCGGGGTGATATTTGGTCTGTCTGAGGTGGTTAGCTCCCCTGAACTGTTCTGCCACAGGAGAGTGGCGTGCCCTGTCTGATAGGGGGCGCTGTGTGTCGCGAGATGCGGGAGCCCCTGAGCTGTGGAAGAATACACGGATCGCTGTGATGGCGGGCAACAGTGGTTTTGGGGGGAAGACAGTTCACTCCCCCTCGCCGTTCGCACAGACGGGGCAGCGGGACAGTGACTGGCGCCCTGGCAACTGAAGAGTTGAGGGGAGTGGAGCGATCCCTGAGGGGTTCCGGGTATCACGTGGTGCCAGCCTCCCACCGGGTCGTGAGCGGGAAGATCCTGATCAGCAGCAGAGGAGAGGTCCTGAGTGAGGCTGCTGCTCAGCCTGGGAAAGCTGTAGTCCGACCCTGCAGCAGCCGTGTGGCTAGCACCACTCTGTTCCGGACCATGGTTCGTGCTGCCATCACGTGGGGACACGCCCCATCCACCGTCCTACTGACAAGTCGGACTCTCTGGCTGTGCTGGGAGTTCGATTGACGAGCACCTGCCTGTACGGACAGGTCACGCTCTCTGATCTCAACACTACCACCACCAGGACGATTTTGGCGGTCACTACCTTCTATTCTCAGTCCCTGACTAACACTTCGTACTATCCGCATTCCCAAACTACGGCTGTCTATCGTCCTGGATATGCCATTATCACCAGCTCGCTGAAGTCGTGGCATTCCCAGAGCATCGGTATAAGCCGGAGGCGCCTCCAGGACTGGAGAAGTGCGTGGAACATGCCTGCTGCCCATGGAACCTAAAGTCATGCTTTGAGAAGACCTCATCCCTGGGCGATCAGCTCTGGAAGAAGAGGCATCACACATGTAGGCCGTTGAAGACCTTCGGATACCTGAGGACGGTGGTCTCCCTCGATCCGCCTTACGAACTAAGGGAGTGGAGGTGGGAACGACGTTGCTGTCGGTGTGTAAGAGGTTGAGGAGGGCGGGATGGGTGTGAGGTCGTGAGGTGATCAGGGCGTTGTCCGAGGGGACGGGCGGCAGGGAGGTCACCAGGAAGGATCTGCTGCACGGCAGTGGGTGATCTGACCTGGAAACAACGTGCACAGCGCTGTCTGAAATGGCTTGGATGACAAGGCGGGTCTGACGGGATGATTTCAAATACTGACTGGCTTGACAAACCACACACTGCACTTCAAATCACAAAACAGCAACATTAACATATTTCTGTGATCAAATATTCTCATTGGGACAGGTCATATGGCTTAGTGGTCAGATGATTTAGACTCTATTTGAATGGGGAACACTATGTTTGGTAGCTATCAGTTTGGTGTGTGTGTGTGTGTGTGTGTGTGTGTGTGCGTGCGTGCGTGCGTGCGTGCGTGCGTGGTGTGTGGTGTGTGTGTGTGTGTGTGTGTGTGTGTGTGTGTGTGTGTGTGTGTGGTGTGTGTGAGAGAGAGAGAGAGAGAGAGAGAGAGAGAGAGAGAGATGATGATAATCTATTTACAAGAGAGAGAGAGAGAAGAGAGAGAGAGAGAGAGAGAGAGAGAGAGAGAGAGAGAGAGAGAGAATTTTTGTATGAATGATCAATTAATAGGTTATTTTTCAGCATATTTGCATGGCTTTTCATTCGTTTGAAATAGTTGTGGTGTACAAAAAAATCATGGCCATGTTCATTGAAATGATTTTTGTGTAAGTCACTTGATCATCACCATCCTCACTAGGGACAATTTTAGAACACAACGACTTCACTATCAGCTGTTTATTCAAGACAGCTGCAGTGTAAGAACACTATCATCATCTCATCATCATCATCATCATCATCATCATCATCATCATCATCCTTCTCGTCGTCGACGTCGTCGTCGTCGTCGTCGTCGTCATCCTCGTCGTCGTCGTCGTCGTCATCCTCGTCGTCGTCGTCGTCATCCTCGTCGTCGTCATCATCGTCATCATCATCATCATCATCATTATCATCAAAAAACAGGATGCAGAGCGTGATGGATTTGGGGGAAGTGAGGGATCTTCAAAGCCCACGGTCCCAGGTCCTCAGCATGTTGCAGGTAGAAGTCTTAGGATTGGTCAAGTCCTACATAGGGTCAGTACAGGACGTCAACTGTCTGTGGTCAGACAGTATTGGACAGAGATTCACGCAGCTGCAAGAGAGGTGATTGTGTGTCAGTGTGTGTTGACTTGGTGTCCGTCAGCCCTCGGCTTCCTGTGTGTGATGACATGCTGTCTGATGTTCCTCTAACTCAGGTTCCTGTATGTGATGACTTGCTGTTTGATATTCCTCTAACTTAGGTTCCTGTATGTGATGACTTGCTGTTTGATATTCCTCTAACTTAGGTTCCTGTATGTGATGACTTGCTGTTTGATATTCCTCTAACTTAGGTTCCTGTATGTGATGACTTGCTGTTTGATATTCCTCTAACTTAGGTTCCTGTATGTGATGACTTGCTGTTTGATATTCCTCTAACTCAGGTTCCTGTATGTGATCACTTGCTGTTTGATATTCCTCTAACTCAGGTTCCTGTATGTGATGACTTGCTGTTTGATATTCCTCTAACTCAGGTTCCTGTATGTGATGACTTGCTGTTTGATATTCCTCTAACTTAGGTTCCTGTATGTGATGACTTGCTGTTTGATATTCCTCTAACTTAGGTTCCTGTATGTGATGACTTGCTGTTTGATATTCCTCTAACTTAGGTTCCTGTATGTGATGACTTGCTGTTTGATATTCCTCTAACTTAGGTTCCTGTATGTGATGACTTGCTGTTTGATATTCCTCTAACTTAGGTTCCTGTATGTGATGACTTGCTGTTTGATATTCCTCTAACTTAGGTTCTGTATGTGATGACTTGCTGTTTGATATTCCTCTAACTTAGGCTCCTGTATGTGATGACTTGCTGTTTGATATTCCTCTAACTTAGGTTCCTGTATGTGATGACTTGCTGTTGATATTCCTCTAACTTAGGTTCCTGTATGTGATGACTTGCTGTTTGATATTCCTCTAACTTAGGTTCCTGTATGTGATGACTTGCTGTTTGATATTCCTCTAACTTAGGTTCCTGTATGTGATGACTTGCTGTTTGATATTCCTCTAACTTAGGTTCCTGTATGTGATGACTTGCTGTTTGATATTCCTCTAACTTAGGTTCCTGTATGTGATGACTTGCTGTTTGATATTCCTCTAACTTAGGTTCCTGTATGTGATGACTTGCTGTTTGATATTCCTCTAACTTAGGTTCCTGTATGTGATGACTTGCTGTTTGATATTCCTCTAACTTAGGTTCCTGTATGTGATGACTTGCTGTTTGATATTCCTCTAACTTAGGTTCCTGTATGTGATGACTTGCTGTCTGTCGGCCCTCTGTCTACTTCCTGTGTGTGTTGACTTGCTGTCCGTCAGCCCTCTGTCTATTTCCTGTGGTTTCTGTATGTGTTGACTTACGCGTTGATCGTTGGTTTCTCTTTACAAGATATGGGAGAAGACCCCGAAGCACTTCATGTGAAATATGAAGTTTTTTTCTTTGAGATATGCCGACAGTCTGCAGCCCTCGCATCCGAAGGGACCGATAAACGTTCTCATGGACTTGCAGATTTTCACTTTCACTGCTCAGGCATCCCCAGAGAACAAAGAACATCACCATCGCCATGCAGACCTGTTGTTTTACTGGAGAGCGAATGGAAGCCAGAGCGGGGAAAACAAAGAAGAAAGAGGTCGGTATGGGGGGAAGGGCTCTTGGGAATACACTGAGCTGATGCCAAGCTTCGATAACAATGTATATAACACATCTTCAAAACTGAATAGAAAGACTCCGAGATAACCCCCCCCCCCCCCCTCCCACCCAACTCCGTCACCCAGACCAACCTTGTTCCCCTCCTCCCACCATCCGTCCGCCCCCCACCTTCCCCACCCCTCCTTTCTGTGTAAGATTACCTTTACATGATTTTTGATTTGGGTTAGGCAGTATTTCCAATTTACTTCGCCTCAAAAGCTCAAGTGCATGCCCGAAGCTTCGATTTCAAAGCAGACTTTGTGGGCACCAATCGAAATATTTCTAGTAATCTAAACCATAGTGAGTGTTATATACTTTTCTTTTTACTGCCATAACTGATGTGAGCGGAAGGGAGTGCATGGGGAAGTGGGTACGTGAGCGTGGGGAGGAAACCCTTGCCAGGTCCTCTCTCCCTCACTGTGGTCACTTACTGCCCGTGGTCCAGGTGAATGGAGCGGGACAGGGGAACACGTACAGCTCGGACCTCGCTCCGCCCAATGGCCGCGCAGCTCTGGAATCGGCGGATGGTTGTCATGGGAACGTAGGGAGAGAATCTGCGATGAAGTTTCCGCTTCCGGAACTGTTCAGTGTGTGACGAGTGGCACTGCGCGAAGTGGCGGGGCCCAGCCATTGTCTATAACCTCCCCCTGATGACGTCACTACTGAAAGGAGCAACGGTAAGGAATACATAAATTAGTAAATGGATGATAATGAATGATTAAATGAAAATAATGCAAAGATTATATTCGAATCTCCTCCTGGTATAGTATGCGAGAGAAGACCACATCAAAAAATGAATAAATAAACGACAGAAAAAAAATTCTTTCCCTCGCTCATCCTCTTCTAAACTGCTCTTCTCTCTTATCTTCATCTGCACTCCCCTCTTCTCCCTGTCATGTCGTCTCCCGCTCCCCAATCCATCCACTCCTTCTCCTCCCTGCCCTGTTCCACTCCCCCACCCCCCTCCCCCATTTCTCCACTCCCCTCTCGTCCCAGCCGTGTTCTTCTCCCCACCAACCTACTTGATGTGAAGGACATCCTGCGCGCAGCACTCCTCATCAGCAGAGCGTCCGAGTAGCTGGGCACCATCAGGGTGTTGTTGCCAATGTTCATCTCCATCTCTGCGCTGGTCAGCGTGCTGCCTCTGCTCAGGGTGCCCGCCCTTAGGCTGAGGGCAGTGTCCACGTAGTTGATGCCGAACAGCTTGTGCACGTGGTAGTGCAGGTGGGCGGTGCGGTTCTCGATGACCAGCCTGAGAGGCCAGGAGAGGAGCAGGAGGGAGGACAGCCAGAAGACCAGGTGGGACAGGTACCAGGGCAGGTGGTCAGGGTCCGCCAAGGCCATCATCTGTTCTTTGAAGTTGACGTTGAGGATGTCCATGCCTTCCCGACCTGTAAGAAAACAACATTCATGATCATGAAGCTGACATGGGAGATGCCCACCCCCCTCCCTTCCAGACCAATGGAAGGAGACAACATCCACCATCACCTGTTCCTTGACGATGAAGATGTCCACTGCCTCACGATGTACCAAACGTCGTCTTTTCCTTGAAGTTGACGTTAATAATGCCAATGTCCTGCCCACGTATAAGAAGACAACATCCACTATCATCTGTTCCTTGAAGTTGATGTTAAGGATGTCTGTGCCCGACCTGTCAGAAAATAACAGCCACCGCCGTCTGCTCCCTGAATGTGACACCGAGGATGTACATGCCTTCAAGACTTGTGACAAAACAAAATCCACCATCGTCAATTCTTTAAGGGTTCACGCTGAAAATGTCCACACCTTCACGTCCTGAAAGCCAGCAACATCCACCATCATTTGTTCTTGTGATCAACACTGAGGAGGAACATGCTTACCCTATTTTCGGCAAAACAACCTAAAACTCCTGTGCCCTCTGCTGCTGACTTTGAACATGTTCATATCCATCCAAGCTGTGACAAACCACTTCCAGCGTCACCTGGTAATTGAAGTCGACACAGAGCATGACCTAGCCGACACGACCGGTGACAAACAGCAGCAGCAGCAGCAGCAGCAGCAGCAACAGCAGCAGCAGCAGCAGCAACAGCAGCAGCAGCAGCAACAGCAACAGCAGCAGCAGCAGCAGCAGCAGCAACAGTAGCAGCAGCAGCAGCAGCAGTAACAACAACAACAACATTCTGGAACCTCAAAGCCTTTCCATGCAATATTTAAGAACAGCATTTTACGACAAAGACCAAGAGCAAATAATTCACTACATTGACTGAGGGCAATATTTCATGACAAAACAGAGGAAGCCAACATCTCATGGCGAATTCTGAGGGCAGCATTTCACTAAAAAGACTGTCGGCAACATTTTATGACAAAAACAGAGGAAGTCAACCATTTCATGATGCAATTTTAGGGCAGCATTCCACTAAAAAGACTGTAGGCAACAATTCATAAGACAGAGGAGGCTATCATTTCATGATCAAATCTGAGGACAGCGTTTCACTGAAAAGACTGTGGGCAACAACCCATAACAAAATAGAGACAGACAATATTTCATGACAAAATACAGAACGCCAACACTTCATGACAAAATTTGAGGCAATATTTCATCACAGGACAGCATTTCACCACAAAGACCGTGAACAATGTTTCATCACCAAGTTTGAGAGTAAAATTTCACCACAAATAACTGAGGGCAACATTTCACGACAAAACAGACAGACGGCGATATTTTACGAGGTTAGAAACCCCCCCCCAAAAAAAAACACCTCCCTGATACCAACATTTCACAACGAAGTTTCTGCACAAATTTGAGGACAATATTTCACACCACAGTCTGAGGATAACATTCACTGACAAAGACTGATGACAGCATTTCACGACAAAGACGCTCCGGAACCCCACCTTCCATGTAGTCATCTTGGGCCTCATACTGCTGAAAGAACTGAGACCTCTGCTCGTGGAACTCGCACTCGGACTCCCAACTGGCGAAGGAGAATCCTTTGCTGAAGCGGACCTTAGTCGCCGGGTAGTCCTCCAGCCCTTGCAACGACATCGAGATGTCCTTGACCCCGCACTGGGTGAAGTTGAAGGCCGAACCAGCCGAGCATGTGTTGATGCGTTCATAGTAGACCTGTGTGGAGCTGAAGGCGTCACCGTTGCGGTAGCGCGTCACTTGGCGCGTGCGTCTGACGTAATGATAGCAGATGGCCTTCCACCAGATGATGGGCACTCCGTCACGCATGTCACGAACCTGTAACAAAATTTAAAGGTCACATACATAATTCAGTCCAGTGGAGAATACAAAGGACGAACCTGTAACAAAATGTAAGGGTCACGTAAATAATTCAGTCCAGTTTAAAACACAATGGAGGAACCTGTAACAAAATGGAGGAACCTGTAACAAAATGTAAAGTCACATAAATATTCAGTCCAGTTGAGAATATACTGAAGCCATATTGATTTCACCGTTTTGGTGGGAGGGAGGCATGTATTTTTTTTAACGTTGAGTGCCCACTGTAGTTATGCACTGTAATGGAGTACAAAACAAATGCAATATACCAGGATACCACACAATAGCACACGATATTTGACACTAAAACACAACGCCATGTAATCCTGACAATCGTGGATATAGTCAGAGAGTAAAGGACGCTATGCGGTGTCGGTGATGCAGTTCGATCAGTGAGACACTCTGTAGTGAACCCTATCCATCCTGTCCTCCTCCTAACACCCCACTATCTCTCTCGAGCCCCATCCTCTGCACGTATGCACGTTCATTCTCTATTCCCTCTTTCTCTCTGTATGTGTGTGTGTGTGTGTGTGTGTGTGTGTGTTGTGTGTGTGTGTGTGTGTGTGTGTGTGTGTGTGCGTGCGTGTGTGCGCGTGCGCGCATGCGTGCGTTTGTGCGTACGTGCTTGCTTGCCTGCCTGCCTGCCTGCCTGTCTGTCTGTCTGTCTGTCTGTCTGTCTGTCTGTCTGTCTCTCTCTCTCTCTCTCTCTCTCACATGCATCGACACAACTACCATCAAATCCTCACAACTTATTACCATCACCATCACCATCACCATCACACCTACCACCCGCAGTAACTGACCTTATTGTAGACGGCATGGACATCCCTTGTTGCGGAGCTCTCTCCGGGTGTGGCTG
>CM031605.1:22886825-22904325 GCA_018398815.1 Conus ventricosus
TGTTCGTTAGTTTAGACCCCCCACCCCCACCCCCTGAAATTATGAATTCATTCTTCGTGTTCTTCTGCTTAAGCAGGCTGATACTCCTGTGGACACTCCCTATATGGACAGGCAAGTATTAATCCCATCTACCCTACAAAGAGAGTGGAGTTTTGTGCATGACCGTTTTTTATCCCGCCATTAAGGCAGCCATGCTCCATCTTCGGGGAAGTGAATTCATTCAAAATATTTGAAACCTTGCAGTGTTGGCGAACAATTTGTTGTTGGTGGTGTTGCTGTTGTTGCTTTGTTAAATTCCCGTTTAAACATAAGCATTCAGTGGCAAACGGAAGAACATTTGAAAGGGCCAACTTTCCCGAAGAACTCATATTGGTTGTTTTCCACTGTGATCGAACGTTTTCGTTCCGGCCAACGTTAACATCGCCACAAGCCTACTGGAAGGCAGGACAAGGCCGTTTCATCATGTCGTATCATTACCATGGTAACGAAACGACATAAACGTCAGATGGAAATGACTCAACAAATATGCCAGCTGAAATCCTAGACGCTGGAGCTATCAGGACTCCCGCGTTCTGTGTGCAAATATTGGGCGTTCGTGTGTGTGTGTGTGTGTTTTGTTTTTTTTGGTTTTTTTTTTGTTGTTTAATGCGAGCAGCGGCGTGCGGGGTAATGTGGGTGGTTGGTGGATGGCTGGGGTTGATTACTTTTGTCCATGCAGCCTCTGATTTGTGTTTATGTTGGATATCAGTTGTCTTGTTTTTTCTTTTTTCTTTCTTTTCTTTTTGCTCGTGCAAGTCTGTGGGAACGTCCTATGACTGTGGAAAACATAGCGAGGGGTGAAGAGAGCTTCGTTGTCGTTGTCATCCCGCTATTACTCCTTGACAATTGTTGTGCATGGCGTTTGTATAGATGAGGAAGTGAAGTGGCTGTATGGTATATCTGTGTTGATGAGTGACTGTGTTCTGTATTTGTGTGTGTGTGAGTTGCTGCTTGGTATGTATGTCTATATATCGGTGAGTAAATGTATGGTATATCTGTGTCAATGAATGGTTTCATGGCATATGTGTTTGAGTCAATGGCTGTGCATAATTGGGTGCCTGTATGCTATACCTGTGTAACGAAGAGGCTGTATGGCATATCTTGTTTGTGGCTGTATGGTATATCTGTCATTGAGAGGTTGTATGTCTGTGTCAGTGAGTGCCTGTACGGAATACCAAAGTTTGTAGTTGTATGGTATATCTGTTTCAGTCAGTAGTTCTATGGTCTAACTGTATCAGTCAGTAAGTGTATGGTATATCTGTGTCAGTCAGTGGTTGTATGGTATATCTGTGTCAGTGAGTGGCTGTATGGTATATCTGTGTCAGTGAGGGGCTGTATGGTATATCTGTGTCAGTGAGTGGTTGTATAGTATATCTGTGTCAGTGAGTGGCTGTATGGTATATCTGTGTCAGTGAGGGGCTGTATGGTATATCTGTGTCAGTCAGTAGTTGTATGGTATATCTGTGTCAGTGAGTGGTTGTATGGTATATCTGTGTCAGTGAGGGGCTGTATGGTATATCTGTGTCAGTGAGGGGCTGTATGGTATATCTGTATCAGTGAGTGGTTGTATGGTATATCTGTGTCAGTCAGTGGTTGTATGGTATATCTGTGTCAGTGAGGGGTTGTATGGTATATCTGTGTCAATGAGGGGCTGTATGGTATATCTGTGTCAGTGAGGGGCTGTATGGTATATCTGTGTCAGTGAGGGGCAGTATGGTATATCTGTCAGTCAGTAGTTGTATGGTATATCTGTGTCAGTGAGGGGCTGTATGGTATATCTGTGTCAGTGAGGGGCTGTATGGTATATCTGTGTCAGTGAGTGGTTGTATGGTATATCTGTGTCAGTGAGGGGCTGTATGGTATATCTGTGTCAGTGAGTGGCTGTATGGCATATCTGTCAGTCAGTAGTTGTATGGTATGTCTGTGTCAGTGAGGGGCTGTATGGTATATCTGTGTCAGTGAGGGGCTGTATGGTATATCTGTGTCAGTGAGGGGCTGTATGGTATATCTGTGTCAGTTAGTGGTTGTATGGTATATCTGTGTCAGTGAGGGGCTGTATGGTATGTCTGTGTCAGTGAGGGGCTGTATGGTATATCTGTGTCAGTGAGGGGCTGTCTGGTATAATCTGTGTCAGTGAGTGGCTGTATGGTATATCTGTGTCAGTGAGGGGCTGTATGGTATATCTGTGTCAGTCAGTGGTTGTATGGTATATCTGTGTCAGTGAGTGTTTGTATGGTATATCTGTGTCAGTGAGGGGCTGTCTGGTATATCTGTGTCAGTGAGGGGCTGTATGGTATATCTGTGTCAGTGAGGGGCTGTATGGTATATCTGTGTCAGTCAGTAGTTGCATGGTATATCTGTGTCAGTGAGGGGCTGTCTGGTATATCTGTGTCAGTGAGGGGCTGTATGGTATATCTGTGTCAGTGAGTGGCTGTATGGTATATCTGTGTCAGTGAGGGGCTGTATGGTATATCTGTGTCAGTGAGGGGCTGTATGGTATATCTGTGTCAGTGAGGGGCTGTATGGTATATCTGTGTCAGTGAGGGGCTGTATGGTATATCTGTGTCAGTGAGGGGCTGTATGGTATATCTGTGTCAGTGAGGGGCTGTATGGTATATCTGTCAGTCATTAGTTGTATGGTATGTCTGTGTCAGTGAGGGGCTGTATGGTATGTCTGTGTCAGTGAGGGGCTGTATGGTATATTTGTCAGTCAGTAGTTGTATGGTATGTCTGTGTCAGTGAGGGGCTGTATGGTATATCTGTCAGTCAGTAGTTGTATGGTATATCTGTGTCAGTGAGTCGTTGCATGGTGTAACTGTCGATGAGTGGCTGTATGGTATATAACTGTCCGTGACTGGCTGTATGGTATATAACTGTCCATGAATGGCTGTATGTTATATAAATGTCGATGATTGGCTGTATGGTATAACTGTCGATGAGTGGCTGTATGGTATAACTGTCGATGAGTGGCTGTATGGTATAACTGTCGATGAGTGGCTGTATGGTATAACTGTCGATGAGTGGCTGTATGGTATATAACTGTTGATGAGTGGCTGTATGTTATATAAATGTCGATGATTGGCTGTATGTTATGTAACTGTCGATGAGCGAGTGTATGGTATAACTGTCGATGAGTGGCTGTATGGCATGTAACTGTCGATGAGTGGCTGTACAGTATAATTGTGTCAGTCAGTGGCTGTATGGTATAACTCTTAATGACTAACAGCATATCCTATGTGTATGGTGGTTATATGATTTTGTGCAAAAGTGGGAGAGTAAGCCAGTGGATGTAGATGCCAGTGTTTCTTCGTCTCCCGATTTTACAGAGATAATTCCATACATATACCGCCTTTGCAGCTCGCGAGCACTTGCAGCCATATTCGCATGCATATTTGCGTTACACACACACACACACACACACACACACACACACACACACACACACACACACACACACTGTAAAACGTGGGAGTGAAGAAATAGCTAAAAGGAAGAAGGCTTAATTTCGAACAGAGCTGACTCGTTCAAAGACAAAACTCTGCACAGACAAAATCCCGCAAATGCGAACCATCCGCCGTGGCGAAGTGGTTAGCGCCGCGGACTCCCGGCTGGGAGGTCGTGGGTTCGAATCCCATCAGAAGTCATGTGGGTTTTTCTGCCCCGACCGGCTCCTACCCAGAGTTGAGTTTGCTGCGGACTCAGTTGGGAAGACTGGGACCACACAGTCGAGTTTCATCCACTTAATGGATGCGTTTCTGAGAGTGTTGCTCAAATTTCCTGACCAACACTGCAGGTGCATGTATCTCTCGGGCCTGGTTGACGCCGGGATATATTATGAAAGGAAGCGTAGAGTACAGCCCTGTCATGTAGTCTCAGACCGAAATGGAATTCCGTAGCATCATCTTAATCATCCTCATCCTCATCTATCAGCAGTAAAAAAAAAGTATCAAATTCTGTGGCCCTTCATGCCCTGCTCTCATGGTGACCTCAGTTTCGATGTCCTCTCCACGTCTGTGGCCTTGGTTTGGTTCCGTCGGGTCACCGGTATCGAGTCCATGGGGGCTGTCGTTGGACGGACGTGGTGGCGCCCTCCGGAGGGAGAACTCACTCACGCCGGCTCCGCGACTAAGCAATTATTGTCGTCAGTAGGGGGCTTAGTAGGTGGTGTCCTGCGTATGTTAGATCAGAACAGGCGCCACTGAACACCACCGAAGTGACTCGGCAGCAGTGCAGTGTCTTCTCCGTGGGTTGCCTCCTGACGACTTGACATTGACTGCTCCCTGTGGATTGCCGGTGCCGGGGCTGAGGCGGGGCCGACCGGGCTGTGGCTGTGGACAGGGTGTCGGAATGAGCGGCGTGGGTGCACTGCCTCTGAGGTGGCGCAGAGGTTGGGACAGCAAAAAAAAAAAAAAAAAAAAAAAAAAATCCCGCAAATGCAAAACCCCCACCGAAACTGAAGAGAACTAGAGAGACTGGAAAACTAACAGGAATTAAAATTATACACATGTAAACAATAGAATGTTTCCAGTTTCTTCTAGTTGTCGCACAAAAACGTTCTTCGCACAGGCTGGACACCCAAAAATTGTCACCAAAGCCTTGTTTAAGGAGTCGAATATTTATAGACAGGTACGTTTAGAGGGTTTTTCTTCTTCTTCTTCTTCTTCTTCTTCTTCTTCTTTTTTTTAATCGCGTCTGAAAGGGATTTTTTTCCCGTATGCCTATCTATGTGCCAGGTGGTTCCAAACAGACAGATCTAAATGAAAAGAATGGGACCATCTTGGGAAAAACAACGGTCGCAAAGATAGGGTTACGGGTGAGTGCAAAAATCTGAACATGACGTCAGCTAAGGAGTCTCTCATGTGTTTCTAGACTGTGGATAATGTCATCGGTAGAAATTCTTAAAAGCAAGAGGCTTGATTGGTGGTGAGTTGTTCATGTGATCTTTAATCAGTTTAACGATAATCTGTAGCTCAAATATGTGCTATGCCACAAAACGCTTCCAAGGAGTATATGGTGACCTGGTGCACATTCCTCATTGTGCGTGTTGCACAGGCTGCACACCAAAAAGTAAGGCGCCAAGGCCTTGCTTAAAGAGTCGAGTATTTATAGACAGGCACACTTAGAATGGTTTGTGAATTGTGCCTGAGAATTTATTTACCTTCTTTTCTTTCATCTGCTCATCAAGGTGGTTCCAAGCAGACAGATTAAAATGAAAGGAAAGGGACTGTTCTGGGGGAACCACCTGGCACAAAGGTAAGGTCATGGGTGAGTGAGAAGGCCCGAAATGTGACGTCAGCTCAGGGAAGATCATGTATTCGAAATTTGTGAATGATATCATTGGTGGAAAAAAAAAGTGAAATGATTGGTAGGGGATTGTTCTCTGGATCAATTATCAGTTTAATATCAAATGCTGGCCCAAACTTATGCTTGGTCTCAAAATGCTCACATGGATTATAATAAAATAATGATTTTGAGCAAAATCTTAACTGTGGCGTGTGGCCACAATCAATGGCTGCCGAACAGCTTCCGGCCCTTCTTGACCCCGATCCTCTGTGACGAAAGAGTTCCGTCACCTCAGCGAATGACAGCGGCTGATGCGAGTCTCCAGCGTCCCGGACGGCCGTTGTTTTGATGGCTTTGTGCTCTTTTTTCCCTCGCCCGCCTCCGGCGCCCGGTCAGAAAGGTTTTCCCCCCTGATCCTCTTCATGACGCGAAGCATGGAGTCGGCCTTGGTGACTGCTATTGACACTCCATACAAAACGGGATTTAAAAACAGATGCGCAAGGGGGAGGGGGAGGGGGGGGGGGATTACAATTCGAAGCGATCTAAGTGCACAACTAGAAAGGTGGAAACACATGGGTAGCGGAAGGGAAGGCGGCTAGGTGAGGGAGGGAATAGGGATTGTGGATTCTGCAAATCAATACGCGCAAACCTGATAACAGCTCGGAAGGGGATTTAAAGAAAAAAAAAAGAAAAAAAGCAAAGCCTGGAGCGAAGGGAGGGACAAAGCACACAGTCTGTCTACAACTTAATCCAACAGCCATTGAAAGGGATGGATGGGGGGAAGGGGAGAAGGGCGGGGGAAGAGAGAAGAGGGGTGGAATGGGGTGGGGTAGGATGGGGGGTGGGAGTCAGGGGAGCGAACAGTGTTGGCGGAGCAAGCCGAAGCTGTATTCAATCTGCCGTGAACATTACAATCACATTTTCTGATTGGAGAGGGTGGGAGTGGGGGGTGGGGGGGTGGGGAGGAGGCGATACGGAACCATGACCCCACCTCTCCCCATCCTTCGCGTACCCACGCTATCTCATCCGCCCCATGTGTGTTTTCGCAGCCATCGTTCGGCGCAGGGTCTCTCTCTCTCTCTGTCTCTCTCTCTCTGAGTGTGTGTTGTGTGTGTGTGTGTGTGTGTATGTGTGTGTGTGTGTGTGTGTGTGTGTGTGTGTGAGTGCACGCACGCGCGCGCGCGCGCGCGCGCGTGTGTGTGTGTGTGTGTGTGTGTGTGTGTGTGCGAGTGTGTGTGCGAGTGGTGTGTGTGTGTGTGTGTGTGTGTGTGTGTGTGTGTGTGTGTGTGTGTGTGTGTGTGCGAGTGTGTGAGTGCACGCGCGCGTGTGGTGTGTGTGTGTGTGTGTGTGTTTGTGTGTGCGAGGAAGGGCGGAGGGAATGATTTATAACCCAGGCCATTACAGAGGCCACATTAGGGTTAAGTGCATATAAGAAACAAACTCATCAAAAATTGAAGAGAGAGAGAGAGCGAGAGAGAGAGAGAGAGTGAGAGAGAGAGAGAGAGAGAGAGAGAGAGAGAGAGAGATCGTTAAGGCCAAGATCTCTCAGAAGACAGCTTTACAGGTAAACATGAACGAGACATTCAAAATTCGTTCATGACGTGTAGTCTTAAAACATTATTGATGGGACTGCGAAAGCGTAAGAATCAAAGGAATCAAGTCAGAAAGAGAATAATGATGTAATTATTTCACGTCAACTCAATACAAGCGTCATTATAGTTTTGACGTAGTAGTCAAAACAAAATCGAAATAGAAGCCGATTCTTTTGAATGATACGCCTCTGCCGTATTAAAATTATTTTTTTTAATCATATTGGTAAATTTATACACAAGCATCATACTCCCAGGCCATATCCTTGTGAAATCCTCACTGTTGTGAAGGACGTTCAGATTCTGAGATCAGACCATCATTCTTTAGCAACATATTGGCCTTTTTTCTCTTTACCCACTAACATCAGTGTGGAAGCATATTCATGCCCACTTCCTTTACTTATCATGGCATTCCCAGGCGGCGCCCTGAACTGGAAGAGGTTTGGAGTTGATGGGAATGATCTGCATTGTTAGTTCCTGTTTTATTCTTCACGCAACAGGTCTGATATCGACTGATCGCGTTTTCCAGAATTGGGTGTTTATAATGGTATAAATACTGGGAGGATATGTTAACTAGTGTGGGTCTATTCCTAAAATGAGCCACCTCAGGTCTTTTTATGGGGAGCAGAGTACGTTGGACATGCACTGGTTTGTGTGTGTGTGTGTGTGTGTGTGTGTGTCTGTGTGTGTGTGTTTGCGCGCGCGCGCGCGCGCGCGTGTGTCCCGACACAAAGAGAATCACTATTCAAATCACAAAAGACTGTGACAGAACTTATTTGAAATATTTGGTATTTAGTGTTTTGGTAAGATAAGATAAGAAAGACTTTATCATCTCCTGAACGTAAAATTGCGTCATGTGCAACTATTATCACACAAGCATGACTTGACAAAACATTGAATATGTATGAAAGCATGTTTATCGGGTTTGATTTCAAATAAGTCAGTATTCGGTAAAGAAACCTGAAAATTCGTAGGATATTTAGGATTTATGCTAAATATAGACTGAATAGATTCTGGGGCTATTACAAATACCATTTTCTAAAACATTCCTTTGCCCATGGCAAACATAATCCTTAGCAGAAAACTTCAACTAGCTTGAACGGCACGTTTATTGATAGTCATCAAAGATTTGGTTAAATCTGCGCTGCCTGATTCAAAAAGTACCGAAAAGAAATTGATTGAAGAGTTTAAGTAAGCATGCATGAATAATTTTGTGGCATAAAAGTTCAAGAAGTGCTTAGTTGTTCATGCATGTATGAGAGAGAGAGAGAGAGAGAGAGAGAGAGAGAGAGAGAGAGAGGAGAGAGAGAGAGAGAGAGGAGTTGTCAAAGAAAGATCAAGCCCATTATGCCCAGTGATGAGGCAGACCTCGGGTCTCCACAGACCGATACGTCATAAACAAACACGCCAAATCTCCACTGCGGGGCATGAAGCGGGCAACAGCTGCCGCCATTACCGAGCCGTGTCATATCCCACAATTCCACTGATCACGTCAGCAGACGCTCTTTCCGGCTGAATGGCTGTCCCTTGGGGAAGGGCATTCAAAGGAAGAGGTTTGAGACTGCCGCCGTTGGAATGGAATCGCACTGAATGCTACTGGAAAACTGAACTTCTGATACCACCGGGGTAGGGAGGATGATAGCCCTACTGAGGCAACGTCATGGGAGGGGCAGGGAGGTGTAGGTGTAATGGATCGTGGCCCCCGAAAAAGAAAATGGATGCCCTCGAGGTCAGATGCGGACAAATTCAAACCAGAAGTAGAGGAATAGGCCGCAGACTACGCGCAGAAAGGGTTCCGCTCTGAGATCAAGGAACATCTCTAAGAAGAACATAATTAAATAAGACTCTCTGACGCCTGATGGCGCTGGGTGCCACTGGCACGGCAACTTGGTGATCGGGATACAGCTGTGTGTTTGACAGTCACGAGCAGTGATGTGAGAGTAATGCCACCCAGAGTGCGCCGAACACTGAGCAGAACAGAAAATTCAAATCAATTGGAATGGAATGCATAGTGTTTCATAGCATGATCATCAGTATATCTGGAATGCATAGTGTTTCATAGCATGGTCATCAGTATATCTGGGATGGATGTGTTTTCATAGCATGGTCATCGAGTGGGTATGCGAGGTAAAAACGGCAGTTCGCTTGATGGTGGTGTCTTTCGCCGGTAGGCTCAGAAGTCATGAAATAGGGGCTGGTACACCCATGGGGACGCCTCCGTGGAGGTTCTGTTGTGCCGTATTCAGTGGCCATCGCAAAATGCGAGGGAGACAGTATATCTGGAATGGATAGTGTTTCATAGTATGGCCATCAGTATAACTGGAATGGATAGTGTTTCATAGCATGGGCATCAGTATGTCTGGAATGGATAGTGTTTCATAGCATGGGCATCAGTATATCTGGAATGGACAGTGTTTCATAGCATGGGCATCAGTATATCTGGAATGGACAGTGTTTCATAGCATGGGCATCAGTATATCTGGGATGGATAGTGTTTCATAGCATGGTCATCAGTGTGTAAGGAATGGATAGTGTTTCATAGCATAGTCATCAGTGTGTAAGGAATGGATAGTCTCTCATAGCATTGTCATCAGTGTGTATGGAATGGATAGTCTCTCATAGCATTGTCATCAGTGTATATGGAATGGATAGTCTCTCATAGCATTGTCATCAGTATATAAGGAATGGATATCTCTCACAGCATTGTCATCAGTATATAAGTAATGGATAGTCTCACTTAGCATTGTCATCAGTGTGTATGGAATGGATAGTCTCTCATAGCATTGTCATCAGTATATAAGGAATGGATATCTCTCACAGCATTGTCATCAGTATATAAGTAATGGATAGTCTCACTTAGCATTGTCATCAGTGTGTATGGAATGGATAGTCTCTCATAGCATTGTCATCAGTGTGTATGGAATGGATAGTCTCTCATAGCATTGTCATCAGTGTATATGGAATGGATAGTCTCTCATAGCATTGTCATCAGTGTATATGGAATGGATAGTGTTTCATAGCATTATCATCAGTATATAAGTAATGGATAGTCTCACTTAGCATTGTCATCAGTGTATATGGAATGGATAGTCTCTCATAGCATTGTCGCCAAACATTATCAAAAGCTGCCCGAAAGTCGTAACAAAACTTTACAGTCTTCCTTTCCTGTCTTGTACGATCTTTTTCATCGACTTTTAGGAAATTAAATACGTGGACAGTAGCTTCTTTCTTTGTTTATAATCCAGTTTGTGCTCTTGCCAGCAGCTAATTGTCTTCGAGATTATTAGACATTCTGTTGTTAATCATTTGGCAGAAAATGTGACCTAGCGCACCATGTATTGCCATAACTGTATAGCTGTTTAAGTTTGATGGGTCGCCTTTCTGTACACGGGTATGCTGATTCCCGTTATCCGGCCTTCAGGGTAAGAACCCAAAGGTAGCATTCTTTGGAAAAGTTTTTTCTAAGAATGGGAAAAGTTACCGGTAGTTTTCTGTTAGTTAAGGTTTGTTTATGCTGATTGTACTTCTTTAGGATGTGATGCGGAAATCTTGATAAGAATCTGATATTGCTATATTTATTCAATGAAACTTTTCTGCGGAAGTCTTGATAAGAATCTGACATGTTTTATTTATTCTATTCAACTCCTCTTGTACTTTTTTGTTGACGTTTTGATCGGCATATACGTCTTTGTCGAAAAACTTCTCTAGATGGTTTATTCCATTTTGTTACTTTAATTGCTCGGGTGTTTATGGTTGAGGTTCTTCTGACTGCTGGGATAATTCTAGAGAAACTCCAAACGTTACTTGGGTCTTTTGTAAATGAGAAGTTTGTGTTGCATTAGAATGTTGGGTTATCACAAAGCGGCACCTGCCACGGAGCAGTTATGCCCCTTGATATCTTAATGGAATGCCCTGTGCGTGCCTGCATCTTAAGTTAACACAGCGCAGTCTTCCAAGGCTGGTACAGAATCGCTCACAGCTGACACGTTCAGCAGTTTAGACCAGTTCTTCTATGGGTCCCACTGGCACTTTTGGGTGTATCTTTTTCTTGTCTGTCTGTTGGCCGACTCTGTGGAAAGGCCCAGTGACGGGGAGGAAAGACCCACTGACTACAGAGAAAATTCTGTTGATAGCGGGAAAGACTGTTACCCGTGGTCCTCTTCAGAAGGCATATAACATCATAGCGAAACATTTGCTGTGTCTGGAGTTGTGCTGGTGTCACCTGTCAGCGAGCCGGCAACGGGTGGTTCTGCGAGGTGAAAACGGCAGTTCGCTTGATGGTGGTGTCTTTCGCCGGTAGGCTCAGAAGTCACGAAATAGGGGCTGGTACACCCATGGGGACGCCTCCGTGGAGGTTCTGTTGTGCCGTATTCAGTGGCCATCGCAAAATGCGAGGGAGCAGTGACGTCCCTTGACGTCCTAATGGAGTGCCCTGTGCGTGTCTGCATCCTATATCAACACAGCGCAGCCTTCCAAAGGTGGCGCAGGATTACTCCCAGCTGATTGGTTCGGCAGTTTAGGCCAGTACTTGTCTTGATCCCATTGACACCTTCGGGAGTATCTTGTCCTTTCCAATAACCTTTGAGAAACTCCATACACTACTTGGAACTTTTGTGAATGTTTCACAAAGGGTGGTAGCTAGATTTTGTTTGTAAATTTACCTTTTCTTTCTGATCAGTTTGTTACATATCTTGCTGCTATGGAAGTATTTTTCTTTCATATCGCGCTTTCGTGGATGTCTGATAACGGCGTTTCGTAAACACTAGATTTCATGTTTTAATATATAGCAGTATTTATCTGACTTTTTTTTATTGGCTTTTCTTTCCCTGTGTGTTTTTACGATTGTTCGTTACGGTAAGGTCAGGTTTGTATTTTTTTAAAACCTATTTGAAAAAAATTGAAAATATTTTCCATGGATGCATCTGTAATGTTTAGATCTTGTTCTGTTTCTTTTATGATTGTCTATGTTACTGTAATTTTTAGTGCTTCTTGTAGACACCCAGTAAACCTTTCAATCCATTCAGATACTTTAAGGCTTTTCTTTCTCAGTGCTGGTACCTGATCTGATCGAAATATCGTCTTTTTCTTTTATGTCCAATTGCCATTTCTGGGCACACACACACACACACACACACACACACACACACACACACACACACACACACACACACACACACACACACACACACACACGCCAGACTGATACCTAACAAACAGTACAATGGAACGTAGTGTTCCCCACTTAAACAGACTGTAAATCATTTGTACGCTAAGCCATATGACCTGTCCCTGTGAGAATATTTGATCACAGAAATGTCATATTATCATATTAGGGGCAGTGCTCCAAGTATACTGCTAATATTCCAGTTGTCCTAAATGCAACGCTTTCGGCCTTCTCTTGTTAGCATATGTGATAGGCTATTACACTGCTACCGTGACTACAATGACAAGTACACTTTTTATGTGTGTGTGTGTGTGCATACATACATACATACATTTGTGTGTGTGTGTGTGTGTGTGTGTGTGTGTGTGTGTGTGTGTGTGTGTGTGTGTGTGTGTGTGTGTGCCCTGTTTAAGTGTGTGCTTCTGTGCGCCCATGTTTCTTTTTCTGTAGGTGTTTATGTATGCCCATGTGTGTGTGTGTGTGTGTGTGTGTGTGTGTGTGTGTGTGTGTGTGTGTGTGTGTGTGTGTGTGTGTGCACGCGCACTGACGATGTGTGTATGTACGCTCTTGCGCGCGCTTGCTTGTGTATGTATGTGCGTGCGCGCCAGTTTGGTAGCCACCAAACAAGGCCATAAACCTAATCGTCAAACGGCGTAGGAGACACAAGGCAACCTGTCGCCATTACCCGACATGTCGTGGCCCACAATTCATCTGCTCACGTGACCGGTGGCTGTTTCCTGCAGGATCGATCTCCCTGGGGGAAAGACATTCATGAGGGCGGCTGGAGTCTGGAACTGTTAAAAAGAAATGGCGCCAGCGTTGCCACAAGCTCACAGAGTTTTCTTGGAGCCTGAATAAAGCAGGCGCAACAGATAGCTGTGAGAGAATGGAATGGCACAAGTCCTGCTACAGGCACATGGAGTTTTTCTTCAGTCTGAATGAGGGAGTCACAACAGATAGCTGTGAGAGAATGGAATGGCACAAGTCCTGCCACAGGCACATGGAGTTTTTCTTCAGTCTGAACGAGGGAGTCACAGCAGACAGCTGTGGTGGGAGAACGGAATGGCACCAGTCCTGCCACAGGCACGTGGAGTTTTTCTTCAGTCTGAGTGAGGGAAGCGCAACAGATAGCTGTGGGAAAGTGGAATGGCACCAGCATCCCCAGTGGCATACAGAGTTTCCCTGGGGCCTGGATAAGAGAGGCACAACAAACAGCTGTGGGAGCATGGAATAGACTCCACATGACCACCGGCACATGGAGTTTTCCTGTGACCTGAATGAGGGAAGCAAAATCAAAAAGATCTCCGTGTGAGAAAGGTGGGGCACCACATGGCCACCGGTAGATGGAATTTTCCTGTCACCTGAGCGTGGGAGGCGCAACAGACAGCTGTAGAAGAAAGCTTTTGGCACCAACATAACCGCCGGTACAAGAAGTTTTCCTATGGGATGAATGAGGGAAGCACATCAAACATCTGTGGGAGAATGGAATGACACCAGCATGGCCATCAATACATGGAGTTTTCCTATGGGCTGAAAGAGGGAAATGCATCAAACATCTGTGGGAGAATGGAATGACACCAGCATGGCCATCAATACATGGAGTTTTCCTATGGGCTGAAAGAGGGAAATACATCAAACATCTGTGGGAGAATGGAATGACACCAGCATGGCCATCAATACATGGCGTTTTTCCGGGGCCTGAATGAGGGAGGCTCAAGAGATACCTGTGGAAGGAAGACATGGCGCCAACATCACCACAGACTCGTGGAATTTTCCTGCGATCTAATGACGGAGGCACAACAGATATCCGTAGAGGAAAGTTTGTGGCACTAACATAACTGCCGGTACAAGAACTTTTCCTGGGGCCTGAAAGAGGGAAGCACATCAAACATCTGTGGGAGAATGGAATGACACCAGCATGGCCATCAATACATGGAGTTTTCCTATGGGCTGAAAGAGGGAAATACATCAAACATCTGTGGGAGAATGGAATGACACCAGCATGGCCATCAATACATGGAGTTTTCCTGGGGCCTGAATGAGGGAAGCACATCAGATATCCGTAGAAGAAAGTTTGTGGCACCGACATAACCACCTTCGCATGAAAGTTTCCTGTGACCTGAACAGGAAAGACCCAATGGATGGCTGTGGGAGACGAACAGTAAAAAAAATGCGGAAGGACGGTAGGAGGTGGGGAGGAGATAGGCAATGGGTGGATGAGGACCTGTCGGGGTCGCTCAAATCCGACATCAGGAAGTACAGCGTCCTGTGTGGAATAACGTCCTCGGAGGACAGAAGATTGTTCTCAGAGGACAGATGGAAAGTTCACGTAATATGATGAAAGAGGTCTGAAACTCGTGATGTATTATCGGACAGTTTCGAATGGAAAGCAGAAACTCGACTAAAACTTGTACACAAAAGTCATTAGACGGGGGAAAGTGGACAATTTTGGATCCGGTCTTGAAAAATTGCTTTCACGACTTTTTATGGCATTTGCATAGGCTCTACAGAACAAATTTGCATTGATTACATAATGAATGGAGTTTGCTCTGTCTCTGTCTCTGTCTCTCTTTCTCTCTGTCTGTCTGTCTGTCTGTCTGTCTCTGTTTCTCTCTCTCTCCGTTTCTCTCTCTGTGTTTCTGTGTGTGTGTGTGTGTGTGTGTGTGTGTGTGTGTGTGTGTGTGTGTGTGTGTGTGTGTGTGTGTGTGAGTGTGTGTGTCTCTGTCTCTGTCTGTCTGTCTGTCTGTCTGTCTGTCTGTCTCTCTCTCTCTCTCTCTCTCTCTCTCTCTCTCTCTCTCTCTCTCTCTCTCTCTCTCTCTCTCTCTCTCTCTCTCTCTCTCCTCTCCACCCCTCACTCTGGTTCTCGGCATGTTGGTTTGATGGTCTCCTCTTGTATGCAGGGGAAAGAGACAGCAAATGACATTAGCTGGCAAAATTAGCGATCTATTCTATCGTCTGTTCGTAACTTCTGGTTTTACCGGGTTTTTTTTCTTTCGGAAAGGCAAAGGAGCTATGAACAGTCTTTGCCATCCTGGCCACGGAAAGAGGTGGAAAGGGAGCAGAGAAGAAACGGAAACAGAGGAAGAAGAAGAAGGAGAAAGGAAGAAGAACAGGAAGAGGAAGAAGAAGAAGAAGAAGAACAAGAAGAAGGAGGAGGAGGAGGAGAAGAGGAAGAAGAAGAGGAAGAAGGAGGAGGTGGGAAAAAGGAAACAATAGAAAAATGGAAAGAAGAAATAGGAAGAGGAGAACGAGACGGAAAGGAGGAGAAAGAGGAGGAGGAGGAGAAGGAGGAGGAGGAGGAGAAGGAGGAGGAGGAGGAAGAGGAGGAGGAGGAGGAGGAGGAGGAGGAGGAGAAGAAGAAGAAGAAGAAGAAGAAGAAGAAGAAGAAGAAAAAGAAGAAGAAGAAGAAGGAGGTGGAGGAGGAAGAGGAAAAGAAGAAGAAGAAGAAGAAGAGGAAGAGGAAGAAGAAGAAGAGGAAGATGAAGAAGAAGAGGAAGAGGAAGAAGAAAACTCTGAAACAAAACTGTATTCAATTAAGGATGGAGATCTTAAGTATAGTATATTCTTTCGAGCTGTTCTTGCTAAGCTTAATCATGCAGATGAGATACAAAAAAATTCAAGAAAAGAAGAAGAAGAAGAAGAAGAAGAAGAAGAAGAAGAGGAAGAGATGCGCAGAAAAAAAAAAAGGTACAGCAGCACCAGCTAAACGTGTGGCTGTGGTGAATACATCGGGGTGATTCTGTCTCATTTCTTACGTGTACATTGCTCGGACTAGTTTAAAATGTTTCTTTCTCGCCCTCCCTCCCTCCCCCCCCCCCCCCCTCTCTCTCTCTCTCTCTCTCTCTCTCTCTCTCTCTCTCTCTCTCTCTCTCTCTCTCTCTCTCTCTCTCTCTCTCTCCCCACCAAGGAAAAACAAGAAAAATCAGAAACAAAGAAGACAGAAGGACATATGAAAACAAACGAATCAGGAAACAAACCAATATCAGTACTAAGTACCAATGGTGGCATTGCCCCCTGTAAAGTATCATATCATTATTATAATGAATACTTATATAGCGCCTATTCTCGGCTCGAGACCAAGCTCTAAGCGCTTTACAATCCACACTCGTTTACACAACGGGCTGCCTACCTGGGTAGTGCCGACTGAAGAGCTGCCAAGCTGGCGTTCATTCAGTCGTTTCCCGTGTCATCCAGTCCATATCATTCAATGTCGTTCACTCGATTTCCTTACTTCCTCATTCTTTCCATTCTTGTATGCCAGTGTAACGTGTATCATACAATGGCCAAACGGCCTCTCTTCCGAAACGTGTGGTGCCTGTGTGAAGATACTGCGTCACGCGCTGATCTCGGTTTATTTCTTCACTGGATAACATGCTCGGACTAGAAACATGTCTTGAATCTCCTCCTCCTCTCTTCTGCTTGAATCATTCCCCTTCATCATCTCTTTCAAATCTTTCTGCACATGTCCAAGCATCTCTCTCTAACCATTCTACCCACCAGGCAAAAACAGGTAAAAATCAGAAACAAAACAAGTAAATATGAAATCAAACGAACTCAGGCAACAAATCTTTGATCTGATCCAATGTGCCTGGCTCAAATACATTAGTACAAACTTAGTATTCTAACTGGATACCTATATTTGAGCGGCCTAACTTCCGGCTCTAGACACTCTACCGCTCTTACATCCAACTGTATAACCACACGGCTGCCATACCTGATGGGTATACCGACCAGTCATGACTTGAACTGGCGTATACCTTGACGTCGTCTTACCCTGTCAACTGCGTTACCATACCATTCAATTACCTTAAACTGACGATTTTACCCCTTACCTTAACTGCGTATATCTTTGACCGCCTTCCTTGTTTCGCACTAGTCACGTGTCATCCTTACCATGCCATAGCTGGCCTGCTAACCCTTCCGTCGAAACTCGTGACTGGCATTATTGAACTGGGCAAATTTGATCGGCCATTACCCTGAATCTGGTGTTATATTGACGGGTCATACCTGCAATGGTGTAAACTTTGAACCTCTTTACTTCATGACTGTGAATCTTTCCCCTTCATTACATCAGAATGGTGTATAACTTGCCGGCATGTACCCTAGAACATCAAACTTTGCCGGCTGGAAACCATTCATAACCCTTGACCTAGGTCATAATCATTCATGTGGTTAAAAAAACCCCAAAAAAACAAGTTTGATCTGAATCATAACCCTTCACCTGGCTCAAAATCGTTGATCTGGATCCTAGCTGTTGCCTGGCTCAAAAATACATGATTTGGCTCACAAACCGTTAGCTAGTTCCTAACCCTTGGCCTACCTCAGAGCTCTTGAGCCGGCTGCTAACCCTTGGCCCGGCTCATAACTCTTGACCTGGCTCATACCTTCACTGTTATAACCTTTGACCGACTCTTCTGAACCGGCT
>CM031605.1:22911825-22919325 GCA_018398815.1 Conus ventricosus
AAAACATACTTTTAAAAAAAAAAAGAAAAAAAAAGAAAAAAAAAAAGCAACTAAAGCTTATTGTTGGGTTGGAAGTTAAGTGAGCACAAAAATCGTCAGAGTTTGAGAATAAGAAGGAAGACAACTCTGGGAAGAGTTGGGGAAACCTTGACCAGGATGTCAGTTCCGAAAAGTCTGGTGTCAGGAACTGATTTCCCCACGGTGGCGGCCGGCAGGCCCGTGCGTAATGAGGCAAATTGTCTGTCCGCTGGGACCGGTGGTCCTGCTCTTGCACCAGGAATTGCAGAGTGAGATCCAATTGAGGTCTGACGTACAGGCAAAAGGGACTGAGAACAGGGGCTAGTTTGAAGGTTTGCTGAGGGAATAGGTGGGTGGGGGGGTGGAGGAGAGAGAGAGAGAGAGAGAGAGAGAGAGAGAGAGAGAGAGAGAGAGAGAGAGAGAGAGAGAGAGGGTGGGGTGGGGTGGGGATGAACCATTACTTTGTCAGTGAAAGAAATTAATATTGCAAATGCTGAAGACGTTGATGGCGGTCCTTTTGTTGTTGTTGTTTTGTTTTGTTTCTGCTTTGTTTGTTTGTTTGTTGTTTGTCTGGGTTTTTTTTTTTTGCTTTTATGATTGCAAACTGAAGACTGGAAAGGTTGTAATGTTTTGAAATGTTCTCTTCCCGTATTATATTTACATTTCATATGATTTGTCAGGCTCCAACTGAAGACCAATACGCTGACCCATCTACCTGGTTTACTTTAGTTCAAAGATAGAATTCTCCCTCTTTGATATGGTGTGATTGCTGAGAGGTGGTGTGAACAAAGATAGAGTTCTCCCTCTTTGATATGGTGTGATTGTTGAGAGTGGTGTGAACAAAGATAGAGTTCTCCCTCTTTGATATGGTGTGATTGCTGAGAGTGGTGTGGAACAAAGATAGAGTTCTCCCTCTTTGTATGGTGTGATTGCTGGAGTGGTGTGAACAAAGATAGAGTTCTCCCTCTTTGATATGGTGTGGTTGCTGGAGTGGTGTGAACAAAGATAGAGTTCTCCCTCTTTGATATGGTGTGATTGCTGAGAGTGGTGTGAACAAAGATAGAGTTCTCCCTCTTTGATATGGTGTGGTTGCCGAGAGTGGTGTGAACAAAGATAGAGTTCTCCCTCTTTGATATGGTGTGATTGCTGAGAGTGGTGTGAACAAAGATAGAGTTCTCCCTCTTTGATATGGTGTGATTGCTGAGAGTGGTGTGAACAAAGATAGAGTTCTCCCTCTTTGATATGGTGTGATTGCTGAGAGTGGTGTGAACAAAGATAGAGTTCTCCCCTCTTTGATATGGTGTGATTGCTGAGAGTGGTGTGAACAAGATAGAGTTCTCCCTCTTTGATATGGTGTGATTGCTGAGAGTGGTGTGAACAAAGATAGAGTTCTCCCTCTTTGATATGGTGTGATTGCTGAGAGTGGTGTGAACAAAGATAGAGTTCTCCCTCTTTGATATGGTGTGATTGCTGAGAGTGGTGTGAACAAAGATAGAGTCTCCCTCTTGATATGGTGTATTGCTGAGAGTGGTGTGAACAAAGATAGAGTTCTCCTCTTTGATATGGTGTGATTGCCGAGAGTGGTGTGAACAAAGATAGAGTTCTCCCTCTTTGATATGGTGTGATTGCCGAGGTGTGAACAAAGATAGATTCTCCCTCTTTGATATGGTGTGATTGCTGAGAGTGGTTGTGAACAAAGATAGAGTTCTCCCTCTTTGATATGGTGTGATTGCTAAGAGTGGTGTGAACAAAGATAGAGTTCTCCCTCTTTGATATGGTGTGATTGCTGAGAGTGGTGTGAACAAAGATAGAGTTCTCTCCCTCTTTGATATGGTGTGATTGCTGAGAGTGGTGTGAACAAAGATAGAGTTCTCCCTCTTTGATATGGTGGGATTGCTGAGAGTGGTGTGAACAAAGATAGAGTTCTCCCTCTTTGATATGGTGGGATTGCTGATGAGTGGTGTGAACAAAGATAGAGTTCTCCCTCTTTGATATGGTGTGATTGCTGAGAGTGGTGTGGGAACAAAGATAGAGTTCTCCCTCTTTGATATGGTGTGATTGCTGAGAGTGGTGTGAACAAAGTAGAGTTCTCCCTCTTTGATATGGTGTGATTGCTGAGAGTGGTGTGAACAAAGATAGAGTTCTCCCTCTTTGATATGGTGTGATTGCTGAGAGTGTGTGAACAAAGATAGAGTTCTCCCTCTTTGATATGGGTGATTGCCGATGAGTGGTGTGAACAAAGATAGAGTTCTCCCTCTTTGATATGGTGTGATTGCCGAGAGTGGTGTGACAAAGATAGAGTTCTCCCTCTTTGATATGGTGTGGATTGCGAGAGTGGTGTGAACAAGATAGAGTTTCTCCTCTTTGATATGGTGTGATTGCCGAGAGTGGTGTGAACAAAGATAGAGTTCTCCTCTTTGATATGGTGTGATTGCCGAGAGTGGTGTGAACAAAGATAGAGTTCTCCCTCTTTGATATGGTGTGATTGCTGAGAGTGGTGTGAACAAAGATAGAGTTCTCCCTCTTTGATATGGTGTGATTGCTGAGAGTGGTGTGAACAAAGATGAGTTCTCCCTCTTTGATATGGTGTGGATTGCTGAGAGTGGTGTGAACAAAGATAGAGTTCTCCCTCTTTGATATGGTGTGATTGCTGAGAGTGGTGTGAACAAAGATAGAGTTCTCCCTCTTTGATATGGTGTGATTGCTGAGAGTGGTGTGAACAAAGATAGAGTTCTCCCTCTTTGATATGGTGTGATTGCTGAGAGTGGTGTGAACAAAGATAGAGTTCTCCCTCTTTGATATGGTGTGATTGCTGAGAGTGGTGTGAACAAAGATAGAGTTCTCCCTCTTTGACATGGTGTGATTGCTGAGAGTGGTGTGAACAAAGACAGAGTTCTCCCTCTTTGATATGGTGTGATTGCTGAGTTGTGTGAACAAAGATAGAGTTCTCCCTCTTTGATATGGTGTGATTGCTGAGAGTGGTGTGAACAAAGATAGAGTTCTCCCTTTGATATGTGTGATTGCTGAGAGTGGTGTGAACAAAGATAGAGTTCTCCCTCTTTGATATGGTGTGATTGCTGAGAGTGGTGTGAACAAAGATAGAGTTCTCCCTCTTTGAATGGTGTGATTGCTGAGAGTGGTGTGAACAAGATAGAGTTCTCCCTCTTTGATATGGTGTGATTGCTGAGAGTGGTGTGAACAAAGATAGAGTTCTCCCTCTTGATATGGTGTGATTGCTGAGAGTGGTGTGAACAAAGATAGAGTTCTCCCTCTTTGATATGGTGTGATTGCTGAGAGTGGTGTGAACAAAGATAGAGTTCTCCCTCTTTGATGTGGTGTGATTGCTGAGAGTGGTGTGAACAAAGATAGAGTTCTCCTCTTTGATGTGTGTGATTGCTGAGAGTGGTGTGAACAAAGATAGAGTTCTCCCTCTTTGATACGGTGTGATTGTTGAGAGTGGTGTGAACAAAGATAGAGTTCTCCCTCTTTGATATGGTGTGATTGCTGAGAGTGGTGTGAACAAGATAGAGTTCTCCCTCTTTGATACGGTGTGATTGCTGAGAGTGGTTGAACAAAGATAGAGTTCTCCCTCTTTGATACGGTGTGATTGCTGAGAGTGGTGTGAACAAAGATAGAGTTCTCCCTCTTTGATACGGTGTGATTGCTGAGAGTGGTGTGAACAAAGATAGAGTTCTCCCTCTTTGATATGGTGTGATTGCTGAGAGTGGTGTGAACATAGATAGAGTTCTCCCTCTTTGATATGGTGTGATTGCTGAGAGTGGTGTGAACAAAGATAGAGTTCTTCCTCTTTGATATGGTGTGATTGCTGAGAGTGGTGTGATTGCTGAGAGTGGTGTGATTGCTGAGAGTGGTGTGATTGCTGAGAGTGGTGTGAACGAAACCCTGAGTCCTGCACTTGCTGATTTATTTTGAATTTTTTTTTTATCACTAATACATTGTAATCATCTGCTTCAGTTTCCGGAGGCAAGGTAAACAGAGCTTTTATGTGTTTACAATTATTTTCGTCATTGAAGAAAAAAATATAGCAAAAACAAAATCAAACAAACAAAACACATCAATTACCGACTCCCACCCACTTAAAAAGATCTTGCTCTCTCTCGGTCTGTCTGGTCTGTCTGTCTCCCTCTGTCTGTCTGTCTCTGTCTGTCTGTCTGTCTGTCTGTCTGTCTGTCTGTCTGTCTCTCTCTCTCTCTCTCTCTCTCTCTCTCTCTCTCCTCTCTCCTCTCTCTCTCTCTCCTCTCCCCTCTATCTTTGTTTGTGACTGCTTCTCCTTTCTCGCTCTCTTTGTCACTGGCGCTAACACGGTCCACAGTCAATGTCGTGCAATCTTACAATCACCGAATCAGTGCAGATCAACTCTAAGACTGCAGTGAGATTCTAGTCGCTCCACAATCCTTTTGACAGGACGATTAAAGACTGCAAATTCATTTAATATTCCGCCGCTTGTTCTTCGTGCGACTAGTTCCTTAGTTTGACAAATGAAAACGAAGAACTATCTTTTGAAGATGTTCCGAAGATTTCCAATCGGTTAAAAACAAAAAAACAAAAAACAAAACAGAAATCGTAGACGTTTCGGTTGTAGACCGTCTTCAGGACTGATGAAATCAAATGAAAGACAAATAGCCTAAGTACGTATACATAATGACGAATAAAAAACATATACGTGAAAAGACGAAAGCCTGTTATGAAAACGAATAATGGGCCCAAACAACCGATATGCATCTGTACTTAAAATCACTGTATTGTATAGAGTAGATTCTTTCACATACCTTTAGAAATTATGTACTGAACATAATGTGTCCCGTCACTTCTAAAATCATCGAAGGTAAATTCCATTATCGGAGTCACGTGATCTCACAGATGTGAAAGTCTGACTGATACCGCTATCGTCTTCGTGTCCAGCTTCTCGAGAAACATGTCCACAAACTGAACCCATAGAACAACACAAGCACGTCCACCTGTGTCTGCGTTTTGTCATTATTACATCTGCCATATTTCCCTTTTTTCTTTCAACCAAATGACACATGGCCATCTTGCATTACTCAAAGCAAGATTACAGGAACTATTTTCCTCGATTAAAAAAAAAAGCAACTTTGATCTTGTGGATAACAACACACTGCTAAATAAATGAATGCTACGCTCAAAATCTTGCAAAAGTTTCATTCTTTCAGCCAGATCTGGTTGATGCTGTCAGACACTGGTTGATGTTGTCAGACACTGGTTGATGCTGCCGGACACAAATTGATGTTGTTAGACACTGGTTAATGCTGTCAGACGCTGGTTGACGTTGTCAGACACTAGTTGATGTTGTCAGACACTGGGTGATGCTGTCAGACACTGCGTGATGCTGTCAGACACTGGTTGATGTTGTCAGACACTGCGTGATGCTGTCAGACACTGTGTGATGCTGTCAGACACTGGTTGATGCTGTCAGACACTGGTTGATGCTGTCAGACACTGGTTGATGCTGTCAGACACTGGTTGATGCTGTCAGACACTGGTTGATGCTGCCTGACACTGGTTGATGCTGTCAGACACTGGTTGATGCTGTCAGACACTGGTTGATGCTGTCAGACACTGGTTGATGCTGCCTGACACTGGTTGATGCTGTCAGACACTGGTTGATGCTGTCAGACACTGGTTGATGTTGTCAGACACTGGTTGATACTGCCTGACACTGGTTGATGCTGTCAGACACTGGTTGATGCTGTCAGACACTGGTTGATGCTGTCAGACACTGGTTGATGCTGCCAGTTACTGGTTGATGTTGTCTGACACTGGCTGATGCTGCCAGACACTGCTTGATGCTGCCAGTTACTGGTTGATGTTGTCAGACACGGGTTGATGCTGTCAGACACTGCTTGATACTGTCAGACACTGCTTGATGCTGTCAGACAACTGTTAATGCTGTCGTACACTGTTTGATACTTGATTCAAATGAGCCGTTTCCGAAACCCGTCAGTTCATTCTTTGACACAACCTGAATTCGCTTTCATTGAAACCTTCCTTGATTTCAATTTGAAAGCTCTGTGGCAGATTCCTATGCCTGCCACCATTTACTGGGACAAGGATAGATGTCTCTGGTCGTCGGATTGGATCGGGATCAATAGCCTGTTGTCTGTATCTGCGAGGGAGGCAACACACAGCATCTTCAGTGTGGGGGAATATAGGAGAGAAAAGGCCTTCATTGGAAGGGAGACAACACACAGCATCTTCAGTGTGGGGGAATATAGGAGAGAAAAGGCCTTCATTGGAAGGGAGACAACACACAGCATCTTCAGTGTGGGGGAATATAGGAGAGAAAAGGCCTTCATTGGAAGGGAGACAACACACAGCATCTTCAGTGTGGGGGAATATAGGAGGAAAAGGCCTTCATTGGAAGGTAAGATCTACTGCAGGAATTGTTAAAAGAGACAGCTTTGTCTGACCTAATATCTGGTATGGATAATTTTCGATTCAGAAAGGAGTTAAAGAGACAGCGTCTATATGTAGAATAGTAGGCTGGATGGATGGTATTCATTTGAGCGAGTGGATGGAGAGAAAGCGTTTAAATGAAAACGATACATGGTTTCAGATTTAGTCACTTTGACTGATTCTTTATTTGACAAGGTTAGAATTTCACTTCTTTTTCCCTAATGCTACCAGTTGTTTGTCTCATCCTCCCTGTGTTTGCTTCCAATGAAAAATAAAAAGTCCCACAACATCCTATACCTAACACAGACAGAAGAACTTGATGTTAAGGACAAACAAACAAACAACAACAAAAGATGAATCACGACCATGACATACAGGATAGATGGATACAGAAAAAAGAGGATGTCTTCTTGTTTGTTCTGTGTGCTCTGCGTTGTCATTTGTGCTAGGCGATTCGGTGTCCTAAGTAGAATTTGTTTGGAGCTAGGGGCGTATATCTCTATTTCATCATGGTGGAGCAAAAATTACTCTACTGATCCGTTATTTATAGGCAGAAGAAGCAGAGGAATCGCAACTGTAAGATCGGTAACATATGGAAACCGAGATAGGTAGGAGAGGAATCACAACTATGAGATCGGGAACAATTGCAAACAAACAGAAGAAGCAGATGAACAACAACTGTAACATCAGGAGCAGTTGAAAACAGACAGCTGGAACACAACAAACGACGAACGAGAAGACAAGAAAGGAGAACCGTAAAACCACCCAGCAATCGATACTAAAACGCTTCAGACATTTGTTTTCGCATTCAGCGTCAATGGCAGTGAATGTCCCCTGCAGGTTGTTTGCTGTGCACTTCAAAGTAGACGATATTCTTTCCCCGCTCCTCCCGAGCCCTGGGCTAACGAGGAGAACCATCACAGTGTGTTTGACACCAGCAGGAAATCCATTTCCTCCTTCCTGGCTTGACAGGGGGAGTAACTTTCAAGCAATGGAATGAAGGGGGATTCTTATGTAGGATGAGAGTTAACGCTAAGGCCAAGCAAT
>CM031605.1:22926825-22969325 GCA_018398815.1 Conus ventricosus
CGGACAACGTAAAACGTTATTGTCAATCATCTAACTATACTTGGCAGTCTTTTAGGGCTGAACTGTAGTGAAAAGCGTTCTGTTCATCTAACTATACTTGGCAGTCTTTTAGGGCTGAACTGCAGTGAAAAGCGTTCTGTTGTCGATCAATTTTACCTGAGCGTCGCTCAAGGATTTGTAAAAGAAAAGAGAGCGTTGGCGGAAAAATTAGGGAGAGCAGAGAGAGAGAGAGAGAGAGAGAGAGAGAGAGAGAGAGAGAGAGAGAGAGAGAAAGAGAGAGAGAGAGAGAGAGAGAGAGAGAGAGACAGAGAGACAGACAGACAGACAGACAGACAGAGAGCAGAGAGCCAGCGGCGCCAGCCTTGCAGTTTGGGATTAGTTAAAAAAAAAGAAAAAGAAAAGTTATCATTAATTTTGTGAGACAAAAGTCTCAATTCAATAAACGAGCTTATTTGTATTGCCGAAACCGTGTTAGCGAGTTTGCGCAGATAGCACGGTAAGTTCTGATGGGCGATTAAGTTTGAGAGAACTGATAAATGCCAATCCTAGGCCAGCTGCTCCTCAACCAGTTTCGGAGCAGCTGGCCCTAGGAATTGGCATTTATCAGTTCTCTCATACTCAGTGGACTTGATTCTACTGGGCATGCGCATTAACGAGGTAAAACCAACCTTCATTACACAGTTCAACCAGTTCGACCGGTTGACTCTAGAATCGGTGTTTTCCTGTCCTCTGACAAGAAACACTTCAATAACAAAAAACGACATTGGGGAAAGCTGAACAACATACCCCATATTGAAACGTAGGGGAAAAGCAGCAGCCGCTTAACCACCGCATATCCCAAACAGGTAAGCCAAAAATGCTAGATGACGGCCTAACCTAAGGACTCTGCACTAATCCGCTAACTTACCCGCGAGACAGTGGCCTGGCGATTTTGCACCCACGCCAGACTTATAACAATTCAGTGCAGGCTAACAACGCAGCACAGCCTCGTCATTTCCATTGCCTGGTGTTGAGTTGTGAAGTGGTAAGTGTTAATCCTGAAGACATAAAACATGGTTTTGGATTATGGACCACTGTAGTGTGTGGACATATTTATATGCTTGTTTGCGTGTTAAATATTTGATATTATTGAAAAAATACTGGAGCACGCTACAAACAATATATATTGTAGAAAAATACAACTACAATTATTTTTAGAACAAAAAAACTAGCAAAAACCCCCCTCCCTGAGCATGGCCGTGACTGTTTGAATTAATTTTTATTTGCAGGCGTCACTTTGTTGTCGACCATGGCCTTCAGGGGGAAACCCCAGAGTATGTTTTGGCCTCTGTGTTTTTATAATTATTTATTTTTTTTATTTTTTTTGGGTTGGGGGTGTGGGCTGGCCTCTGGTCTGGAATGGCCTGACACCGGTCTTCATTCTGGATGTGGTGAACTTGACCCCAAGACTCTGGTCTCACTCGAAACTCGAAACTGTGTGACCAACTAATGAGGGAAGTGCAGCCATGAACTCAGCAACACCACACTCCGAAAGTGAGACGCCTGCGGTGTCCAACGACCACCAATAGCGAGTAGTTGACTTCTTATATTTTAAGCTTACTTTGGTGGTGTTGCAATCCACTGAACATGTAGACCCACTCCAATCTACTTCGTGATGCAATCGGATAAAGCTGCGTGCGCTACCTCTAGACAGGTGGCCGTAGTAGCGGCGCAAATGCCTGCGTGAGTTCTGTTTAGAGCAAGGCTGTGCGCGAAGTTGTGTGGTGTGTGTGTGTGTGTAAAGTGTGATGCGTGCGTGTGTGGGGTGATGTGCATGCCGCGTCGTGTGTGAGTGTGTGGTGCGCAACAGCTACGTATGTGTTGTGTGTGTGTGGCAAGCAACGGCCAAGGCTAACGCTCCAACCCAGGCTACTGTCCGGGGCTGTTTGATCGCTTAAGGCTGAAAACACCAACCACGGGTACTATTATCCCAGAAAGGTAAAGCCTGAATACACACCCACACACACATACACACAGCGATTCGCTATCGCGCTTGCCGTGTAATATATGCTCCCTGTCAAACTACACGCCTCATTCTCACTCTGTCGTTCTCTTTCTCTCTCTCTTTCTGCGTGTGTGTGGGTCTGGCTCTGGCTGGCCCCCATAGAACAAGTATTCGGATAGTGCGAAGTCCCCTATCACATGATCCGCCCTGGGCCGCCGTACATGTTACATGGTGGGCCCCCCAAAAAAACAAAACAAAAATGGTGTGTGTGTGTTTAATTTGAGTGCGGCGCAATGCCGCGAGTACTGTTTATCAGGCTGTGCCGTAGTAATGATTGTGTTTGTGAGCATGCGCGCCGTGTGTGGTGCTGTTGTTCTTCTTTGCTTTAACGTCTTTACCATTAAAGTGATATTAGAACAGTGTAACGCTGTGTGAATGTGTGTGTGGTGCGTGTGTGATGACACACAGTTACCCAGCGCGACAAAACACAGGGCTACACATAATGAGACCAGCCAAGTTCACAATAGGCACACTGAAAGTAACTCGTCCTAACATCCCAAGACTAGTTACAGCCTTATTACCCTTGGACCATTTATGGAAGTGTATCCTGTTACCCACTTTTTGAACCGACTTGGGGGTGGGTATATAAGTCTTAATTAAGTAACCTTAAGTTCTTAATTTAAGTTACCTCTAAGTGAGAGATTTCATTAAGCCACCCGCCCCAGTTCTTAATTTAAGTTCTTACCACCCTAGTCACTTCCAAGTTTTTATTAAGTCACTCTAAATTCTTTAATTAAGACATCCTTAAGAACTTAATTAAGTTTTAATATAAGTTACTTCAAGTTTACTTAATAAGTTTCTTGGATTAAGTTTTTAAATTAAGTTCTAGATTAATTACACTCAAGATTGTAATAAAGTCGTCCTTATCTATAATTAACAAAAAAAAACAATGTATGTTTTATTTAAATAAGTAAATGTCTAATATAGTACACACACGCCTCATAAAAAAACGCAGTCATCGTTAAGGATGTCCTTGCTCAGCGTCTTGGCGTGTAATTGGTCCGCATAGAACTTAATGATGTTCTTACATCCTAAGCACCCTCATTGATTTACAATTCTGGTTCTATGCAGAGTCTTTTATAGACTCCATGTCTTTATTTATTGACACCATCATTTTATAATACGCCTATGATCTATTTTTTATTAAAAAAATTTAAAATTAAGTTCATAAAAATATTATTCATCTGAAATGATCAAATGATCCTTTTGTTGTTGACGGTTCTGGCGTGCAGTTGCCTTCTGTATTTAGAGCGGTTCAGATTTTTTGATTGCTTTTGTTTCAGCCTGCCATTGTGAAATATATTTTATAACCGAAATAACATGCCCCCCACAGCAAGCAAGTGCGCCAAAAATGGCAACAGTTTTAAGTTCAAATACCATGAAGACTTTGTGCTGTAGGCCTTGAATCACATGGAGTTTTTATAGCTGCATTGAATCAACTTGATCTAACGTTGCGGTGTTATGTTTTCATTAAGTTATATTCTGTAACATTATTTTTATTTGTCTATCCACTCTGCTAATTTTCTTCCTGCTTTAACATACGCCCAGGAAGAGGATGCCTTTCACTGGTCTCCACTGATTCAGTGTTTTCTGCTGATTTCAGCTTGGTTTACTTTCTCCACCTATTCAGTGTTTTAAGATTCTGCTGATTTTTGCTCGGACATTTTGAAGGGAAATAAAATCTATATGATCAAAAGTTATTAATATCCCATGATTAATGGCGATAACAATGTTCCAAATCTATAGTATAAATCACATCCTAGAGAACCTAATGACTTGTAAACTGCTCATCGTAAATCATACGTAAGATCTTTTTCAAATCAATGGGAGCAAATCTACTGACTAGTTTAGGTACAAACTAGAACCGTTTTGCCCACACTATTTCACCATACTAGACCCCAACTGCGCTCAAACATGTTATATACTTTATAATGTCTTGTGGCGACATCTTTTTAATCTGTTCAATGCTGATTCAGTTCCGAGGACCTGTGTTTGTTTTCCCACACCTGCCAAAGAAATACATCCTCTCCTTTTTGGGCTAATAGCTTGGTCATCAACTTGTCATTCATAAGTTCAGGAGGTTTAGGCTGCTTTGTAGCAGTAGTTAGATCATCACTGTTCAAGTTTTTTTATTAATTATAATTTATTTTATTTTCTAAAATGAGCACCGAAAAAACTGTTGCTAACACTTGTATACCATTCTGCTGTTATTGGAGGTCTAATTTAGGATACTCAATGCTGTAAAAAGCTTGTTTAAGAATTAAACCGGCAGATCTTGGCAAACTAGACTTTGAGGATTCACAACAGCTGATTGCTATATTTCAGCAACGTTTGCCACAAAATAATTTTCTATCAAGCAAGAAGAATTCCAGACAGTATAAATATGTAAATAAAAAACATTTATAAAAAATGGCTTCCTCGAAATGATGAAAAGGACGGCGCTGTGGATTAATGCGCTCCACATTTAGTGGAAGTAATTACGCATTTATGTAAACTGCGAGATGAAGGCGAGAAAAGAACAAAGACATTAACAAAGCTGTGGAGCAACTAGCCGCAGCACAAAGATCGCTATGAAAAGCATAGAATTGAGGCAGTTAGATTTTATTAATAACACACTGAAAAAACAGGGCATGCTAGCATACACATTAAGGATTGATCAAGCAATAAACAATAAATCTTGTTAACAGGCAAACCAATCGAGACATTGCCCCCACCAAAATTCAATGACTTTTATCAACCATCAGAAAAACAAAAGAATGCAGAAAATGGGTTTATTCTCTTTTGTATGAACCGTTTGTATTATTGTTTGCCAAATATTTGGCTGAAGTAAAAAATGGAACAAAACAATAATCTCCAAAAGGGCAATAGAAGGGAATAACAGCAATTAAAAGCTAAGCCAAGCAGCCGGAGTCAGTGGAAACAAACAGCAAAAGAATGGTTATCTAAACACAATCGATAATGGCAAATTTTTTTTACCAGCGCCTAGACGAATACAGAGGACCACACTTATTGCCAATACATCTCCAAACGACCCCAACAATGGGATCTTGCTATATTTACCCACTGATACGATAGACGAAAAAGATTTAAGTTCGCACTCACAGTCATTGACAAGCTTCAAGATACAAAGATGGGCTGAACCATTACACAAAAGAGTGCTTAGCTGTTGCTGATGCCAAACAACTGATATATCAACGAGGCCCCTTTAAACTAATCCTCGCATTATTCAAGTCGATATGGATTATAGAATTTAAAGGGCAAGTGAATCAATTAAAGTTGAAACAAAGATTTACCAAAAAGAGGCAATTCCAGAGTTCACAGAATCACAGGCTTTAGTTAAAACTTTTAACAAACAGTTAGCCGAAAGACTTTTCTCCTACCAGTATCACAGAGAGCTGATTGACAATTCTCGCAACACAGAATGTAAGAAGATGCCGCACAGTTTTTTTGCGCGAATGAATAATGAAGAATTTAAAGGGCAAAAACCAGTACAAGCAATCAAAAGAAAAACAATAAATGTTGCTGAAGACACAGTCCACCCAGAAACTATTACCGTTGGTGTAAAAGTAAGGTACCTTTACTACAGAATACACGCAAAGGGGACACTCGCATCAGGCAACAGAACCAGTTTGGAGTTAGTTGACCCGTAAGAAATAAAAGAATTGGGTTATAAGATGAATCCCGCCCGAGTAATTATTTACGAGAAAACTGACACAACACAACAACCAGCTCCTCAAAAGATCTTTTGTGAAGAAGAACTGCAAATAAACCACCCAGAAACAGTTCCGCTTTAATTAATTTACGTAAACAATATTTGGTTTAAATGGAAGGCCAGAAGGAAAGCGCAGAACGAACAAAATGGTAAAGAAGAGGACCCTTGAAAATGAACGGGAATCATTTCATGCGTGTAAAGCTATAAGTAAACATTTTTCGGGGAGTAATCAATGCATGCTAATTCACCAGAATCACCTACCAACACAACCCCCAAAATTGGGAAAAAGAATATCTTGAAAAAATAAAAAAAATTCGAAACGGCGTCAAGCAAACATAGAAAATGGATTTAAATAGAAATGATTAGCTATGTCGATCATATAATAGAAAAGTTGATAAAAATAAAACCCCCTGTATTATGCGTCCTCCGTGCCCGATTGCATATGAAAACTCCAGGATTAACAATATACTCGTTTGATGTTTGTTCTACTAACGACTTCTTTGTTACAACTGTTGTGTTACTCTCAGTAGATTAGATCGCAAGTTTACGTGTCATGATGAAAGTCTTATTGGCCAAACAATGCTTCTTTAAGTTGTCATGTGATATGTTTGACTGCACAAACGCTGCGAGATATTCCCTTTGCTTTCTTAATGGATTTTCTCCTGGGCTCGAATACTGTACATTTTTGACGGCTTAACCCCACATACTCCTTGATCACTCTTTCCAGATAATTCATCCATTCATCTTTCCTAAAACCTTCTAGTTAGTATTTTGAATGTAAAGGCGAATCTTTAGAATAACGACGTGTCATACCATCCACATCGCCTCTTTAGCATACATCTAATTCCATTCTTTATAAATATCTCAGTAGGGATATCAATAACAAAACTATCTGTATCAGTGACAGTAACTCTGGACTCAGGATACGAGCTTAAAAAGAAGTCATAAAGAAATTCAAACATCAAAAGCTTTGAAAATTCTAAAACCGTAAACCCAAAAATACAGGTTTGCCAATTGACTTTCTTTTTTTTTTCATCATTTATATGCAAAAAAGTGTGATCATGAAATCATTCTGAAGTCTGATAATTAGGTTTTGAAGTTAGCATAATTGCATCGTTCTCTTTGGGACCAAATCTGCTGTCTTAACGTTGTTCGGATTCTCCAAGTCTTTCCGGGAACAACTGTTGTTCAACACTTGAGAAAGTCTTTTCTGGAAGCTCTGGGGATTAAGTTCTGAGAAATCAGTGTTCTTCATGATGTATGGTTTCATGAACTAGTTTCTTGATCAAAAGCTATTATGCATGAAAACAGCTGTCACTTCAAACCATGTCTTAACTAAAATTGTAAAGTCTGTAATGACAGACAATAATTTTTTTTTCCTCGAAGATTAGAGCACAAGTTTAGGTGGTTTCTCTTGGAACCATCTTTAGGCTTTCTGCTGCTAATGATAGTACCATTATGCAGGTCATCAGTTCATGAGGATATCTAAATCCACTTCAAGAAATGTATCCACGCTGTTGATACAGGCGTTAAACAGCCAACCACTTTAATGCCATTTGAATATTTTTCGATCGCCGCCTGTGTACATTTTAAAGTTGCGTAATGTAAGTGATTGCGCCCATAAAGCCCAACCAACAGATTGTTTGCATCTAATACATAAGATAGTTTAGACTTTTACTCGATCATAGTCGTCCAAGTATTTGTTGTTTGCTTTACAGTAATGATTGCGACGCCATACTAATTCCTCCCCCGCAATTCCCGATTTCAATCATCATGAAGCATTGGTAAATCGACATAAATCAATCTGTACTCCATAAAACTTAAGAAAAGGGCATCCCACTCATCCCTGGCGCAAGAATATAAGCGCAGGATCCAGCAGAAATGTATCATGCAGTATCTTTCTGGAATTTTCAAAGACGTCCTGCCAACAAACATACGTCACCCTCAGTAGGACCGTCTGATAGCTCCATCGTTTTACACTCTAACTTTTGCACCAACTGAGCATGCTGTAATCAGAATCACTAATTCCTTTACCATCTAAACTAGAAAAGAACGCGCCTTTAGGAGGAAGTGTGTCTTTCATCAAACCTTTCCCAACTGTTCATGTACTCTTAAGGTAAACTCCCTTTCTAACAAGAATTGAGTCAAAAAAATACTCTTCTGTTATTGGGCGGACCTTTAAGGCATAGCCAGTGACCTCTATGATTCCCATCAATGTGCTGCAATAAGTCCTAAAGACAGCCATTTATACATATTAACGCACATGTACATTTTCTGATGACTGTGCAATGCATGACACCCGAAGGCATCGTCCACTGCTTTCATTAATAAATAGAGTCGTCACCTCCGCAAGTATGAAAGACTACAGGCACTTCCATGTCTTTGTTCAAACTTTAGTTGACGATTGCAGTAGTTGTGCGCTGCTCCTCTGAACTTTCCGTAATGTGGATCATGGTCTCTTACTGTGGATTGCTGTCCTCACTGTTAGACATTAGTTCTAACCGCAATCAACAATGTTTGGCTGATTTATACTGTTGTTGTTCTTCAGGCGTCATTAGATTTCAGAATAAGTTTAGATTATTAGAACAGTCATTACGCACTTTCTGCATACATCTAAAGAAGTATTCAGCAAGCATTAGGCCTCTAATATAATTCTGGCTTTGAATGAACGCCATCCCGACCTAACAACAAGGAACGCAAATGAACACATCTGGTGATTACTCACTATGCTTGTTTTAAGGAAGTCTCCTGTGGGGTTGTCCTTCATAAGGAACATGAGCGATTCGAAAGTCTGTCGTAAACAACGTATGGAGAATTTTGCATCCGTTTCCAGTTCTAAAAAACTAACTTTACATGCCTTCTGGGGGTGTAATAGTTCAGTATTACAGTCAACTGTCGATACAGTGTTTCTTATGTTCGCTCGCGGCTTGAACAGATGGGAATTCTTTTTAATCATTTTCTACAGAATACTTGTTTATGATGCCCAATCTTTGAAGTATGCTGCATTAGTTTACTCATTGTTCGTACAATGTGTAATGTGGTAGCCCTGCTGGGAAACATCAGTAGTAAGTCAACATGCCTTTTGTCTGGATCACCACTCGTTGGCTGTTCTTAGACACTATTAAAGGGCAGAAGATTTGATTCCTCATCCCATGTGTAATTATTAACAGTTATTGGTTTTGATTTGTTCTTCAAACTGATCATTTGATCTACACAAACAGGAAAAATATTCCATTGTAAGTTAATATCTTTGAGTATTGCCGATCGTTAGTCACACTCTCTGGCGTGTTCGCGACATGATGCAACCTATTGCAAGAACACACCACATGAAACATTGTGTCTGAAGTCTTTATGTTTTAAAACAGCTCTCTTTGAAACAACTCTCGATGTACGAAATGTAAGCCTTGCCTACATCTCGGTGCATACGATAGCCTGTTTTAATCTAATCTCTACAGACTTTCGCCCTCTGACCAACCCGAGCCTCTCATTTTACTTCTTCAGCGCAGCGTCAAACTGCGTAAGCAGCTGGTCTGCCAACCATTGTGTTAAGTCATTATGAGAAAGAATAGTCTTGTTGTATAGTCGAGACCCAGACTCTAGATTTTCTTCAATTATTGTTACATAGTCAATTAAACAGCTAACATTACTATAACTGGCGTTTATTGTTAGTTTACTTGGAACATGAGAGAAAAAAAAAATTGCGATGTACAAACCTTGCCCGCACGTTTTCTGATTAATATCTTCTAAATCAATATCATTCAGTGCACTTGACAAACGCACTTTCTCGACTGTCCTTCAAACAATTCATCTGGGCCTTCATATACTTAGCCATGCTGTCTTTCTTTCTAAGCCAACAAATTTATTTAAATTAAAAAAAACAACGGCTAAACAGAATCATATCACGGACTTTTTGTGCTTAGACTCATATACTAAAGTATAAACACCCTTCGATGTTGTTACTGTGAGCTGTTTTTAGAAACAGAGTTTAATGTCTCGTTTACTTTTTTTTAAGCATATCCTTTTTTATTACTTCTCGGTACGTCTGGCTGTTGAGAAAAAGTTGTCCTCGCCTTTCATGAACTCAAACTTAGTCTTATGAAAGTCATCAAAATCGGCCCTGTTAAACGATTAAATTCTTCATCCGTGATGTTTAGAGTCCAACAAGCGCTTTATTTATTGCATTTTAAAACGAACTCAGTTGAGCCTATATTAGTTGAACCATAGCAGTTGCTTTTGAGTTTTAGTTTTAAAATTTTTTGCCATCCGCACTTACAGCTAATGAACCAGGCCGCGAGCTAAAGACAAACCTCCTAGAGGTAAAGCTGCGGGTGCGCCGATGCCCGTTGCTAAGAGTGCCCACACTTTCCTGCCGATGAAGCACTTATAGATTGATGCTCCAGTATTAACATATGTAACACATTACAAGGCAGCAGAATCCATCGTTTGGTTTTTGCTGTATTTTGAAAGGTTACCAGCCTCTAGTTTTTGTTGCATTTTGTGTAATATTGGTTAATCTGACAGGTTTTATATGCTAGGTTTTTCCTACTATCTACTTCTTTTGGCGGCGGCGAAGGCACATTGGAATTAAACCTGAACAGACAATGCTTTTTAAAAAAAAAAATAATTTAGTATTGTATATCTTTTAATCTGTTATTTTTCAATATTCAGCAGCGCATCAATAATTAAATAAAACAAATGTACATTAAGCGGATTTATCGGCTTCTTCTTCTTTATCAATTTGAATGTTTATTACGTCTCTCCACAGTTCTCACCGGCACAAGCAACTGATTATCCTCTTTTGACCTTAGGTCAATCCCATAAACCGTATTTTCGTTGTTAAATAAACATCAAGCCCTAACAATGTGAAGATGTAAATCATTAGACACAAGGTCAACAGTTGGATTCTACTCCTCCGCCTCCAAACCGTTTTCTTATTTCATCAAAATGCTAGAAAGTTTAAGCCCGCAAGCGTAGATATGTTAGGACTAACGCCTCAATCGAACATTGTACTTTCTTATTTTTGGTATTAAAAAACTTTGACGATTCCTCTTATGAACGGTAGCTTCAACTTCGCACAGCAATAAAATACCTTTAAGCGATCTTGCTAGCGTACACTAAAACCTAAATTCCATATAGCGTCTGCCCTGCTTCTGGGATATGTTATGATGAATCACTCTTTCTAATATATTGCAAATTTGACTGATATAGTTGCTCAATCAGCTTGCTAAATAGGGTTGCTAACAACGTCAAACTCTAACGAGATGTCAGAAATGCTGTACTTTGCTTCGGTGACTCATGATCTGATAACACGTTTGGATTCATTAAAAGTAGATCCATATGAGACAAACTGTCTTTAATGCTCCTTGAAAGTACGGCGCATGCGCTATTAACAACTCAAAATCTAAGGGAATGGAAAAGCGATTCAATCGCAAAATTTACAGCTACAGACTTTTTCTGCTTATAGCATCTGCGGGGATTGCGGCGTCCTATTCAAGTTTTAGAGCTTCTTATTTTCAATTCCTTGAACACGCAAGATCGCCCTTCATTCCCGGTTAGCCATAGATCAGAATTAGGTTAAAAAATATGTCTGCATTGTGTAAAGAAAAAATAATTTCTTGCCCCTCAAGTTTTATAGAAATTTTTCTACGATTGCCCCCCCAGAATCTGTACAACTGTCCTGTTGGTCTGTGTTGAAGCAGTACTATTTTGAAAGTAAGACGTGCAGAGCCTGGCACAATCACATCAATACCGCACCTAGGTCTGGAAATTTAACAGTAAGAATTTGATGCCGCATACAATATAGAATGGATTATTTGGAACAAGTAATATTCCGTATATTTCCATCACGCCAAAGGGCTCTTTCCAATCTTCTATGCGGGTCAAGAATCGAGCCATATGCTTGGGCAATTTTTTTTTTTATAAACAAAATAAAAAAGTTAAATTATTAAAGAAACATGCAGCATTGAAGATGAAGATTATGATGATTTTGTGATCAGAACGACATTAGTGAAAATGACTCCTTGGTACAACATCGCTCGGGCTCTCTTTTGCGGCGTGAAATTAACAAAGGTAAGGTCAGAATCATTATAACCAAAGTTTAGGCCAAGAACCTCCCGAATTTATCTGACACGCTAATGATTTTGAAGTAAAAGATGACCATTGTTTGTGATGACGGACCAAGGACAACTTGTTTCACTTACATATAAACCAGACTCATGATTTGTTGGTAAAAAGAGTACAATTAGACAAAGGCTCAGTGTGAGCGATCAAATCGCCTTTGCCTTGTTAGACCAAAATTAAGATAGGGATCAGTTGCTAAACTTCAAAAACACACTGCAAGAACTTCAACAGATACAAATACAAAACTTGGAACGTCAAGTTTTAAATCAATCAGCAGATGAAATAATAAACGTAATAGAATCAGAAACCGGTTTTTTCAGAAGAAACAGCGTTAAAAACAATTAATATTCCCCATTGCGCCTATGCGGAAAAGCGGCACTGATCATGCTTTAAAACCCTTAGAGCGAATTTAACAAACAATTTAGCAAAACTGGGTGAAATAGTATGAGGCATATAAAAAGAGAAAAAAGAAAAACACGTTGAGGCTGATGACGCCAACTTAGGGTCGATATTAAAGAAAGAATAACCCAAAACTAAAAGAACTTGAACAAGAAGATCAGCAAGACAAAAGCGTTTGTCTACTAACCGAGAACAATTACTAAACTCAAGTGAGCAGAATAAGAGAAACTATCCAAAATTTTTATATGAAGACACAACGCTTACAGAAGAATAAGAACTACTGTTTAGAGAGCAGAGAGTCCACATTAGCAAGCGTTATAAAACGCCTTAGGATTTGCAATAATTACCCTGTGTTGGCTATTACAGGCGCGTGGTCCAAAGCCAGTGCCTCCATCCACCAGCGCCTCCACCTGATATATCGTTGGTAAAAAACAGCTTGATCATCTTGCGATTTATTAAAAAAATTAGCCGGTAAAGCTATAGACTCTTTACCGGTATATTAGTGGGGATTGTTAGCCTGGCTTTTTGTCACTGCAAGCAAAGTAGTAGGCTTTACGGCCGCGCACATATGGACATCTAGTTCTCTTAATAGTTGGGATTAAATATGTAGTAAAATAAAGCCCAAGTAATCCTAGGCCATTTAATCCAAGAAAACAAGCGCTGTCTTTCATATCATGGTCATCGCTAACAAAGTCCTCGAGCTTTGCTGATCTTCAATGGCCTTTGGGCTTTGGGCCACGGGGATTGGATTACAATAATCTTGTGGTGTTCATCTTGTTTAATACTGCTTCAATATTACAGGCTCATAATTTATTCGTTTTTTGTCCGACCTTCTATCATTTCCTGCAACGAGAATTTCAATGTTGTAGTTTAAATATTGTTCTACCTGGAGATCCTGAGGTCAGCAGGTAGCATGTAATAACCAGTGCCACAGCAAAGTCTAACCTTTTGACTTGCGTATTGTAAAACATCTGGGTACCTTTTATACTTGAAGGTAAATCAACTGTAGAATTATGGCATCCTCTAAATTGCTAAGTATTAGTTTTTTGTGCATCAAGCCCGTAGAAAGGATCAGTTATGCTCGGATCTGCCTGTGCTTTGTGAACCTAGCAAACAACCAAACGATAAGTACGAATAAGGTCATTTATATCGTTCCTATTTCCATGCTATTAGTTAGGCCTTAGAAGTGTCTAAGATAAATGTGTCCGTATGCTGTTTTATAGCTCTTGCTCTATGGACCCGAGGTGAACAGTTGAGCCTGAAGAGAAAGATGTGTAAGGGAGGGATTCCAATCAAGTATATTTTCTGTGCACGCCCCAATAATAAGTGGGCGCCTAAGGCCATGATTAAGATCCAACTTTGTCTAAAGTCTGTCTTGATGTTAATATAGAATTCGTTAACAGATCCTTTTCAAAGCTTCATGATAATTCTGTTGCTGAAATGGGATAAACGGTTGTCAATTGGTAAATGCGCTTTGCAGTTCAGTCAAAATACTCTGAAGGTTAATAGAAAAGAAATCTATACACAGACCAAACCAAAGGATTAGGAAGCTATAAGTGATCAGCATACACACTCCCACACCCATAGACGCACAAAACACAGGCAAGTTTAACTGGTACTGATAAAACTGCAACGAATGCTAAACCACAAAAAACTTTGCGATGTAGATCTTTTTTAACGGGGGGTACGTTATCTGCTTAATGGAGTTACATACCTTTTTTATGAAAGGTTCAGTCTGGGTCACAGAAATGTCGAGGGTCAGTTGTTATATTTTTAAGATTGTGTGCGGGCCCAACAAATATTATGCATCAAAGATTTTGAAATGCACTCATTTTTATAATTGATTTAAAAAAAACGTTTGTAACAATAACGAACACAAGACCGCCACATCGTTTTTAGAACAAGCTATTAATATAACGAATGCGGAACCAGAACGTCCGCGCACCATGAAATATTCTACAAAGACGTCTGTTAATATAAGCAAAGCCAAGGAGAATAAAAAGATTAAAAAAAGTTAATAATTGAGGCCAATAAGTATAGCCATTAAAACCATACCTGATGGCTATTACGGTTTTTGCTCATGCTAAAAAGAAGCAATGATAACTTCGACATGCTCCCAAACTTAACAATGCGAATCTGAAAAACAAGTTTACCTTCAAACTCTGAAGAAGAAGAAGAAGGGTACTAATTTGATAAAGAGCTAGCTAAAAAGTTTACTTTACAACTGGCAATCGGCCGTTCATAGTTTTAGAGTAACGTCAACAAAAACCACTTATGAGGAGAAAATCCGCTCGATCTTGCATTAGCTTCATTACTCTATGTACAAATTGGATGAGCTGAGCACGATGAAAACTTATATGATGGCATGCCCCAACTGTTTTAAGAGCTCATCCGTCAGGAAAGCTGCATATTGCGATTATGGAAATTATACAAAATCCCTAATTTTACAGTTTAAAGATTAGTTTGTGGGAGGGCCGATCATTTAATATAAAAAGCAAAAGACCAAGCGGAAATTGTGACATGGAAATAACCTGCACCTTAGTTTTGGAAATAAAAATAATACGTTACATAAAATAAGTCGAGTGGGCCAGAGAATCAGGAGTTACATAAGCGCCTGTAAGTGTAAATAAAACCCGTAGAATTAAAGACCATGCAGAGTTTGCGGCTTTGAACAGAACGGAGAGATAGGCGGCATAGTATGGTTTTGAGTACACTAAAAGATGGGGATAAATAACCGCAAAGAGGTATGGCTACAGCAAAAAGATTCCTAAACTAGAACAAACTGCGCAATCTAGAGGCAAATAATGTTGGGCCATATGAACTATAAAATAGTTCGCAAACCTGACCTCAAATGGCACATAGAACGCAAATTTAGACTGGTGAAATAAAAATTTTGAATTCATAAGCCCATTTAACATATTTTAAGAGGCCGTCAAAAAAGTTTCAGAAAAGCATTCAACTCTGCCCTTTACTGCAAGTCTTATGCCGGAACGACATAAGTTCGGAAGGAAATTGAAATCAACGCCGTATGGGAACAAACAGTACATCCTCCACAGAAAAGAAACAGTTTTGTAAAAAAAGCCTTCTACAAAATTACAGTTCTTCCAATCCAAAAAATAGGAGACTTACGTTCACAATGATATTTGTAAATTCTGTCCTTTAAAAGATGTGAGAGGGATGGGGTTGTGGCGTTAGTGACGTCCATATAAAAGAATTAATAAGTAAGCTTTAACAACTTAGACTTAACCGCCTAAACGATACCATCGTCCGTTCTCACAATGGTGAGATATTAAGAACATAACAACAAGCAACAAAAATTCAATGTGACATAAAAGAAACAAACCTTACAGAACTGAATTGGAATTAAATCTTACACACTTTAGCCTCCATAGGGTTTATAACTGAACAAGTTTTGACGGGAGAGTATGATAAAAATAATAACTGGATTAGATTAAATTTCTGTTATAAAACTAAATGGAGCCGTTCAACTTTATGACAAAAACCTCCTCCATTGTTCATTGATTTGTGGCCAGACTGGTTGTGGGAAAACAATATTTAATCCTCGACCTGTTACAAACATTATAATCGTTATAATTTGCTCATATTGTAATTTTCTGCACAACACTAAACTGGAACTAAGCATATTATGATAGAAGGTTTTATATGGACGGATGATGCCTATTTATTATTAGGTTGATCCCAGCAATATAATTATGAGTGTTTTAGAAGCTTTTTTAGATTGTTTGAAGAACGCGACACAAATTATTATAGATGACTGCTCGGGGCAGAAAGAGACATAGTGTTAAAAAAAGAAAACGCTTTGTTCGAAACAAGCTTGCAGTTGAAGACATGCTGGATAAGTGTGTGTATTTTTAATGTCAAAAATATAACTCGTTTTAAAAGACTTTAGAGAACAGTTAAAGACTGTAGTACTATTTCATCTGAAAAGACAGAGACTACATTTGATAATGTTTGCGCGAAAATGATATAATGAAAATTATCATGAAACACACAGGATTAAATCAAAAATTAAAGTCTGAAAAGTTTAAGAAAATTATTATTACAACGGATATAAACCCTACACAATATGTTTGTTTGTAGGGCAGTTACTTTTTTTTTTATTGAAGTCTACTTGTTAAGAAACAGTAATACGCCGCTTCTAGAGTCAACCTGACGAACTGTATGAACAGTGTAATGGAGGTGGTTTTACCTCGTTAATGCGCATGCCCAGTAAGAATCAAGTCCGCTGAGTAATGAGAGAACTGATAATGCCAATTCCAAGTGTCAGCTGCTCCGAAACTGTGAGGAGCAGCTGGCCTAGGATTGGCATTTATCAGTTCTCTGTTTGGTAATTCTATTGAACAAACAAACAAACAAAAAGTAAAAAATCGAATTCTAAAATTAGTTCCAAATTGTACCCCGTTCGCACATCAAGTAGGTAGGCGATCGCTACCTGAGTGAGGTGGGCATCGTTGGTGAGTCTGTTGTCATTCATTTACTTTAAGATAAATTTCTTGTCTGTTTTCAGACGAGAACCCTTTTCTGCGGCTTGTGGTAAATCAAAGTTACGCCGGTTACGAGGCTCGTTAGACTGAGATGCCAGACAAGAACTGACACGACTACTCCCGTAAACTTGGAGGAACCTCACAATCTCGCTCTCGTGGATTGAAGAGTACTGCTCTCTCAAAAGACGATATAGATTTATGCCTTAGATGTTTGGTGGAAACAAACCCTCAAGTTTGTAAAAGGGTAGACATCCTTTTGAGATGTGTTTGTAAACAAGTGAAAAAGACTGTCAAGGAAACCCGACATTTGTCAAAGGGTGACAGCCTTGATTAATCGGCGTAGTGGAGAGGAAAAACGTTGCATTATGATTTCTAATTTTTGAAGTGTGTCAAAGACGCCGCTAGATTTGTGTAATTTGTAAAGCACCCTGTTGTGTAAAGAGACTGCTGCATTTGAATGGCGTGAAATAATTTGGTGACTGTAAAGTGCTCTAAATCTGAAAAAGAGACAAACAGCTACGAAAGACGTTGAATGAATTTGTAATTTGCATCGGTGATGTGAGCTTCACAAATTGAAAGAAACAACACACACACACACACACACACACACACACACACACACACACACACAAACACACACACACACACGCGCGCGCGCGCGCGCGTGCACACACGCACACACGCACACACGCACGCACGCACGCACGCACACATGTATAATTGTTTTCTATTTTGCATTATTAAGTTTGTGTGTGAAGAATACCCAAGAATGTCAAGAGTAAATAAAGCTCTGATATGATTGATTTACATATATATCAGAGGAAGAAAATAAAAGTTGTTTTAATCTTATTGAGTGAATGGAGTCAGATTGCACAGCGTGCAGATGATCTCCGTGTATGCATGGTGTATGCATGGTGTATGCATGGTGTATGCATGGTGTATGCATGGTGTATGCATGTGAGTACGGTCGTGTGACATTTTCAATGCTCCATGTTGCACCACGTCTGCCTCCAACACTCCTTTTCAGTTCACAAGTGCTCTTTTATCACCATCTCACATCACATGTGTCTTCATCATCATCATCATCATCATCATCATCATCATCATCATCATCACCGTCATTATTTGTCTTTGTTTGTCTTCCTATATGTGTGTGTGTCTGTCTGTCTGTCCGTCTGTCCGTCTGTCTGTCTGTCTGTCTGTCTGTCTGTCTCTCTCTCTCTCTCTCTCTCTCTCTCTCTCTCTCTCTCTCTCTCTCTCTCTCTCTCTCCTGTTGTTGTTGATGGAGTGGTTGTGAGCTTCAGAAGCCGCTCTGTCGGAAACCATTCTAAAAGAAATGACAGTACTTCCATCTGATCAGACAGAGTTTTTCCCCTTTAAATCTTCAGGGAGACATTTATAACCGGAATGGCTCTGAGTTCGTGAATCATTGAGTTTTCCTGAATTTATAACCGAGATCATTTCAAGTGAATGTAGGTCACCGTTTCGCTCGATTCAGTCCTCCTGTTTATCGCCCTTTTTCATCCCTCCTGTTTATCGCCCTTTGGGGAAATCACGGAAATCATTTCTGGGAGATTGTTGATTCTTCAGAACATGAGAGATCAGATATGGGTTGACCCTTTCACGGAGAAGCAGACAGACTCTGTTCTGTTTTCCTTTTTTCATATCTATAACTGACGTTGCCATATAAAGTCTGAGTGACATGGGTACAAGTTCGTGTTCGCGGCTCAAAAGAAAGAAAAAAAAGATGTTGGGATATAACGCTTTATGAGTGGTATGCGCCAGGGAGAACTGTTTTGTGTGCCCTTCTGCCACCTCTGGTGAAGCATTCTGCCTTTCCTATACAGCTATCGGTGGACAGGCCTCTCGGTGCCTCGTCGGGAGGTGCCAATTCGATGTTGTCTGTCGGTTTATGGTGATTCCTGCTTGGTCATCACTCAGATCGTCCGTCACGGCAGGTGTGTTGTAATGAAGCAACAACAACAAAAATGCCAAGGCATTCCACACCCACAGACACTAATAATTAAAGCAATGAATTCTCAACCTTTGTAAATCAATGTCGTCATGATGTCATTATCGTCGTTGCCATCTGCATCGTCATCATCGTTGTCGTCTTCATTTGCGGGGATTTTTTTTTTCTCCCAAGGAGGAAGGTTAATGGTGTTGCTTTGAAAGGATGGACATTGTAGAGTGCCAGTAATTAAAATGGGTGGGGTGTGTATGTGTGTTTGAGTGAGCTTAAAAAGAATTAGAGTGGAAAAATACAACTAAGTTAAAAAAAAAAAACATGTGTCTTTGGTTAGGTTTTTTTTTTTTTCCAAGGGCCGTATGACTCGTAGCCTCTATAGAGGGAAACTGCAAAAATCAGCTGGACCCAGGACAGCGGTTCGAACCTTCAGCATTTTTCACAACACAAGCTCTGGCACGTTGGTCAGGGATCAAATCTACAGTCAGGTACCGAGCTACCCTCGTGGGCTGGCGTCTGTTGGCTATCTCCGCGGAGTTGTCAATCATGATGACAGAGGGAGGAGTTTACCCCTGGAGACTGAAGACATTTGCTGCTGTTCATTGCGCGGCTGGGACGACCGCCAGCGGTAACAGGGGAGTGAATGGAAGGTAACGAAGCTGAGGTCCATGAACTGAAGGGCTCTGCCCCACTCTTTACGTGTGCACAAAGTGTCTACATCAGGCTCCATCACCCTGAGACCACACACACACGCGCGCACACGCGCGCACACACACACACACACACACACACACACACACACACACACACACACACACACACACACACACACACACACTGCTACAGGGTACAGGACTGCTGGTAGGGTCCATTCATTGCCTGGCCAAATTGGTTTGGATTTGCTTTTTGTCTGTCTTTTCTTTCTTTCTTTCTTTCTTTCTTTCTTTCTTTCGTTTTCTATTCTTTTGCATTGACGAAAGTCACCAACCTCCATGTTTCGCTTCTCTTGAAAGCTGCTTTTGTTTGAAAAAAAAGAGGAAAAATGTGTCAAGTGTTGTTGTTTTCTTTGTCCATGTCTACGTGTATATAGTAGATGATTTATAATGACAAGTCCTGAGTGGTATAGTATATTTCAATACACTGTTTGTCCAGAACAGGATGTCGTCATCATCAGCTAAAGAAAAGTCCTGATAAGAAGAGAACATAGTCATGAGATACAGTCTTGCTCACAACACAACGTTATCATCAGCCAAACACTCATCTAAAGGCGAAATCTTTTTTTTTTTTTTTTTTTTTTTTTTTTTTTGTAAACAGAACGTCATCGTAGGCAAAATACAAAGTCTTGTTCAAAAAGAACGTAGTCATCAGCTAAAGAAGAAAGAACTTGTTCAGAACAGACCATCATCACAGCTGAAGACAAAGTCTTTTCAAGAACAGAACGTCCTCATCAGCTAAACACAAAGCCTCGTTTAGAACAGAAAGTCATCCAAAGAGTGCAATACAAAGTCTTGTTCAGAACAGAACGTCATCATCAGCTAAATCCAAAATCTTGTTCAGACCAATCTTGTTCACATCAGAACGTAATCATCGGCAGAAGACGAACTCTTGTTTTAAACAGAACGTCATCATCAGCAAAGGACAGTCTTGGTCAGAACAGAATGTCAACATCAGCTGAGTACAAAGTCTTGTTCACAAGAGGACGCCATCATTAGACAAACATCGCGAATCTGACTCTCGTGGAGTAGGCGACAGCACGCAGATGAAGATCTCCGCTGTCTCTGACAGCTAGGAAGCAGACCACTGAAGATCAGTTTGTTTGTATTCATTCATATTTTAACGGCGTCTCTCGTCTCTGATGCCGAACTAACAGTGCCGCTCTTCCTGCATATTCGCTGCGCAGTTGTTTACTCATACCAAAGAATTGTTAACGGTTCTGCGTTCAGACGGAAAAAAAAAAAAGAAAAAAAAAAGAAAAAAAAAGGGAAAAAAAGAAAAAAGAAAAACCCGGCTTCCCTTCCTTCCAGATATCCGCTGCTTCAGAATGCATGAGAAACATGACCGTCTTTTAATGTCTGTCGTACTTTCCTGAATGATGCATAATCTCTCTCTCTCTCTCTCTCTCTCTCTCTCTCTCTCTCTCTCTCTCTCTCTCTTGTGGTTGCATGTTCCATTTTTTCCCCTTTAAATATTTATTGTTTGTCGGTGGTTAACTAATGCATTTTGAGATGAACTATTTTTTTTTTATGCTCATGTTTTGGCGTGTGTGAGTCAGCTTGTTTGTCTTTTCCTCCAGCGTCATACATAGGCTTGTTATGTTGTTACGGCTTATTTCTTTGTTTTTGTTTGTTATTAAAAAGTTTTTTGTTTGTTATTGCTTTTTTTTCTCTTTTTACTTATGTGTTTCAGAGCGTGGTGTTAAAAAATATTATCATATCCAGGTTCAGCTCAGTCTGGAATTTTCGTATTGGTATTCATATTCTCTCTCTCTCTCTCTCCTCTCTCTCTCTCTCTCTCTCTCTCTCTGTTTGTATGTCAGTTTGCCTGTCTGTCTGTCTGCCTCTGTCTCTGTCTCTTCGTCTCTGTGTGTCTGCTTGTCCTTGTCTGTCTGTCTGTCTGTCTGTTTGTCTCTCTCTCTCTCTCTCTCTCCCTCTCTCTCTCTCCTCTCTCTCTCTCTCTCTCTCTCTCTCTCTCTCTTTCTAGTTCAGTCCAGTGTGTTCATTGGTGAATTTGTTTCTCGTTTTGCTCGACAACTCTTCTGTTTTCAGTAACTGGGCTGTTTCATGCTCTCATGGCACAATCTCTTCATGCTTCAAACAAAGATGACCGGAAATGACCACCAACTGGCCTGTGCAGGACGCGCTATCATGCAGCTTACAGACACACGCTTTAAGACACAACGAAATATTCACACCATTCGTGCCAACAAAATACACACAGTTCATGACAAGGAAGCGTATGCTGAATTAACGACAACTACGTACAATTCAGGACAATGAATCATACACATAACAGAAGACAACGAAACATACAATTCATAATAACGAACCATACACACAGCTGAAGGCGATAAAACAAGCAAGTCATGACAACAAAACAAAACATCTAATTCAAGACAACAAAACATCAGCTAACAATAACGAAGAAAGCAATTCACGACAACAAAATGTACACACAGGTCTAAAAAAACAAAAAACAAACATGACTTCAAGAAAACTGGTGTTATGCGGTAAATAACAAGCAGCAACACCCCTTCCAGCGAAGAGATGAAAGCAGAGAAAAAAACAGAGAAATGTGTTTATCTGGGAAGTGTTGTCAGCGAAGATGGTGAAGCAGGCCAAGGCATCAGCAGCTGCATCAACAAGACTAGGCAGGCGTTTAACACCCTGCGACCTATATAGGCTTCCTCAGCCCTTTCGCTGCAGAACAATGTCAAATTGCTCAACACGAATGTGAGGTCTGTTCTGTTATATGGTGTTGAGACATGGAGAACAACAAAGTCCAACTACTGTCCTTCTGAACAGTGTTTGATACCTCTACGTCTACGGTATCCTGATTATTCTTGCGAACGATAGGTAGAGAGATCAATGGGTGGATAAATTGATAGACGGACAAGCTGACAGACAGAAAAACAGATTGGCTGACAGACAAGCAGACAGATGGACAGATAGATAGTTTTATACATAGATAGACTGACAGAGAGACAGACGAACAGACAGATAGATAAATAGATGCATGACTAGAGAGACAGAGACACAAACAGGCTCTCAGTTAGACAGTCGGATAGATAGATAAATCAACTGACAGAGAGATGATGACAGGTAGTGGATGGTACACAGACAGGGTGTTAGAGAAGTAGTTAAATATATGCATTATATAGATACACACATCACGTTTATACACACATACATAACATACATGCATACAAACATACATACATAGATAGATACATACATACATAGTTACACACGCACATATGTACATGAATGAATACATATGTGAGTGAGTGGATGAATATGTTCCTGCTCTGTAGATTTCTTGGTCGCGATGCACTTTATTTTTGCGCCTCTTAGGCGCGAATGGTACGCCATACAAATTCACACCACTATCTACCCCGAAAGCTGTGATGCAATATTTTCCACACAAACAGTTTGATCGATAACATTTACTGGATAAAAATTTGAACTCGATCAATGAAACTTCTTTATTTGATGGTATCGTTGAAGGGTCAGAGGCTATAGATTTCAAAACTTTCTTTCTTTACTCTCTGGATACTCAATGTTGAAAGATGTTACGGTGGTGACACAGACTAAATAAAAAGCTCTCAAAACGCAGTGAGCGTGAAGTGATCGAATCTGACTGGTTTGGTTTTCAGTCTTTTCGATGACAAAAGTCATGTTCAAAGAGATGTAGGGGTTGCTTGTTTAGTACTTTAATTGCCAGGGTAAGCTGCTATTATTTTACAAGGCCGTTTACTGACCCCTTTGTCATGACTTTTTTTTTTATGTCACCGAAGCAAGAACGGCTGAGTGTTGCTCTCTCTTGAATTCGATCGTGAAATCGGTGAGTCAGTTTTAACAGAAAGAACTGATGTAGATCTGAACCTTGGACTCCGGGCAAGGTAGCTAAGAGATAAGTTTAAAGGATTTCTGATGCACCAATGACAACGTCACTCCGTGATCTGTTTGGTTTTGAGAGTGCCGTGCTTGTCATTTGCTGGAAGAGTAAAGCGGTGGAGTTAGCGTGAAAACTTGCGAGGCATGGCGACTTGTTTCATCCCTTGCCTTGTGCCGGCATTCGTATTATGCATAGCGTGTCTTTCTAACCCCTCCCCCCTCCCCCTCCCCCCTTCCCCAATTCTATCGACTTCTTTTGTGTGTGTGTGTGTGTGTGTGTGTGTGTGTGTGTGTGTGTGTGTGTGTGTGTGTGTGTGTGTGGTCGACAGACTTATCATGTTTTCTATTATATATATATATATATATTAATCGGTTAATGAGTGAAGATCGTGATAAACACACGGACATATAGGCTATTTGTGTGCATAGACCTTGAACGCGACAAGCGCTTGAAAGTGTTACACACGATTCTTGACATGCTTAACATCACCAGAGGAGCACGGCCAAAATGACTACAGTGTACTTCGTTTAATGGGTAGGGAAAGGGACCAACAGCTGAGGATCATTATCATTGGGTTTACAGTCTTTGCGAGACTGAATTGTTAGTAAGGAGTGTGTACATTTGCCTGCCAGTGCACTGTACTCGATTGCTGCAACATTGTGGGTGCTCCGTCATGAAATGCTGCTTGGTGAGTGACAAGTAGTGTACTGTATCTGTGCTGGAGTGAGACTGCTGTATTGGCCACACACTTTTCATGATTACTCTATGCAGGTGAATCGCAACACTCTCACATGGTTGGTGTGGAGCCGGTTAGGGAGGTAAGATCAGGTTACGTAAGGGTGTGTTAACAGGGTAAATTGACTCTCTGGCTGGCCTGCCTTGTGGTGTGAATGGAAGGATTGTGTGGGTCCAGTCACTGAACTCTTATCTCTTGGCATTCTCATGTATTCGTTTATCGGTAGAGTTAACTTTGTTTCTGTTGTGTTGGCAGTGGGTTTTCTTTCACTTTCTTTCTTTCTTTCTTTCTTTCTTTCTTTCTTTCTTCGTACGCAGGCTGACACTCCTGCGGACACTCCCAGCGTAGACAGGCAAGTACCAATCCCATCCACCCAACAAAGGGAGTGGAGCCCTGTGTGTATGACCTTTTTTATCCCGCCATTAAGGCAGCCACACTCCAACTTCGGGAAGGTGCATGGTATGTGTAACGAGTCATCCATACCAACGGCCAAACTGGCCTTCTCTTGTTGGTGATGTTGGTGAAAGTTGGTGATGGGATTTTACGTGTGTGCAAGATGTTATGCGTGCGTTCACACACGGAACCTCGGTTTTATAGTCTCATTCAGAGGACTGTATGGAAAATGGAGTCCGAACCAATGTTAACTCCGAGGGAAAAATCCACCTGTACCGAAACGGCCCGGCGGAGATTCGAACCCGCAACACCGGATCACGAGTCCGGCGCTCTATTCTCATTCTGGGCTATTCCGGCCCCCTCTTTTAGTTTGAGGTATTAAAGCACGTAGGTGTGGCCGTTGTAGTTCTATCCAGACTGTTGTTGAATTGTCATCCTATAGGAGATTATTTTCTTGGCAGGCTGTGAGATAGCCGCCTTTTCTTTCTTTTTTTTTTTCTTTCTTTCTTTCTTTCTTTCTTTTTTCAGGTTCGGCCGTATTACTACACTCTTCACGACTCACTATGACGCACTGCATATTAAGTGGGAAACTACCGAAAAAGAAACTTGTTAGACAGATGAAGAGTGGTTTGCAACACAACCAACAACACTGCATGCATTCCAACACTCCAGATCCAATGCTTTCTGTAACATCGTACCAAGCTCCGCTCACCCTCTACACACGCATACATACATGGATACATACATACATACATACATACATACATACATACATACATACATACATACATACATGCATACATGCATACATACATACATACATACATACATACATACATACATACATGCATGCATACATACATACGTACATGGATACATACATACATACATGCATACATACATACGTACATGGATACATACATACATACATACATACATACATACATACATACATACATACATACATACATACATACATACATACATGCATACATGCATGCATGCATTGACCGACTGTCGGACGGACAGGCAAACATATGTAGATTGGACCATTACATCGGAGCAGTGTACGACCATTAGACATTCAAAGAGCTGAAACGAGCGGGAGAAATGGGAAATTGGCTTTTGCTTATGAATGAACGCCATCGATTGGCAAACATGCTGTGCAGTAATCGTCTTCATAAAGTGAAAAGATAAAAATTCAGCACACATGTTTGCCAATCAATGAGAAGCGCAGCTTTCTTCTTCTTCTTCTCTTCTTCTTCTTCTTCTTCTTCTTCTTCTTCTTTATGTGCATTGGACACACCATTAGATGGTTTAAAAGATGTGCAAGCAAAATTAATGGCAAAACGAATTTGGAGTGTGTGTGTGTGTGTGTGTGAGTGTGTGTGTGTGTGTGTGTGTGTGTGTGTGTGTGTGTGTGTGTGTGTGTGTGTATGCGTGCGTGCGTGCGTGCGTGCGTGTGTGCGTGTGTGTGTGTGTGTGTGTGTGTGTGTGTGTGTGTGTGTGTGTGTGTGTGTGTGTGTGGGCGTGCGTGCGTGCGTGCGTGCGTGCGTGCGTGTGTGTGTGTGTGTGTGTGTGTGTGTGTGTGTGTGTGTGTGTGTGTGTGTGCGTGCGTGATGTTGTGTTGTGTTAGGTGTGTGTGTGTGTGTATGTGTGTGTGTGCGTGTATATGCGTGCGTGCGTGCGTGCGTGCGTGCGTGCGTGCGTGCGTGCGTGTGTGTGTGTGTGTGTGTGTGTGTGTGTGTGTGTGTGTGTGTGTGTGTGTGTGGTGTGTGTGCGTGCGTGCGCGCGTGCGCGTGCGTGCGTGCGTGCGCGTGTGTGTGTGTGTGTGTGCGTGATGTTGTGTTGTGTTAGGTGTGTGTGTGTGTGTGTGTGTGTGTGTGTGTGTGTGTGTGTGTGTGTGTGTGCCCGCGCGCGCCCGCGCGAACGCTGTGCATATATTTTACGTTATTTTATTTGTCTTTGGACTCACTTTTTAGAAAAAAAGTATATTTAAGGAAAACGGTAAAAACTTCTTCAACAATTTATCCTTTAACGATTCATTCATTCCTCCCCCTCCCCCTCCTCTCTCTCCTTCTCCTCTTTCTGCTCCTCCTCTTCCTCCTCCTCCTCCCCCTCTTCCTCCTCCTCCTTCTCTCCCCTCTTTCACCTCTCCCTCCTCCTCCTTCTCTTCCTCATACTTCAAAGCAATGAAAATAATAAACCTGGCAATGTTTGCTAGCCAGCGCCAGAGCGCAGTCTTCTCCCGGCAAAAATCATAACGGAGCGATGTTTTGCAAATCGATGACATTGTTGGACCGCTGAAGGCCGAACTCTCAACTCCACCCCCCCCCTCCCCAACCCTCCCCCCCAACCCCCCCTCCCCACCCCACACCCTTCCCACCCCCAGTCATTCAGGCTTTTGGAAGGTTTGTACACTCCCATCACAATCATCGAGTTTTCCACCAATGGTATTGACGTGCATGTTATGCTTGGTTGGGGTTGGAGAGGTGCTTGGGAGGTGTATGTATATATGCCTAGGGAGGGAGGAGGGGAGGGAAGATAGTCGGGGCTGTTTGTGTGTGGGAAGGAGGGAGGGGGAGGGAGAGGGGGGTAGAGGAGGGTTCAGGCTTTAGTGATGGTAATTAGGCGCCGCTGGATAGGAGGGGACGGTACAGGGGAAGGGTGGGGATGGGGATGGGAGGTCTACGGCGGCAGGTGGGGGATGGGGGTCAATAGGCGCTGCTTGGAAGAAGTTGGGGTCGGAGCGGTACATAAGGCACTGCTAGCTAGCTAGGGTGGGACGTGGGGGTGGGGTGGGGGTGGGGGGTGGGACGTGGAGGTGGGGTGGAGGTGGGGGTGGGACGTGGGGGTGGGGTTGGGGTGGGGGGTGGGAGCTGTACGTAAGGCACTGCTAGCTAGCTAGGGTGGGACGTGGGGGTGGGGTGGGGGTGGGGGTGGGACGTGGAGGTGGGGTGGAGGTGGGGGTGGGACGTGGAGGTGGGGTGGAGGTGGGGGTGGGACGTGGGGGTGGGGTTGGGGTGGGGGGTGGGAGCTGTACGTAAGGCACTGCTAGCTAGCTAGGGTGGGACGTGGGGGTGGGGTGGGGGTGGGGGTGGGGGGTGGGAGCGGTACGTAAGGCACTGCTAGCTAGCTAGGGTGGGACGTGGGGGTGGGGTGGGGGTGGGGGTGGGGGGTGGGAGCGGTACGTAAGGCACTGCTAGCTAGCTAGGGTGGGACGTGGGGATGGGATGGGGGTGGGAGGTGGGAGCGGCACGTAAGGCACTGCTAGCTAGCTAGGCTGGGACGTGGGGGGGGGGGGGGGGGAGGGCGGTAGGGTCGGGGCGGTACGTAAGGCACTGCTAACTAGCTAGGGTGGGACGTGGGGGTGGGGGTGGGAGCGGTATATAAGGCACTGCTAGCTAGCTAGGCTGGGACGTGGGGGAGGGGGGGGGGGTGGCGGTGGGGGGGGGGAAGCGGTACGTAAGGCACTGCTAGCTAGCTAGGGTGGGACGTGGGGGAGGGGGGGGGGGCGGTGGGGGGGGGGGGGGAGCGGTACGTAAGGCACTGCTACTAGCTAGGGTGGGACGTTGGGGGGGGGGGGGGGGTGGGAGCGGTACATAAGGCACTGCTAGCTAGCTAGGCTGGGACGTTGGGGGGGGTGGGTGGGGGGGAGGTGGGAGCGGTACATAAGGCACTGCTAGCTAGCTGGGGTGGGACGTTGGGGGGTGGGGGTGGGAGCGGTACATAAGGCACTGCTAGCTGCTAGGCTGGGACGTTTAGGGGGGGTGGGTGGGGGGGGGGGAGGTGGGATGGGGTGCATAAGGCACTGCTAGCTAGCTAGGTGGGACGGGGGGAGGGGGTGGGTGGCGGTGGTGTTGCGGTACGAAAGGCACTGCTAGCTAGCTAGGGTGGGACGTTGGGGGGGTGGGGGTGGGAGCGGTACATAAGGCACTGCTAGATAGCTAGGGTGGGACGTTGGGGGGGTGGGGTGGGGGGGGAGGTGGGAGCGGTACATAAGGCACTGCTAGCTAGCTAGGCTGGGACGTTGGGGGTGGGTGGGTGGGGGGGGGGGAGTGGGAGCGGTACATAAGGCACTGCTAGCTAGCTAGGGTGGGACGTTGGGGTGGGGGGTGGGGTGGGGGGAGGTGGGAGCGGTACATAAGGCACTGCTAGCTAGCTAGGGTGGGACGTTGGGGTGGGGGGTGGGGTGGGGGGGAGGTGGGAGCGGTGCATAAGGCACTGCTAGCTAGCTAGGGTGGGACGTTGGGGGGGAGGAGGTGGGAGTGGTGCATAAGGCACTGGTAGCTAGCTAGTGTGGGACGTTGGGGGGGGGGGGGGGGGAGGGAGGTTGGGAGCGGTGCATAAGGCACTGGTAGCTAGCTAGGGTGGGACGTTGGGGGGGAGGGAGGTGGGAGTGGTGCATAAGGCACTGGTAGCTAGCTAGGGTGGGACGTTGGGGGGGAGGGAGGTGGGAGGGGTGCATAAGGCACTGCTAGCTAGCTAGGGTAAGACGTTGGGGGGGTGGGGTGGGGGGGGAGGTGGGGAGGGTGCATAAGGCACTGCTAGCTAGCTAGGGTAAGACGTTGGGGGGGGTGGGGTGGGGGGGGAGGTGGGAGCGGTACATAAGGCACTGCTAGCTAGCTAGGGTGGGACATTGGGGGGTGAGGGGTGGGAGCGGTACATAAGGCACTGCTAGCTAGCTAGGGTGGGACGTTTGGGGGGGTGGGGTGGGGGGGAGGTGGGAGCGGTGCATAAGGCACTGCTAGCTAGCTAGGGTGGGACATTGGGGGTGAGGGGTGGGGAGGTACATAAGGCACTGCTAGCTAGCTAGGGTGGGACGTTGGGGGGGTGGGGTGGGGGGAGGTGGGAGCGGTACATAAGGCACTGCTAGCTAGCTAGGGTGGGACGTTGGGGGGGTGGGGTGGGGGGGAGGTTTGAGAGCGGTACATAAGGAACTGCTAACTAGCTAGGGTGGGACATTGGGGGGTGGGGGGTGGGAGCGGTACATAAGGCACTGCTAGCTAGCTAGGGTGGGACATTGGGGGGTGGGGGGTGGGAGCGGTACATAAGGCACTGCTAGCTAGCTAGGGTGGGACGTTGGGGGGTGGGGGGGAGGTGGGAGCGGTGCATAAGGCACTGCTAGCTAGCTAGGGTGGGACGTTGGGGGGTGGGGTGGGGGGGAGGTGGGAGCGGTACATAAGGCACTGCTAGCTAGCTAGGGTGGGACGTTGGGGGGGGGGGGGGGGTGGGAGCGGTACATAAGGCACTGCTATCTAGCCAGGGTGGGACGTTGGGGGTGGGTGGGGGGGAGGTGGGAGCGGTACATAAGCACTGCTAGCTAGCTAGGGTGGGACGTTGGGAGGGTGGGGGTGGGCGCGGTACATAAGGCATTGCTAGCTAGCTAGGGTGGGACGTTGGTGGGGTGGGGGGGAGGTGGGAGCGGTACATAAGGCACTGCTAGCTAGGTAGGGTGGGACGTTGAGGGGGTGGGGTGGGGGGGGGGGGGGAGCGGTGCATAAGACACTGCTAGCTAGCTAGGGTGGGACGTTGGGTGGGGGTGGGGGGGGAGGTGGGAGCGGTACATAAGGCACTGCTAGCTAGCTAGGGTGGGACGTTGGGGGGTGGGGGGGAGGTGGGAGCGGTACATAAGGCACTGCTAGCTAGCTAGGGTGGGACGTTGGGGGGGGGTGGGGTGGGAGGGTGGGGGGAGCGGTACATAAGGCACTGCTAGCTAGCTAGAGTGGGACGTTGGGGGGGTGGGGGTGGGAGCGGTACATAAGGCACTGCTAGCTAGCTAGGGGGGGACGTTGGGGGGTGGGGTGGGGGGGAGGTGGGAGCGGTACATAAGGCACTGCTAGCTAGCTAGGGTGGGACGTTGAGGGGGTGGGGTGGGGGGGAGGTGGGAGCGATACATAGGGCACTGCTAGCTAGCTAGAGTGGGACGTTGGGGGGGTGGGGGTGGGTGGGAGCGGTACATAAGGCACTGCTAGCTAGCTAGGGTGGGACGTTGGGGGTGGGTGGTGGGGGGGGAGGGTGGGAGCGGTGCATAAGGCACTGCTAGCTAGCTAGGGTGGACGTTGGGGGTGGGGGGGGAGGTGGGAGCGGTACAAAAGGGCACTGCTAGCTAGCTAGGGTGGGACTTTGGGGGGCCCGGGGGGAGGTGGGAGCGGTGCATAAGGCATTTGCTAGCTAGCTAGTGTGGGACGTTGGGGGGTGGGGGTGGGAGCGGTACATAAAGCACTGCTAGCTAGCTAGGGTGGGACGTTGGGGGGTGGGGGTGGGTGGAAGCGGTGCATAACGCACTGCTAGCTAGCTAGGGTGGGACGTTGGGGGGGGTGGGGTGGGTGGAAGCGGTGCATAAGGCACTGCTAGCTAGCTAGATAGGGTGGACGTTGGAGGGGTGGGGGGGGGGTGGGAGTGGTGCATAAGGCACTGTTAGCTAGCTAGGGTGGGACGTTGGGGGGGTGGGGTGGGGGTGGGTGGAAGCGGTGCATAAGGCACTGTTAGCTAGCTAGGGTGGGACGTTGGGGGGTGGGGTGGGGGTGGGTGGGAGTGGTGCATAAGGCACTGTTAGCTAGCTAGGGGGGACGTTGGGGGGGTGAGGGTGGGAGCGGTACTTTAAGGCACTGCTAGCTAGCTAGGGTGGGACGTTGGGGGGTGGGGTGGGGGTGGGTGGAAGCGGTGCATAAGGCACTGCTAGCTAGCTAGGATGGGACGTTGGGGGGTGGGGGTGGGTGGGAGTGGTACATAAGGCACTGCTAGCTAGCTAGGTGTGGACGTTGGGGTGGTGGGGTGGGGGTGGGTGGAAAGCGGTGCATAAGGCACTGCTAGCTAGCTAGGGTGGGACGTTGGGGGGGTTGGGGGTGGGTGGGAGCGGTGCATAAGGCACTGCCAGCTAGCTAGGGTGGGACGTTGGGGGGTGGGGGTGGGAGCGGTACATAAGGCACTGCTAGCTAGCTAGGGGGGGACGTTGGGGGGTGGGGTGGGGGTGGGTGGAAGCGGTGCATAAGGCACTGCTAGCTAGCTAGGGTGGGACGTTGGGGGTGGGGTGGGGGTGGGTGGAAGCGGTGCATAAGGCACTGCTAGCTAGCTAGATAGGGTGGGACTTTGGAGGGGTGGGGGTGGGTGGGAGTGGTGCATAAGGCCTGAAAGCTAGCTAGGGGGGGACGTTGGGGGGTTGGTGGGGGTGGGTGGAAGCGGTGCATAAGGCACTGCTAGCTAGCTAGGGTGGGACGTTGGGGGGTTGGTGGGGGTGGGTGGAAGCGGTGCATAAGGCACTGCTAGCTAGCTAGGGTGGGACGTTAAGGGGGTGGGGTGGTGGAAGCGGTGCATAAGGCACTGCTAGCTAGCTAGGGTGGGACGTTAAGGGGGTGGGGGGGGTGGGAGCGGTGCATAAGGCACTGCCAGCTAGCTAGGGTGGGACGTTGGGGGGGGGGTGGGGTGGGAGCGGTACATAAGGCACTGCTAGCTAGCTAGGGTGGGACGTTGGGGGGTGGGGTGGGTGGGAGTGGTGCATAAGGCACTGCTAGCTAGCTAGCGTGGGACGTTGGGGGGAGTGGGGGGGTGGGAGCGGTACATAAAGCACTGCTAGCTAGCTAGGGTGGGATGTTGGGGGGGTGGGGGTGGGTGGGAGTGGTGCATAAGGCACTGCTAGCTAGCTAGCGTGGGACGTTCGGGGGGGAGTGGGGGGTGGGAGCGGTGCATAAGGCACTGCTAGCTAGCTAGGTGGGATCGGTACATAAGGCACTGCTAGCTAGCTAGGGTGGGAAGTTAAAAGGGTGGGGGTGGGGGGTGGGAGCGGTACATAAGGCACTGCTAGCTAGCTAGGGTGGACATTGGGGGGGGTGGGGTGGGGGTGGGCGTAGGGAGCGGTACATAAGGCACTGCTAACTAGCTAGGGTGGGACGTTGGGGGGTGGGTGGGGGGTGGGAGCGGTACATAAGCACTGCTAGCTAGCTAGGGTAGGATGTTGGGGGGTGGGGTGGGGGGTGGGAGCGGTACATAAGGCACTGCTAGCTAGCTAGGGTGGGACGTTGGGGGGGGGGTGTGGGAGCGGTACATAAGGCACTGCTAGCTAGCTAGGGTGGGATGTTGTGGGGGTTGGGGGGGGGGGTGGGAGCGGTACATAAGGCACTGCTAGCTAGCTAGGGTGGGACGTTGGGGGGTGGGGTGGGGGGGAAGTTGGGAGCTGTGCATAAGGCATTGCTAGCTAGCTAGGGTGGGACGTGGGGGAGGGGGGGTGGCGGTGGGGTGGGAGCGGTACATAAGGCACTGCTCGCTAGCTAGGGTGGGACGTTGGGGGTTGGGGGTGCGAGCGGTACATAAGGCACTGCTAGCTAGCCAGGGTGGGACGTTGGGGGGGTGGGGTGGGAGGGAGGTGGGAGCGGTGCATAAGGCACTGTTAGCTAGCTAGGGTGGGACGTTGGGGGGGTGGGGTGGGGGGAGGTGGGAGCGGTACATAAGGCACTGCTAGCTAGCTAGGGTGGGACGTTGGGGGGTGTGGTGGGGGGAGGTGGGAGCGGTGCATAAGGCACTGCTAGCTAGCTAGGGTGGGACGTAGGGGGGGTGGGGTGGGGTGGTGCATAAGGCACTGCTACTAGCTAGGGGGGACGTTGGGGGGGTGGGGTGGGGGGGAGGTGGGGCGGTGCATAAGCATGCTAGCTATAGGGTGGGACGTTGGGGGTGGGGTGGGAGCGGTACATAAAGCACGCTAGCTAGCTAGGTGGGACGTTGGGGGGTGGGGGTGGGTGGGTGGTGATACGCTGTAGTAGCTAGGGTGGGACGTGGGGGGGGGGGGGGGTGGAGCGGACATAAGCACGCTAGCTAGCGGGTGGGACGTTGGGGGGGTGGGTGGGGGAGGTGGGACGTACGTAAGGCATTAGTAGTAGGTGGGACGTTGGGGGGTGGGGGTGGGAGCGGTACATAAGGTACTGTAGTAGCTAGGGTGGACGTTGGGGGGTGGGGGTGGGTGGGAGGTGCATACGCATGCTAGTAGAGGTGGGACTTGGGGGGGGGGGGGGGGGGGGAGCGGTAATAAGGCCTCTAGCTAGCTAGGTGGGACGTGGGGGTAGGGGGGGGGTGGGAGCGGTCATAAGGCATGTTAGCTAGTAGGGTGGGACTTGGGGGGTGGGGTGGGGTGGGAGCGTACATAAGGTGCTAGCTAGCTAGGGTGGAGTTGGGGGGTGGGGTGGGGGTGGAGCGGTACATAAGGCACTGTAGCTACTAGGGTGGACGTTGGGGGGTGGGGTGGGGAGCGGTCTGGATGTAGTAGCTAGGTGGCGTTGGGGGTGGTGGGGGTGGGTGGGAGCAGAAATAAGGCACTGCTAGTAGTAGGGTGGGACGTTGGGGGTGGGGTGGGGGGGTACGTAGTAGGCATGTCTAGCTAGGGTGGAGTTGGGGGGTGGGGGTGGGAGCGGTACTAAGGCATGCTAGCTACTAGGGTGGGACTTTGGGGTTGGGGGTGGTGGGGCGGTGATAAGGCCTGCTAGCTAGCTAGGGTGGGACTTTGGGGGTGGGGGGGGAGGGGGGCGGTGCATAAGGCACTGCTAGTAGCTAGGGTGGGACGTTGGGGTGGGGGTCGGGTGGGGGTGGGTGGGGGGGAGGGGGAGCGGTGAAAGCACTGTGTAGCTAGTGTGGAGTGGGGGTGGGGTGGGAGCGGTCAAAGCCGCTAGCTAGCTGGTGGGAGTTGGGGGATGAGGGGGGGGGTGGAGCGTATAAGGCACTGCTAGTGCTAGGGGGGGACTTGGGGGGGGGTGGGGGTGGGGGGAGGTGATAAGCATGTAGTAGTAGTGGGACGTTGGGGGTGGGGTGGGAGCGGTCAAAGCCTGTAGTAGCTGGGTGGGACTGGTGGGGTGGGGTGGGGGGGGTGGGAGGGTCATAAGGCACTGTAGCTAGCTAGGGTGGGATGGGGGGTGGGGTGGAGCGTCTAGCACTGCTAGCAGCTAGGGTGGGACGTTGGGGTGGTGGGAGGGCTGGGTGGGTGGGGCTAGGGGAGCGTAGCTAGTAGGTGGGACGTGCGGGGCGTGGCGTGGGGTGGAGGGTACATAGGATGCTGTAGCTAGGGTGGGACGTTGGGGAGGGGTGGGGGGTGGGGGGGGGATAGGGCTGCTGGTGCTAGGTGGGAGTAGGGGGGGTGGGGGGTGGGGGGGTGGGAGCGGTAGCATAAGGCACTGCTAGTAGCTAGGTGGGACGTTGGGGGTGGGTGGGGGGGGTGGGCGGTACATAAGGACTGCTAGCTAGCTAGGGTGGGACTTGGGGGGGTGGGGTGGGGGGGTGGAGCGGTACATTAGACGCTGCTAGCTAGCTAGGGTGGGCGTGGGGGGTGGGGTGGGGGGGTTGGAGCGGTGCTAAGCATGCTAGCTAGCTAGGGTGGGACGTTGGTGGGGGGTGGGGGTGGGAGCGGTACAAAAGGCACTGCTAGCTAGCTAGGGTGGGACGTTGGGGGTGGTTGGGGTGGGGGTGGGAAGCGGTGCATAAGGCAGTAGCTAGCTAGCTAGGGGGGAGTTGGGGTGGGGGGGTGGGGTGGAGCGCTAGTAAGGACTGCTTCGCTGCTGGGTGGGACGTTGGGGGGTGGGGGGGGAGCGTGAAAAGCACTGTTGGTAGTAGGGTGGGGGGGGGGTGGGGGGGTGTAGGGAGCGGTAGCAAAGGCATGCAGCTAGGGGTGTGACGTTGGGGGGGTGGGGGTGGGAGCGTACATAAGGCACTAGCTGGCTAGCGGGTGGGACGTTGGGGGGTGGGGTGTGGGGGGAGGTGGGCGACTAGGCACTGCTAGCTAGCTAGGTGGGACGTTGGGGGGGGTGGGGGGTGGGAGCGGTACATAAGGCACTGCTAGCTAGCAGGGTGGGGTTTGGGGGGTGGGGGGTGGGTGGGAGTGGGCATAAGGCACTGCTAGTGAGGTGGGGTTGGGGGGGGGGGGTGGGGGTGCATACACTGTGAGGGTGGGACGGTGACTAAGGCCTGCAGTAGTGGGTGGGAAGGTTGAAGGGGTGGGGGTGGAGGGTTGAACGGTACATAAGGCACTGCTGTATGTGGGTGGGACGATTGGGGGGGGATGGGATTGGGGGGTGGGGGTGGGGGTAAGGACTGTAGCTAGCAGGGTGGGACGTTGGGGGGTGGGGTGGGGTTGGGAGCGTACAAGTGCTAGTAGCTAGGGTAGGACGTTGGGGGGTGGGGGGTGGGGTGGGAGCGTACTAAGGCACGCTAGCGTAGCTAGGTTGGGGACGTTGGGGGTGGGGGGGTGTGAAGCGTACATAAGGCAGCGAGGGGGATGGGTGGGGGTGGGGGGTGGGGGGTGGGGCGGTACATAAGCATGCTAGCTAGCTAGGGTGGGCGTTGGGGGGGGGGGTGGGGGAGTGGTGCGTGGATGCATAAGCATGCTAGCTAGTAGGGGGTGGGGGGGGGGTGGGGGGGCGGTGGTGGAGCGGTACATAAGGCACTGTCGCTAGCTAGGGTGGGTGGGGGGGTGGGGGGTGGCGCGGTACTAAGGCGCTACTAGCTGGGGTGGGACGTTGGGGGGGGTGGGATAGAGGAGCGGGGTGATTAGGCACTGGTAGCTGCTAGGGTGGGAGGTTGGGGCGTGTGGGGAGAGGTGGGAGCGGTAAAGGCACGCTAGTAGCTATGGGACTGGGGTGGGGGAGTGGGGGGGGGGTGGGGGGGGGAGGTGGGGGGGTTGGATGGTCTAGGGTGGGATTTGGGGGGTGGGGGGGGGGGGGGGGGTGAAAGGGTGCTAGCTAGCTAGGGGGGGGGGGGGGGGGGTGGGGGGACTAAAGCTAATGTAGGGTGGGATTTTGGGGGGGGGTGGGGGGTGGGGGAAGGGGTGGGGGCACTGCTAGCTAGAAAAGGGTGGGATTTGGGGGGGGTGGGGGGGGGGAGCGGTCTGGACGCGCTGTGGGGGGGTTGGGGGGTGGGTGGGGGGGGGGAAAAGGTTTGCAGGGGGATTTGGGGGGGGGGGGGTTTGGGGGGGGGGAGGGGTTTAAAAACCCAAGCTAGTGAGGGGGGGGGGGGGGGGGGGGTGGGGGGGGTAAAACACTGCTAGCTAGCTAGGGTGGGACATTTGGGGGGGTGGGGGGGGGGGGGGGGGTGGGAGCGGTACATAAGGCACTGCTAGCTAGCTAGGGTGGGACGTTGGGGGGTGGGGTGGGGGGTGGGAGCGGTACATAAGGCACTGCTAGCTAGCTAGGGTAGGACGTTGGGGGGGTGGGTGGGGGGGGGTGGGAGCGGTACAAAAGGCACTGTAGCTAGCTAGGGTGGGACGTTGGGGGTGGGGGGGTGTGGGAGCGGTACATAAAGGCATGCTAGCTAGCTAGGATGGGATGTTGTGGGGGTTGGGGGTGGGGGGTGGGAGCGGTACATAAGGCATGCTAGCTAGCTAGGGTGGGACGTTGGGGGGTGGGGTGGGGGGAAGGTGGGAGCTGTGCATAAGGCACTGCTAGCTAGCTAGGGTGGGACGTGGAGGAGGGGGGGGGGCGGTGGGGTGGGAGCGGTACATAAGGCACTGCTCGCTAGCTAGGGTGGGACGTTGGGGGGGTGGGGGTGGGAGCGGTACATAAGGCACTGCTCACTAGCTAGGGTGGGACGTTGGGGGGGTGGGGGTGGGAGCGGTACATAAGGCACTGCTAGCTAGCTAGGGTGGGACGTTGGGGGGTGTGGTGGGGGGGAGGTGGGAGCGGTGCATAAGGCACTGCTAGCTAGCTAGGGTGGGACGTTGGGGGGGTGGGGTGGGGGTGGGTGGGAGCGGTACATAAGGCACTGCTAGCTAGATAGGGTTGGCTCGTCCCAAGATGGGGAAAAAAAGGGGGCAGCAGAGGGACATCCGGAGTCATGAACCGGGTGTGGCCCAATATATCCCCCCCCCCCCTAGATTGTCAGGAGATAAGGACCGAAACATTGCTTGAAGGTGGCTTCTCTTCAGAGGACTCTCTGCTGCCACGCTCTCCACGAGTTTCTTTCTACTACTAGTCATTATCGTCATTACCATCACCAACATCAGTGTCATAAAGCAAAGAAAATGTGGGCCACAGACTAAATCACTTGTCACAAATCCCACCAGCCCATACTTTTCTTCTTCTTTTTTCAAACCTAGTTTTAGATCACTATCATAGGTCAGGTGACCACACGGGGTCTTTTCGGGGCATATACTTTACTGATATTTGTTACTTTACTGATATTTGTATCTACAGGAAAGAATGCCATCTCATTTATTTAGCGTTACGGGTCATACATCACTTAAGATAAATACGTTTGAAAATATGAAGACAAACAGAGACAACTAAATATGCAGACAGAGGCGTCTTGATTTAAAGACAGATGGAGATTCCTCGATGGATAAACAGACAGATAAACTACAACAGATGGAGATTCCTCGATGGATAAACAGACAGATAAACCTAGAAATGAAAGCAGAGGCACCTTGATGTCACGAAGGATGGAAAGACCTAGACACGAAGACAGTCAGAGATATCTAAATGTGAATCCAGATGGAGACTCATGTACATGTGTACAGACAGGCGAGCACAAACAGATATATAGAAGCCTATGAAGAATAACTGGTAAGTTTAGGTTGAGGTTTCACTGTTATCCAGGAGGTCTTCATGCGTGCATACACGCTGCATCACATCATCATTATCATCACCATTTTCATCACCGTCATCATCATCACCACCACCATCATCATCGTCATCATCATCATCATCATCATCATCATCGTCGTCATCATGATTACATCTGCATCACATCTGCTCAATCATCATCATTATCATCTCATCATTATAATTATCGTTATTTTTTTCATAACATTTCTACTGTACACAAATGTGCTTCCGTCTTTCCCATCCTTCATGATTAATTATACTTCTTCCTTGTACTGACGTATTCAAACACGGGCTCTTTTGTCCGATTTTCAGCTCCCTCGTTTTGAGCTGTGGCTTTTTCTGGAGAGAGAGAGAGAGAGAGAGAGAGAGAGAGAGAGAGAGATGTGGTCAAGCAATGATCCAGCCTTACACGTTCACTGAAGAATCAACTTCACATCTCCACAGACCAACTCATCAAACACAAACACCCGATCTCCGCTGTGGGAGAGAAGCAAGCAGGCATCAACTGCCGCCATTACCCCGCCATGGCATATCCCACAATTCCACGGGTCACTGACCGGGTGCCCTTTTCTGCGGAACAACTCTCCTTTGGGGACAGGAATTCATGAAAAGAGGTTTGGGTCTGCCGCCACTGGTAAACTGATCTGCCGCGAGGGACGAGAGAGGAGTGAGAGGGGTCCGGAGGGGACAGGGGTATAACACTGGGGGGATTTGACGGATAATGCGGAGGAGTGCGGGAGTAAGTGACAGCGAGAAGAACACATAAAAGCGAGAAGAACACATGGCAAAGTTCCAGCTGTAGGCCTACTACTAACATCAGAAGACAGCAAGTTATGTATGCATTGTGTTCTTTACTAGACAGAAAAAAATATCTCTCAGTATGGTCTCACTGAACTGAAGTTCTGAACAACACAGTCAGTAACATGGATGAATTACATTTAGGCCTATATAGAGGCTGATCGAAAAGTCTTGACTACTTATTTGTTGAAATAGAGAAGAGAAGTGCCATTGCACGTGGAGCTTTCCGAGTCCTTCAAAGTACTCTTCTTCTCTCTCCGCAGAGTGTCAGCCTCTTCAGCCCCGGGTCCAATGGTGTTTGGACAGTCTGACGGAGGGAAGGTAGCAAGCAAGCTGTGATTCCGCTGCTTCCCCCCCCCCCCCCCCCCCCCCCCCCCAAGTCCTGGACTGTTGAAAACTTCTTGCCTGTCAGGTTTGGCTTCGGAAGAGGAACAGTATGGTGAGGGAGAGAGAACTTGGATTGTTATTCTTGTATATTGGTTGTCCCCCTCCCCCTCCCGCCTTCTCTCTCTCTCTCTCTCTCTCTCTCTCTCTCTCTCTCTCTCTCTCTCTCTCTCTCTCTCTCCTGTCGGCAATAGAATGAGACTTACAATGTTTTCATGTTGAAGATTATTAAACTAGGCATAAAATAGTCATCCATGAGAATTATATATCAATCAATTAATCAATCAGTCACTCTCTCTCTCTCTCTCTCTCTCTCTCTCTCTCTCTCTCTCTCTCTCTCTCTCTCTCTCTCTCTCTTCTGTTTGTTGTGTGTGTGTGTGTGTGTGTGTGTGTGTGTGTGTGTGTGTGTGTGTGTGTGTGTGTGTGTGTGTGTGAGGAGAGAGAGAGAGAGAGAGAGAGAGAGAGAGAGAGGAGAGAGAGAGAGAGAGAGAGAGAGAGAGAGAGAGAGAGAGAGAGACCCATTTGTCCCGTTCTATCCTGCAGTGCCCCTTTTCAGATTCTTCCCCAGTCTCTTCTCGCTACCATGTTATTTTGTGCAACATTGTTATCTCCCTTTCCCTCCTTTTTGAGCTGCATCTCCACCGGGGACTGGTGGAGATGTTGAGACCCCATCTGATAGCATCGATTGTCGCACAACAGAACTCATTCTTCCAGATCCGCACGCGGTGATTGTCAGATTATGCATCCCACTGAACGGAATGATAGCTTCACTAAGCGTGTGTAATCGTTAACGGGAAGCTGATAGGCCTGGTTTTTCCAGCAGAAATCTGATCGACCTCATTTTTCAACAGCAAGCAGATAGAGCCGCTCTTCCAACGTGACGCAGAGAGACCTGGTTTTTTGTTTTTGTTTTAAAAAGGAAGCTGGTATACCTGATCTTTCAACGAGCAGATAATAGACCTGAAGCTGAGAGGCCTGATAACATCAAGCTGAGAGGCTCGATTTTCCAATGCATCAAGCTGAGAGGCCCGATTTTCCAATGCATCAAGCTGAGAGGCCCAATTTTCCAATGCATAAAGCTGAGAGGCCCAATTTTCCAATGCATCAAGCTGAGAGGCCTGATTTTTTCAATACATCAAGCTGAGAGGCCTGGTTTTCCAATGCATCAAGCTGAGAGGCCTGATTTTTCAATACATCAAGCTGAGAGGCCTGGTTTTCCAGTACATCAGCTGAGAGGTCTGATTTTCCAATACGTCAAGCTGAGAGGCCTGGTTTTTCAATACATCATGTTAAGAGGCCTGGTTTTCCAATACATCAGCTGAGAGGCCTGATTTTTCAATGCGTCAAGCTGAGAGGCCTGGTTTTCCAATACATCAACTGAGAGACCTGATTTTCCAATACATCAAGCTGAGAGGCCTGGTTTTCCAATACATCAGCTGAGAGGCCTGATTTTCCAATACATCAAGCTGAGAGGCCTGCTTTTTCAACACAGCAAGCTGATGTACTCAGTTTGTTTTTCAACACAGACAGCTGATATGCCTGGTTTCCAACAGGAAGCAGACAAATCTGGTTTTTTCAACAACAAACTGATTAATCTGGTTTTCCAAGATCAAAGTGATATACCTGATTTTTCAACATCACCCTGATAAAACCGGTTTTCTAACGCCAAGTTGATAAGCCTGGCTTTTCAATATCAAACTGATAGAATTTGGTTTTCCAACATCAGATTGATGAACTTGCTTTTCCAGAATCAAATTGATAAACCAGCTTTTCTAATATCAAACTGATGAACCTGTTTCCCAAAATTAAACAGACAAAGCCGCTTTCCACCATCAAACTGATAAACCTAGTTTTCGAATACCTAACTGAGAAACTTTGTTTTTCAACATCAAACTGAGAAACCATGTTTGTCAACATCAAACTGAGAAACTTTATCTGTCAACATCAAACTGAGAAACTTCATTAGTCAACATCAAACTGAGAAACTTCATTAGTCAACATCAAACTGATAAACTTTGTTTTTCAACATCAAACTGAGAAACTTTGTTTTTCAGCATCAAACTGAGAAAATTTGTTTTTCAACATCAAACTGAGAAACTTGGTTTTTCAACATGAAACTGAGAAACTTGGTTTTTCAACATCAAATTGAGAAACTTTGTTTTCCAACATTAACCTGATAAACCTGGTTTTGCAACACCAAATAGATAAACCAGCTTTTCCGACACCAAAGTGATAAAACTTGGTTTTCCAACATCAGACTGATAAACTTTGCTTATGAATATCAAAGTGATAAAATATGATTTTCCAACATCAAAACTGAGAAACCCCGTTTTCCAACATCAAACTGATGAATCTCCTTTTCCAACATCAAACTGATACACTTGGTTTTCCAATAGGAAGATGGTAAAGTTTGTTTTCAAAAAAGAGATGGTAAAGCTGGTTTTCCAAAATAGCACGGTCTTGTCAAAAGCATATATAGACACGGTGAGTCTCGTTTTGACCTATTGGTGGAGCTGCCATTCTTGCCCAACACCAGTTCAACTCTCTTCTTCCTGTGGTCTGTTAACCGTACTGTGGATTGCTGGTAGTGGTCAGTGTCTTCCTGTGGTCTGTTAACCGCACTGTGGATTGCCGGTAGTGGTCAGTGTCTTCCTGTGGTCTGTTAACCGTACTGTGGATTGCTGGTAGTGGTCAGTGTCTTCCTGTGGTCTGTTAACCGTACTGTGGATTGCTGGTAGTGGTCAGTGTCTTCCTGTGGTCTGTTAACCGCACTGTGGATTGCCAGTAGTGGTCAGTGTCTTCCTGTGGTCTGTTAACCGTACTGTGGATTGCTGGTAGTGGTCAGTGTCTTCCTGTGGTCTGTTAACCGTACTGTGGATTGCTGGTAGAGGTCAGTGTCTTCCTGTGGTCTGTTAACCGTACTGTGGATTGCTGGTAGTGGTCAGTGTCTTCCTGTGGTCTGTTAACCGTACTCTGGTAACCATACTGTGGATTGCTGGTAGGGGTCAATGTCTTCCTGTGGTCTGTTTATAGTGATGCGGATTGCTGGCAGTGGTCTAAAATTTCCTGTCGCTTGCTTACTATGATGTGAATCACTGGGAGTCGTTCACATCTTCCTGTGCTCTGTTCACCGTAAATGTGGATTGCTGGCAGTGGTCCAAGTCTTCCTGTGGTCTGTTCACCGTGATGAGGATTGCTGGCAGTGGTCCAAGTCTTCCTGTGGTCTGTTCACCGTGATGAGGATTGCTGGCAGTG
>CM031605.1:22989325-23004325 GCA_018398815.1 Conus ventricosus
TTAATCTCCCACATTAGCATACGAGTCAAACCATTCATCAATCAGCCCGTTAGTCAAACAATTCCATATATCAGCCCATTTATTTAAACAATAAGTCAGTCAGCCCATAGGTAGGTCAAAAAAACAATTCATCAATCTCCCCAGTCTACTCATCAGTCAGTCAGGTCCATCTATTCACCAGTCAGCTCATTCGTCAGTCTATCCATCACTCCCCAATCAGACTATTAGTCAATCAGTCACTTAACCCACCAATCAGTCCATTAGTCAGACGACTCGCTGATCCACTAATTAGTCCATTACTCAGCCAAAACAACAATCAATCAACCGAAACCATTCGTCAATTAATCCAGCTTTCAAGTCAAACAAATCATCAATCAGCCCATTACTCAATTAATCTATCAATATGCCAGTTAGCTCAATTAGTTCATTAGTCAATCTACAGAGCAAGCCGTCAATCCCCTTAAAATAAACTTAGCATGACTTGACAACGAAGGAAGTTCAAATAGAAGAATAGATAAATATGTGTTTACAATGGTGATACACAATAGCGGTGATGCACATAGATAATGATAATGTAGATGAGAATGACAACTATGATTTGGTCAGCTATGCATGAGCTACACTATAATTGTGAAACTTTCGAGAAGATTGTCTCTTTTTTTTCTTTTTCTTTTTCTTTTTCTTTTTTTTTCTTTTTTTTTAAACAAAATCTGCAGAAAATTTGCATATTTTGTGAAATGAACTAAATCCTTGTTTACTTCATGAAATGGGCCCCCAAATGGCTGTTTACATTGAATGAGCTAACTCCTTGTTTACTTCATGAAATGGGCCGCCAAATGGCTGTTTACATTGTGAAGTAAGCGAGATAAGAAAAAAGAAGCTTGAGGAAACATTTGAATGCAAGTTGCATGCAGGAGCACGCTCACACAAGCGCACAAATCACACGTACACACGCATACTCACACACATGCGCCAGCACGTACACACACACACACGCGCACACACGCACACGCACGCACGCACGCACGCACACACGCACGCACGCACGCACGCACGCACGCACGCACGCACGCACACACACACACACACACACACACACACACACACACACACACACACACACACACTCATTCGACTATAATCGTCGCTCAGACGATGCTAAGTGTGTAGGCTATCCAAGGTCTGACCAGCTCACTGGATTAACGCGCAGGTCAGACATCTGCTAAGCGTGTCCATGAGACCCTCGTGTTAAATCCTTTCATCTCAGTTGGCAATTCGATTATCCATCAGCTGCAATCCTGTGCTCTGTGATCCCGTAGCTTAGCAGACGTGTGTGTGTGTGTGTGTGTGTGTGTGTGTGTGTGTGTGTGTGTGTGTGTGTGTGTGTGTGTGGTGTGTGGTTGTTGTTGTTGTTGTTGTTGTTGTTGCTGTTGTTGCTGTTGTTGTTGTTCTTGCTATTGCTGTTGTTGTACTAGTACAAAAATGAACAGTGTATGACACATTTTTTCTCGATTATGTCCCCTGATGTGATTGTATCACTTCATATCTCCCCCCCCCCCCCCCCTCTCTCTCTCTCTGTCTGTCTGTCTGTAGTGTTGTGTGTGTGTGTGTGTGTGTGTGTGTGTGTGTGTGTGTGTGTGTGTGTGTGTGATGAGTGAAACAAACAATAGAAAAAGAGACCATTGAAAACAACGCATCAAATACAATGAAATACATGTTTCTTTCCATTCATGTCTTTGGGGTATTCATGATTCTAATATTATGCAAACGGTCATCACCATGAATTAAAAATAAAATGAAAATTAATGAACAGTCATACACATGGAATTTTTGAAAACTTACAGGCAATATTTGTGTGCATCAATCAAGCAAGTATTTCATTCATAAGTCGGACTAATTGAATTATTTTCTTCATTTAGATTTATTAATTTAAATTTTGAAATGGAAAATAAGTTCAGCAGACTTCTCGAAGAGCTACTTAAAGTAATAAAGATATTAAAGACATGACGTAATTTCAGATGACGTTTTGGAAGAAACTGATGGCGAAGGACTACATATTTTAGGCAGTTAAACGAAATAGAATTTATTACCTTTCACGTCTATGTTGCAGTCTTTTATATTCTTTCCTCCCTGAACGATCTATGTCAAACTCCTGTTCCTGCTTCCAAGTTTATACTTACAACAACAAAATTCGTTAACGGAAGTATATAGACCCCAACTGATCTGGTGTGAATCTCTCGGACAAACTTTCTGCCTTTGTTTGACTTAGGCCTGTTTTTACAGTCTTGTTATGTCTGGCACTCTTACACCAATTCCCTGTCTTTAATAAACATGAGCTAGTCCTTACCAAGCAATTCCTTCGATCTACCTTTGCACCGTAATCTTGTCCGTTTGCAACAAACACAGAGCCTTAGATTTCATCTGACTGTGCCTCAAACGCTTATTTTATTGCTGGAAACTTGCTGGTTTCCTATGACCACCATGAGCTTTCCTGATTTCAGCCTAAAGGCCGGATGACATTGTCTCACTCTCGCCATGATGGTATACGATCATTAAAAAAAAAATCGTTGATGTCACAGGGATTGTAAATAAACGCCCTGATGGAGCTTCGCAAGGTCACCTATGGTTATTTTGCACTGACATTATAGGCCCTAAATGTCTACATCCGTTGTACGATTTAAAGTAGATTTTTCTTTACGATTTCACCACGATTGTGCTAGTATATACAACGGCCCAGCCGAAACTAGCACGGTCCTGCTACGGTAGGTTTTAGAATACTCTGTTATTAGAGACAAATAAGGAACATTACAGACGATTATACAGACGGTTTGTGGAACGATTTTTTCCGAATGGACGAACCAGTACCCAAAGTTGTCACGTTTCGGTGTGATTCCGTACTATGTAGGTGTACAAGGGGGCTTACAACTGCTCAGAATGATTCCGCTACAGGTTCCTGAGCAGCTCACGATATTCTCGGTTCCAGCGCAAACGCTATGGCTTCTTCGCACCTTATCAGAACTGGATATGGAGATTGCAGAAAACGATGCTGCCATTGCGGAGCATATGGAGAACTAAAAGAAAAGAAAGAGTGGAATAAGATATTGAGTTACATTATGGGACTGGAAAGAAGAACTCCTCTGGGACAGTAAAAAAAAGTCTGATGAAGTAAGCTAAGAGGTGAAGATATATATATATATATTGCTTTCGAGAACTTTGCATGATTGTAACCAGATACCTGAATCGCACTGAAAGAAGAAGAAGAAGAAGAAGAAGAAGAAGAAAACTGTCACAGTTATTAATGGAAGGCCACAAATGCATATATGCTGACCAGATTGCATGACGATAGCTCCATGATCGCTTCACGGTTTAAAAAGAAAAAAGAAAAATGAAGCCACGCTGCTATTATTTTGCTGGGCTCAAAAAATTATCGTGGCCTGTTCATACATAAGCCGACCACTCAAGGTTCGTCAAAATTCAAGGCGATGCCACCGCTTATGTTTCCACGCTTTGACACGGATAACCACGGTTTCTTTTTTTTTTGTTTTGTTTTTTTTTTGCTTTAGTTTGTTTGGATTTTGCTGTGTTTTTTTTTTAATGGTACACGGTCGTGGCCAAAATCGTGTCCGCACGAACTAGGCTTAATCACACATGGTGCTGTAAAAACTACTAACGTGGAATAAGGGAGCATACTAACTTTATAAGCCGTTAAATGATGTTTTTCCATGAAAACGGCTATCATCCTTGAAGAAAATGGAGTTAAGCTGTTATCCATGAAGCTCACAACTATTTGCCTTTGGATAACAGCTGTTTACACTAGTGTTCTCCCTATTTTTTTCGCGAAAAAACCAAAAATCATTTTCTGTGTTATGTCGAACGATCACACCTGTTTTGCCTTTTTTTTGCAGGGAAAACGGTCATTAGTTTATGGAAAACAAAATAAAACAGAAAAAAATGATCATTTTCTATTTTCTTTCTTTTCCCTGTTAGCGACGTTCTCTTCGCGATAATACCTGTTTTCTTCAGGAAAACAATGGTAACAGTTATTATCAGGAAGAAAATAGTAAAATCAGCTGTGATCTTCAGCGAAAACAGTTACATCCTCAGGAAAAACAACAACAACAACAACAGGGAAAATAGTTGTGATCCCTAGGAAATTAGTTGTGGTCCTCAGGAAAATAACTTTTTTCTCGCTCTTTGCTGTATTCCACGAGGATCGGGGCTGTTTTCGTGAGGAAAACAGCTTTTATCCCCTTTGATGTTTCTATGCTTCCCCGGTGAAAGGGCAATCTTCAGTTGGTACGTCTCCACTGTGGCTATGTCATTTGTGTTGTTGTTTTTTCATCTCTTAGTATTGTGAAGACTTTCTCAACAGACTCTTTAGTACGATGAATCCTTAGACTCACAGTAGTCAACATTCAATAAACACTAAATTCAAATTTAAGATCTAAATCATAATGGCAGCTCAATGAATTTAAAATCTTGAGCACAGAAGATGAAACAAGGAGAGAAAGTCCAACAGGGATTTGATAATTATGAACTCTCTCTCTCTCTCTCTCTCTCTCTCTCTCTCTCTCTCTCTCTCTCTCTCTCTCTCTCTCTCTCTCTCTCTCTCTCAGACAGACAGACAGACAGACAGACAAAGAACATCAGTATTTAAGTATATTGTAAAATAGGCAAGCTTTCATTTCACAGAAGTTAAAGTCACTTTTGCCCATTTCATGAAATAAGCAGACTTTCTGAAGATTTCATGATATAAGCAAAATCTTGCTTGTTTCATGAAATGAGCAATTTCACAAATATTGCGTAATACATGCAAAACTTTCAATGGTACAGCGCATTAATTCACATGGTAATACATCTGAGCACGCGTACGCGCGCATGTACGTACGTACGTACGTACGTACGTACGCACACACACACACACACACACACACACACACACACACACACACACACACACAGAGCTCAGCTAATACAACTTGATTTGTGAAAAGACGTAAAATGAAAGTGCTACTACTACTACTGCAGCTGCTGCTGCTGCTGCCGCTACTACTACTACTACTACTACTACTACTACTACTACTACTACTACTACTACTACTACACAAAAATCGACCATGGGAGACAGGTAGACAGACAAACGGAGAGAGAGAGAGAGAGAGAGAGAGAGAGAGAGAGAGAGAGAGAGAGAGAGAGAGAGAGAGAGAGAGAGAGAGAGAGTACAGAATGATTGTAAGAAATAAGAAATGAATCTGAACTGTGTTTTCGAAAGAACAGTGCCACGAAACAACGAACAGACTAACTAACCTAAACACATTCACAAGGGAAACAACTCCTCTTACCTCGTCTACATTCTCTCCTTCCTCGGGACTGTCCGGCATGGCTGCGCTCAAACCACCGGAAGAGGAAGTGACGTCACGCCATGCCGTCTCGTGCACGGGTGGCACAGAGTGCAGGGAAGCAGGTCGGCACATGTTACCTCGTCATTACCCAGCAGGTATTGTTCTCCTTCATCAGTGTGTCATCTGTCTTAAGTACTACACAGCAGTCCTCTTCTCCTTCATCAGTGTGTCGTCTATCTCACATATTACACAGCAGTCCTCTTCTCCTTCATCAGTGTGTCGTCTATCTCACATATTACACAGCAGTCCTCTTCTCCTTCATCAGGTGTCGTCTATCTCACATATTACACAGCAGTCCTCTTCTCCTTCATCAGTGTGTCGTCTATCTCTCATATTACACAGCAGTCCTCTTCTCCTTCATCAGTGTGTCGTCTATCTCACATATTACACAGCAGTCCTCTTCTCCTTCATCAGTGTGTAGTCTGTCTCATATATTACACACCAGTTCTCTTCTCCTTCATCAGTGTGTAGTCTGTCTCATATATTACACAGCAGTCCTCTTCTCCTTCATCAGTGTGTAGTCTGTCTCATATATTACACACCAGTTCTCTTCTCCTTCATCAGTGTGTCGTTTGTCTCACATATTACACAGCAGTCGTCTTCTCCTTCATCAGTGTGTAGCCTGTCTCATGTATTACACACCAATCCTCTTCTCCTTCATCAGTGTGTCGTCTATCTCAATATTACACAGCATTCCTCTTCTTCATCAGTGTGTAGTCTGTCTAATATATTACACACCAATCCTCTTCTCCTTCATCAGTGTGTCGTCTATCTCACATAATTACACAGCAGTCCTCTTCTCCTTCATCAGTGTGTCGTCTATCTCACATATTACACACCAATCCTCTTCTCCTTCATCAGTGTGTAGTCTGTCTCACATATTGCACACTAATCCCCTTTCTCAGTGTGTCTTCTACACACCACATTACACAGCAATCCTCTGCTGCTTCATCTGTGTGTCATCTACGTATCACGTTACACAGCAATCCTCATCTTCATCTGTTTCCCATCTATACGGCACATTCCGTGGCAGTCCCCTTCTTCTTTAATCAGTGTGTCATCCACACATCACATTACACATCAATCCTCTTCTCCTTCATTGGTGTGTCATCTATACATCACATTACACACCAGTCCTCTTCTCCTTCGTCAGTGTGTCATCTACACACCACATCACAAAGCAAAGCACTTCTCCTTCATCGGTGTGTCACCTACACATCACATTACACAACAGTCCTCTTCTCCTTCGTCAGTGTGTCATCTACACACCACATTACAAAGCAAAGCACTTCTCCTTCATCGGTGTGTCACCTACTCATCACATTGCACAACAGTCCTCTTCTCCTTCGTCAGTGCGTCATTTACATACTGCATTACACAGCATTCCTCGTCTGCTTCATCAGTGTGCCATCTTGCCATCTACACACCACATTACACAGCAGTCCTCTTCTCCTTCATCAGTGTGTCATCTACACATCAAATTACACAGCAGTCCTCTCCTCCTTCGTCAGTGTGTCATTCTACACACTGCATTACACAGCATTCCTCTTCTCCTTCATCAGTGTGTCAACTACACATCAAATTACACAGCAGTCCTCTCCTCCCTCGTCAGTGTGTCATTCTACACACTGCATTACACAGCATTCCTCTTCTTCTTTATCAGTGTGTCATCTACACACCACATTACACAGAAATCCTCTTCTGCTTCATCAGTGTTCATTATACACCACATTGCACAGCAATCCTCTTCTGCTTCATCAGTGTATCATCTACACACAACATTACACAGTAATCCTCTTCTGCTTCATCAGTGTGTCATCTACACACCACATTACACAGTAATCCTCTTCTGCTCCATCAGTGTGTCATTATACACCACATTGCGCAGCAATCCTCTTCTGCTTCATCAGTGTGTCATCTACACACCGCATTACACAGCAATCCTCTTCTGCTTCATCAGTGTGTCATTATACACCACATTGCACAGTAATCCTCTTCTTTTCGTCTGTGTGTCATCTACACATTACAGTACACAACAATCGTTCCCTCCTTCATCAGCGTGTCATACATTTGTATGCATGTATGTATGCATGTATATATATATATATATATATATATATATATAATATATAATATATATATATATATATATATATATATGTGAGTGTGTGTGTGTGTGTGTGTGTGTGTGGTGTGTGTGTGTGTGTGTACCCGTGTTCCTTAGCACAGCAATGTCCTCCGTGTTGAGCAGCGCTACATTAGGCTGAAAACTTGCAGCAACGGTCTGGCACAGTCAGAGTTATGCTTCACGTCAGTTTCTTTGTGATGATCACGGAATAAACAGAAGGAGAGAAAAACACACACCAAAACATCCACTCTCTCTGCCCAGGAAACTTTCACTCGTGTAATCAACGAAACAAGTTACCAAAGAATCATTTATACGCTAGAGACCTCATCAACGGTTTGCCGATTAAGGACACCAGCTGAGAACTAGAGAGTCTGTAGACCGTTGACATGGCGTATGGCTCCTCTGTTTCAGACGACTGTGTGTCATCAAGGAATGCAAATGGTTAGCTACTTGTGCAGTCACCTCACTTCAAAACTCCTGTGCGTCTGCTTGAAACCTATGGTCCGCTTCACCGAGATCGATTAAAGGGCGTTAATCCTGTTGAACCAATGACGCTCAACGGCGGATAGCTGTTGTTCTCATGTGAACTTCTTAGGTAGTGCCCAGGCGTTCAGTCGTGAAGATAAACATCCTCGCTTCCAGCACTCACACGCTTCCTGGCAAAGGTAAAAATCTATGTCAAATTAAGATCACTTGGCACAGATGAGGTACGTTTCTTAACGAATCACAAGTAACGTTTAACATTTGGTTTTCAGCGTGATTTTTTTTTTATTTTGCTGGCGCAGCACAATCAGTGTTGGGCATTTCTTTATTGATGTTTAACATTTGGCTTCCATTGCAATTTACATTCTGCTGTAAAGTAGAATCAGTGTTGGGCATTTGTATTCCTTTCATTTGGTTTCCATTCTCATTTACATTCTGCTGTAAAACACAAGATGTGTTGGACGTTTGTATCCTTTAATGACGAAGCACAAGTATTTGGGGGCATTTTGTATTCCTTTGATAATGAAGCGCAAGAATTGCTGGACATCTTTATTCCTTCCATGATGAAGCACATGTATGGTTGAACACTCGCAGTCCTTTGATGATTAAGCGGACGTATTGTTGGGCGTTTGTATTGCTTTAATGAAGAAGCACAAAAGCGCAAGCACTGTTGGACATATTTATCATTTTAATGATGAAGCTCAAGATTAGTTGAATATTTGCATCCCTTTAATGACAAAGCCTAAGAATTGTTGAACGCTTTTATTCTTTTGTTGAAGCACAAGCAATTACGGTCCTTTAAAGCGCAGTTATTGTAAACTATATTTTGGTTGAACCACAAATATTCTTTAGTAGAACCAGAAGCATTGTAAACTACCTGAATGAACCACAAGTATTGTTTACTATTTGCATTCCTTGACTGAAGTAGAAGTACGGTTAAACATTTGTATTCTTGGCTGAAACAAGACTTGTCAAACACTTAAATTCCTCGCCCTGAAGCAGAAGTATTGTTAAACATTTGCATTCCTTGGCTGAAGCAGATGTAGTTAACTGCTTGCATTCCTTTATTGAACAAGTAGGTAACCATTTGTATTCTTGGCTGAACCAAAAGTAGGCCCTGTTGTTAACCATTTATTTTTCGTTTGTTGCGGCGCAGGCAGTGTTAACCATCTGCACTGCTCGGGTAGACCACAAGTATTGTTATCTATTTGCAATCCTGGGTGAACCACAAACTACCTTCCATCATTGCAGCACAAGTATTGCTGAAGATAACCACGTTGATTGTGCGGCCATCAGTGAACTATCCCCCTTCACATCTAATGTTTACTGCTTTGTGTCAGCACTTATGAACTATTCTCATTCACGTGTAATGTGTATCTTCTGTTTCAACATGAGGGAATATTCTTAATTTTAATTAATAAAATCAATCGATTTTGATATCAATAAAGCCCTATAGATGTTTAAAGGCCGGTTATAATGTATGGAGCATGAAGACGAACATCACAAGAAGACAAGAGATGAAACGACTTTGGTGCAGCTTAGAATGTAAACAAAAGATAAGATTATCTGGTAAGAAGGTTAAGAACATTTTCTCAGAAACATGAAACTACACACAGATTAATTAACTTACTGTGAAAAAGAGAGAGAATGAGAGAGAGAGAGAGAGAGAGAGAGAGAGAGAGAGAGAGAGAGAGAGAGAGAGAGAGAGAGAGAGAGAGAGAGAGCACTAGGCGGAGTTCTGGCATCTGATCAGCCATGTACGCTAAGCTCCACATTCTCTGTGGACGTGGTGTTGTGGTTTTCCAGCCATTTCTTACTCTCAACACATCGAACCTCACGTTTTGATACATATTATTTACTGGAGTGATCAGTAGGCCGGCACGCTTCTCTTTTCACAGAGGAACTGAAACCATACTGCTGACACGGTACTGTCTATACTTTATCAGTCAGCATTGACCATCTTCAACACTGTTCTCTGCTTCTTTCCACCAACACTAGGGGGTCTGGAGTCTATCAGTCAACACTGATGTTTTCAGCACTGTATACCAGATGCTCTCTACTTCTTTACATCAACGCTAAGGGTCTCACGTACGCACTTACGCGTACGCACACACGCACGCGCTCGCGCGAACACGCGCGCGCACGCACACACACACACACACACACACACACACACACACACACACACACACACACACACACACACACACACACACACATACATACACACCACACACACACACACACACACACACACACACACACACACACACACACACACACACACACTCACTCACTCACAGAGAGACAGAGAGAGACAGACAGACACAGACCGACAGACAGAAACAGAAAGAAAGAAAGAGGACAGACCGATAGATATACAGACAGAGGGGCGCGCGCGCGGACACCACACACACACACACACACACACACACACACGCACGCACGCACGCACGCACGCACGCACGCACGCACGCACGCACGCACGCACGCACGTACGTACGCACGCACGCACGCACGCACGCACGCACGCACACACGCGCACACACACACACACACACACACACACACACACACACACACACACACACACACACACACACACACACACACAGAGGCGGAAAAACAAAGAGGAAAGTGGCAATCAGTGTCTCTGGGCATTAGGGTCGAAAGTTCGGAAGCACTACTAATTCTCATCGTGTACTGGCTGACCAGCTAGCTGGTGTTTGAGCTATCGCGAACCCCTTTTACCACGCATCATTTGGGGTACCAATGTGTGTGTGTGTGTGTGAGTGTGTGTGTGTGTGTGTGTGTGTGTGTGTGTGTGTGTGTGTGTGTGTGTGTGTGTGAGTGAGAGAGAGAGAGAGAGAGAGAAAGAGAGAGAGAGAGAGAGAGAGAGAGAGAGAGAGAGAGAGAGAGAGAGAGAGAGAGAAATTTTGTTCAATACTTGATATTTTGACTTTCGCTGGTTCGTTTGTGGAGCTATTCTCTCTCTCTCTCTCTCTCTCTCTCTCTCTCTCTCTCTCTCTCTCTCTCTCTCTCTCTCTCTCTCTCTCTCCTCTCTCTCTCACAATTACTTCATGTCATTGTCATTGTCATTGTCATTGTCTTCTCTCTCTCTCTCTCTCTCTCTCTCTCTCTCTCTCTCTCTCTCTCTCTCTCTCTCTCTCTCTCTCTCTCTCCTCTCTCGCTATCGCGGATTTATTTACTGACGACTGATCACTCCCAAAATGAGAGAATCTAATAACAAGAGAAAAAAAAAATCTGTCAAGGAAAGTGCTACCGAGGTGTCGCACTCGTGTAATTCAAACTCAATTCTTACAGCCCAAACCAATCTTTGAGTATAACCACTCACTAAAAACACCTGTTACCTCCTCTTAACCTAATCCTTCATTTCAACGGTACATCCATTGAACAGGTAGAAGAATATTGTGTTTTATGTGTAACGATAAACGAAGAATTAAAATGTCAGTCCTATACCAAATAATATAATCTAGTATATTATGCAAGATCATCTAAAAATGTGTTTTCCCTCAACTAAAGCGCTACGTCAACATTCTGCACTTACACTTTCCTTCAACGCACACATAATGTCATCTGTCAATTGAGCTCCAACACTACGGAATGGTAGTAGTGATGTCCACAAAAAAAGACTGAATTATCTCCATGGACGTGCAACAAAACTGCTCCTCCCAGTTGTACCTTTTAACAACAGAAGAAAATCTTAAATAAATGTTAGCGAACCGCCAAGAGAATCGTGGACAAAGGAGTCACACGCCTGGCATCCTTGCGCCGAAGAGTGAAGAGATCGAAGCTGAGTACCAAATTCGTTCATTTTCGTTGTATTATTTGTTTGTGTCTTGCCTGAGGAAGACCTAAAAGGTCGAAACGCGTTATGTTTTGTCTTGTGAGTCGTTTGTCCACGATTCTCTTGGCGGTTCGCTAACATTTATTTAAGATTTGTTTAGATTTCCGCCTGCAGTCGTCTAACTTTACAACAGAAGAAAAGCTAAAAGCACTAAATAAACTCCCCCCCCCCCCCCCCCTGGATAAGCAACTTGAATTCAACACGGCACTATTTATAGTTTTTAAAATGTCGAAAATACCGTGCCATGCTACATTAATGCCCTTTGTACAAGACCGGGCAGCAGTTCTAGAAATCCTTTCCACCCTACCCGGGCATTGATCAATACTAAGCAGGCCAAGCGTACCGAGGACCATGTCTTGAACTCGCCTCCAACTAGTGTCATCATCACCACCAACACTAAGTGTGGAAGTTGGGGGGGGGGGGGGGGGGGGGGGGGGGGAAGGACAAATTCTAACTGACACCAGCCCAGTACCTACTGTCCCAATGTTGACGATGGCAGAACTCTGTAACGCCTCCCTTTCCGTCCGTCTCCACATTCAACACAGACACCGTCAGACTCGGTCAGTCTTCTCTTCACATTCGACATAGTCACTACCAGAACAGTTTTTCCCCGTATTATACAGTCACTGTTAGACCGTGTACCCTTATAGCAAGGGTACTAGGGTCCACCTAGGTTCTAGCTAGCTCCAGCTTGGACAAGCTGAATCTAGCCAGAACCTAGGTGGGCTCTAGGTGGGTCCCAGGACCCTTACTGTCTGGGTATTCTCTTAACATTTCTACTCAGTCACCGTTAGGATTTTTTTTCTGTACGTTGTACACATAGTCACTGTCAGAATGTTTTTTTTTTTCTCTCCACATTCTACACAGTCAGAGAGTGTTTTATCTACGCATTCAAGATAGTCACTGTCAGACCGAATTGTTCTCTCCACATTCTACACAGTCACTGTTTGACTAGGATTTTCACTCAGAACTCCTCACAGTCAGTGTCAGACCGGGGTTTTCTCTCCATATTCCACATAGTCAGTGTCAGACCGGGTTTTTCTGTTCACATTCCATATAGTCAGTGTCAGACCGGGGTTTTCTCTCCATATTCTACGTAGCAGTGTCAGACCGGGTTTTTCTCTCCACATTCTACAGAGTCACTGTCAGACGGAGTTTTTCTCTTCATATTCAACACAATCACTGTCATACCCCCCCCCCCCCCCCCCCTATTTTTTCATCAACATTCAACACAGTATCTGTCAGACCATTTTTTCTTTTTTTTTTTTTTTAACTTTGCATTCAGCACAGTCACCGTCAGACCTGGTTTTTCACTTTGCATTAAACACAGTCACCATCAGACCTGGTTTTTCACTTCGCATTCAACACAATCACCGTCAGACCTGGTTTTTCACTTCGCATTCAACACAGTCACCGTCAGACCTGGTTTTTCACTCGGCAGTCAACACATTCGCTGTCAGACCAGGATTTCTATCGCTATATTCTACACAGTCGCTATCAGACCAGGTTATTCTCACCTCATTCAACACAGTCATTGTCAGACCTGGTGTTTCACTTAGCATTCAAGACAGTCACTATCAGACTAGGTTTTTATCTCTGCATTCAACATATTCACTGTCAGACCAGGAGTTTCTCTCCGCGGTCTACACATTCACTCTTTGATCGGGTTTTTCTCTCCACGTTCAATACAGTCGCTGCCACAGCTGGTTGTTCCTTCCAGTTACTACATAGTCACTGTCAGACCGAATCTTCCAGTCTCATTGTACACATTTATGCCAGTTACATTTTCCATTCAGTGAGACTTTACATCATCACTGTGGGAAAGGGTTATCAATTCGGTCAGTTCTACACAGTCGCTGTCAGATACGGTTTTCCGTCAATTCAGACACATTTTACCGTCACAGTTAGATAGGGTTTTCAATCCATTCAGTCAAATTCTACAGTCAGTTTAGGGTTTTCCATTCAGACGCATTCTATACAATCACAGTTAGATAGGGTTTTCCGTCCATTCAGTCACGTTCTAAACAGTCACTGTCTGACATGGTTTTCCATTCAGTCACGTTCTACACAGTCACTGTCTGACATGGTTTTCCATTCAGTCACGTTCTACACAGTCACTGTCTGACATGGTTTTCCATTCAGTCACGTTCTACACAGTCACTGTCATGGTTTTCCATTCAGTCACATTCTACACAGTCACTGTCTGACATGGTTTTCCATTCAGTCACATTCTACACAGTCATTGACATGGTTTTCCATTCAGTCACATTCTACACAGTCACTGTCTGACATAGTTTTCCATTCAGTCATATTCTACACAGTCACTGTCATGGTTTTCCATTCAGTCACATTCTACACAGTCACTGTCATGGTTTTCCCATCAGTCACATTCTACACAGTCACTGTCATGGTTTTCCATCAGTCACGTTCTACACAGTCACTGTCATGGTTTTCCATCAGTCACGTTCTACACAGTCAGTGTCTGACATGGTTTTCTATTCAGTCACGTTCTACACAGTCACTGCCACGTTTTTCCATTCAGTCACATTCTACACGGTCATGGTTTTCCATTCCAGTCACATTCTACACAGTCACTGTCATTGTTTTCCATTCAGTCACATTCTACACAGTCACTGTCTGACATGGTTTTCCATCAGTCACATTCTACACAGTCACTGTCATGGTTTTCCATCAGTCACATTCTACACAGTCACTGTCATGGTTTTCAATTCAGTCACATTCTACACAGTCACTGTCATGGTTTTCAATTCAGTCACGTCTACACAGTCACTGTCATTGTTTTCCATCAGTCACATTCTACACAGTCACTGTCATGGTTTTCCATTCAGTCACATTCTACACAGTCACTGTCATGGTTTTCCATTCAGTCACATTCTACACAGTCACTGTCATGGTTTTCCATTCAGTCACATTCTACACAGTCAGTGTCTGACATGGTTTTCAATTCAGTCACATTCTACACAGTCACTGTCATGGTTTTTCCATTCAGTCACATTCTACACAGTCACTGTCATGGTTTTCCATTCAGTCACATTCTACACAGTCACTGTCATGGTTTTCAATTCAGTCACGTTCTACACAGTCACTGTCATGGTTTT
>CM031605.1:23006825-23009325 GCA_018398815.1 Conus ventricosus
AGGTTTTAAATGTAATCAATAGTGAACCGCCAAGAAAACGTAAACAAACGAATCACAAGACAAAACATGACGCGTTGAACGCCCATCTTGCGCTGAAGTGAATGAAGATAAGTGATTGCACGTTCATTTCCGTTGTCCTGAGTAAAACGCGTCGTGTTCTGTCTTGTGATTCGTTTTTCTACGTTTTCTTGGCGGTTCGCTATTTTTACTTTTTACTTTAATCCTCTTCGCTCCATCGGGAGCATGGGGCCTTCACTGCAGATTTCCAGCGTGTGCGGTCTTGGGCTGCCCGCTTTGCCTCACCCCAGGACAGCTTGATGGAACTCAGCTCGCTGTTCAGCGTCCTACGCCAAGTTGTCACTGGGCGGCCTCGCTTTCTCTTTCCTTGCGGGTTCCAATCCAGTGCCTGCCGTGCGATGTTGTCCGGGCCTCGGCGTAGGATGTGTCCGATCCACTTCCACTTTCGGATTCTGATGGTGTCTCCGATTGGTCTCTGATCTGTCTGGCGCCATAGCTCCTCATTTGCAATTCTGTCAGGCCACCTGATGCGGAGGATCCGCCGCAGGCATGTGTTGATGAAGACCTGCAACTTGCGCTCCAGCCCTTTGGTGAGTCTCCAGGTCTCCGAGCCATACAGCAGCACAGGTCTTACATTGGTGTTAAACAGTCTCAGTTTGGTGTGAAGACGGACGTTTGCGCTCCTCCAGATGGGCTTGAGGGTGGTGAAAGCAAATCTTGCCTTGGTTATTCTGGCCCTGATGTCATCATCAGTACCTCCTGTCTTGTTGACAATGCTTCCTAGGTAGGTAAATTTCTCAACATCTTCTATCTGTTTTTCCCCTAGGCGAATTGCTTCAGCCTGGCTTGTGTTGGCTCTCATGGTCTTTGTCTTCTCCGCGTTGATCTCCAAGCCAGTGTTACTGGCTGTGCTGCGGAGGCTCTCGGTCTTCTTCTGCATGTGGTGGAGGGTGTGGGTCAGCAAGCTGATGTCGTCCGCGAAATCCAGGTCCTCAAGTTTCTGCATGAGTGTCCACTGGATCCCGCATGGTGGGTTCATCGCTGTCCTCATCACCCAGTCGATCACAAGAGAGAAGATCAGCGGTGACAACAAACATCCCTGACGTACCCCGGTGTTCACTGTGAAGGGTTCCGACACACTCGTGTTGTGGATGACGTGACACGTTGTGTCCTTGTACAGGCTCTGTATGATTTTTACCATCTTGAGTGGAATTCCATAGTGTCTCAGGATTTTCCATGTTACTTCTCTGTCCACTGTGTCGAATGCTTTTTTGAAATCGATAAAATTGATGTAGATTGGTGACTGCCACTCAAGAGACTGCTCGATGATGATTCGGAGCGTGGCTATCTGGTCGACACATGATCTTCCTGCTCGAAATCCTGCTTGTTCGTCTCTCAGCTTTTCGTCTACAGCTGCCCGGATCCTCTCTAGGATGATTCTCGTGAAGATCTTACTAGGTAGTGACAGCAGCTGTATCCCTCTCCAGTTCTTACACTCGCTGAGATCTCCCTTCTTGGGTATCTTGATGATGTAGCCCTTTTTCCACTCTTTCGGCACTTCTTCCTTTTCCCAGGCCTCTTGAAATAAGTCCATCAGGATGTCTGCCGCGACCGTCGCTTCTGCCCTGAGCACTTCCGGTGTGATGTTGTCAGGTCCTGGGGCTTTCCTGTTCTTTGTCTTCCTGATTGCTTGAATGATTTCTTCTTTGCTGATCGGCCCTAGGTTCACATCCAGGTCTTCTCCTTCCTCGATGAGTGGTGGTGTCTTGACTGGCGTACCGCTGAGTAGCTCGCTAAAGTGTTCCCTCCATCTGTCCAGCTGCTCTGTTGGTTTGCTCAAGATGTTTCCATTCTTCCCTTTCACTGGTCGGTTTGTGTTGGTTTTCCTACCGCCCAGCTGCTTAGTGATGGTGTAGAGGGTCTTCATATCATTCTTCTCCGCTGCTTCCTGTGCTTGAGTGGCCAATCCTTCTACATGGTCTCGCTTGTCCTTTTTGGCACTCTTCTTCACTTCCTTGTCTCGTTTGCTGTACTCCTGTTGAAGACGTTGTTTCTGTGCTCTTGTTCTGGCTTGGATCTCTCTCTGTTTGGTCTCTCGTCTCTCTTCTATCTTCTTGATGGTTTCTTCCGAGATCCATGGTTTGTGCTGTCGTTTCCTGTATCCTAGCACTTCTTGACTGGCTTCATCGAAGGCACTCCTCACTCGCTCCCATTTCTTTTCCAGCGAGCCATCCTCCAGGTCTGCGAGGGCCTGGAATCTGTTGTTCAGGGTGATGACAAACTCCCTCTTTTTTTCTTCTGACTTCAGCTTTGTGGTGTCAAAGCGTGGGTGCCTCTGTTGACCTGTATCTTTGTTCCTGGCAATCTTGATCTTCAGCTTGCCCACCAGAAGTATGTGATCTGATCCCACATCTGCACCCCTGCATGCCTTCACGTCTTGTAGGGTCCGTCTCCATCTCCTTGAGATCGTGAAGTGGTCTAT
>CM031605.1:23014325-23044325 GCA_018398815.1 Conus ventricosus
CATAGATTACTTTGAAAACGAATCTCATCGTTCAAATTACATTCACACTTCTTCTTACTGATCTGTGAAACAACTTCAACATCTGCCCCTCGATTGTGTCTCCACGGCTATGACATCATTCCCTGAGGACCATGACGACAGACACTCTTGCTTTATTGTGTCTGGAGGGCTAGGACCATGACAACAAGCACAATTGTTTTGTTGTGTCTGGAGGGCTACAGGACCATGACAACAAAAACTGATGTTTAGTGTCTGGAGGGCTATGACATCACTCCTGGAGGACAAGACAGCAGGAAATAGTGTTTTGTGTGTGGAAGGCTGTGATATCATTCCTAGAGGATCATGACAACGGGAAATAGTGCTCTGGAGGGCTTTGACATCATGGCCACTATAGACGACAGTGTTTTTGTCTTTGCCACATAGATCCATGGCTCTAACTACTCCATATTACAAGCCTTTCACAAACCGCCATAGAAAGTTTGATTACCCTTCATTACTGTATGCATTTATGCTAAATAAAGTTTATAACAAATCACAGTTCACAAGTCAAATAATGAAAAATAAAAGCAGTTGATCTTCAAAGAGAGTAAAATAATTTCAAAAAACATATACACAGCACAGAAATGTCGCACGATAACATATTATGACCCAACATGACATTACAACAATAGCAGCAGTTCTTTTGCTTGCAGAGGCTGACTGTTGAATTATTTAATGCTTGCTGTTGACGCTGTTTCATGTTCGCTGTTGAAGCTGTTTCATTTGAAGCTGTTTCACGTTAGCTGTTGAAGCTGTTTCACGTTAGCTGTTGAAGCTGTTTGATGTAAGCTGCTGATGCTGTTTCATGCTTGCTGTTGACACTGTTTCACGCTTGCTGTGGCAGACTTTCGAAGCGGTGCGCAGCCTGTGGCTCGGCGTTCTTCTTCTGTGGAGGTTTGTTGGCTTCTTTCTCCTTCAGGGCGGTGTCACGTGCGGCTTCCTGGTTGCGGTGTAGGATCTGGTTGATGCAGTACTCTGACTCCTGCCCACACTCTGTCAGACGGAGATCCATGGCCGTGATGGTGCTGTTCTCCTCCATGCCTTCTTGCAGTTGTTTGCCCCCGTCCTGTGGACAACCATCATCATCATCATCATCGTCATCGTTGTCATTATCATCATCATCATCATGATCGTCGTCGTTGTCGTCATCGTCGTCGTCGTCATCGTCATGTCGTCATCGTCATCATCATAATCATCATCATCATCATCATCATCATCATCATCATCATCATCATCATCATCATAACCATAACAATATGGCCGTAATAGTACTGTTCTTCATTCCTTCCTGCGCCTTTTGCCTCCCGTCTGTGGATGATCATCATCATCAGAGGTGGCAGCAGCAGCAGCAGCTGCATTCGTCATCAACATCGTAGCAGCCGTCATCATCATCATCATCATCACCTATATCATGAGGTACACACTGGACCAAGTCAGTTACAAAACAGGTCCAGATACCAGATGGTGGTGTTTTGCATCACCATCATCATCATCATCATCATCATCATCATCATCATCATCATCATCATCATCATCATCATCACCAATATCATCATTATCATCATCACCATCATCATCACCAATGTCATCGTGAGCTACTTACCGGTCCCAGGCGGTTACAGGACAGGTCCAGACACTGGACGGTGGTGTTTTGCATCACCACCTGGGACAGGATGGCGGCTGTGGGCTCGGCCATGTCGTTGCTGCTCAGGTTGATCTCTGTCAGGGTCGAGTTCTTCAGCAAAGCGCGACAGATAGCCTGGCCCCCCTCGTCACCCAGCCGGTTCAACCGCAGGTTCAGAGATCTTTCACAGAAAGAAACGACAAGAAATCCTCAGTTTAAGTTACTCCTGGAAAAGAACTCTGATTGTTGTTTGAACATAGGTCACTCACACACACACACACACACACACACACACACACACACACACACACACACACACACACAGACTGATCTATCTGCCTGCCCGCCTGCCCACCCGCCCGCCCACTGTAGGAAATTCATCTGCACTTTCTGCCACCATAACCATGCCCTTTGCCCAAGCTTTCACTTAAAGGCTTGATCATGGAGATGTGATGTCTCTCTTCTAGTCTTCTACAGTGTGAGTTCTCCAGAGACAACGAAAGGCTTCAGAATCACACTGCAGAAGAGAGACACTGCATCTCGATGATTAAGCCTTTAGGCGAAAGCTTGGTGTACTTATGATGGCAAAAAGTGCAGGTTGATTACCTTCCTGGTAAAATTGCCCTATGGGCATATGTCTGTGCGTTGTTCAAAGGTGCAGCGTCCTGTTGTGCTGGAGGATCTAATGTTTTTGATTCTACACACACACACACACACACACACACACACACACACACACACACACACACACACACACATAGTGAGAGAGAGTGAGAGAGAGAGAGAGAGAGAGAGAGAGAGAGAGAGAGAGAGAGAGAGAGAGAGATTTAGTACAGAAAGGCATAACACTAAATGTTATCTTGTTAAAAAGCTAATAAGCCTTTAACTCATTTTATGTTTCTCCTTAATAATCACCTGATTTCTTTGATTTGGATCATGATCGCAAATTTATGATGGCTTTGCGTAATGTTCAGATATATGTTATTGTTGAAAACAGGAGGTCTGTTTTGCAGTGTCCAAGCAACTTCACATGTTTTGTTCATAATAATTAGCAAATTCAAACAGTTTTATATAGCTGTATTTGGCGGTATGTATTTGTATGTGACCTACTTCACGTCCACATTTAGTAAGATATTTACGCGCTATCTGCTTTTCTGGCTTCGAGAGAACTTTGGCATTTTACTTGATTGGGCACTGCAAGTAAGAAACTAATCACACTCAAATAATGTACAGCTAGTGTAAACAATACTCATTTTGTGTACTGTTTATGTATGGATAAAAAACAAAAATTCTGTGAAAAGTAGTCCAATTTCAAATATCAGTTCTCAGGTAATCCAGTCAACTCAATAAAAGATGATAACCCTGCAGTCTGCTGGGGACAGAATGGGAAAAATCCATAAACCACTGCTGGCATCGCAGCTACAGGGGGAAAAAACATGACAGCTTATAGCCTGGAAATTCCTGTATACTGTGTGTAAAGGTATCAGCAAGTACAAATTTACAAGACAGGGATATAAAAATAATGCATTAATATTTACCACAAAGAACAAAATTCCCATCAATTTGTGAACTACATTCAGCTGATCAAAATATAATGGATTAAAAAGGTGTGTTTGCCAGGTTCCACTATTTGAAACATTACCTGGGGTCTTCATTAATGGTAATCTATTGCAAGCAGCTAACTGAAAAGTTTGTTGTTTTTTTCAATTCATGATGCATCAATCTGAGACTCCAGTTAAAAAAAAGGTAACCATTTGTAGAGTCATCACTGCCCACATATGGTAATGAACTGACTATGCTGATAAAATTGATCAGAAATACAATTTCTGTTCAACATTTGGATGAGCACAAAATCAAAATTCCTTTCGGAATAATTACTGTATTACAATCCTTTAATCCTGAATTACTCCTTGATCTATCTTTGGATAAATATTTATCAAATGTTGTGTGAATGATCCGCAGATTTTTTTTTTCTAACAGAATTAATTAAAAAAGAAAGGCAGTTATATAAAGAGTGAAAGTTGGGAGCACAAATGTAATAGACATCAAAACTGTTTTCTTACTGAAAAAATACCCAACAACTATAAAACACAAATGGAAGAATATCACTGCAGAACTGTATATTTTCTTTGCCAAAATATGAAACTATGTGTTTGGCTAGGATTTGCACAAAGTTAATGATACCACCTTTGGAAATTTGTTTTCTCTTTCTCTGGCCTACAATCAATTTTAGCTATCTCATAGTTTTCATTTTTGTTTATCAACTGAAATACCTGTAAGCATACGAAAGGGAAAAAAACAAAACACACACACACACAGACAAATCAGGAATAAGTCAGAATATGGAAGGCAGAGGAACAAAAAAATAATTAAAGACTACATCAGGAAAAGAGGTAGAGAGATAAACCTGTACAGACAGGCAGACAGAAAAACAGATACAGGCACAGACAGGCAGAGGCAAAGAGAGCAAGAGTGTTCTTAGGAAACCAAAAATGGAACACAAATCAAAAAGATGTACAATGAACTCCAGTGTGGTGTTTTGGGGTTTGAGACAGAGAGGGGAAGTAATCAGAAACACAAAGGCAAACAGACAGAACATTAAGAAGAAAAAAAAAGCTTGAACATGGTGTTTAAGGTGAGAAGCAGAGACAGGGAAGGGAAGCAATCAGAAAAAAAAAAAACGCAAACAGAAAAGATGTTCAATGAACTTGAGTGTGGCATTGTTGGTGAAGAGCAGAAACAGAGAGAGAGAGGAAACAGAGAAACAATAACAAACATGTACAATCAAGTTAAATGTGGCTTTTGATGACGGAGACAAGAGACACAGGAAACAGGGAAATACAAACAGACAGACAGAACTGTTAAATGAACATACGCGGTTTTGAGTGATAGGCAGAGACAGAGATGCAGGAAACAGAGAAACACAAGCAAACAGGAAGGCCTGTACAACATACTTGAGTGTGGTGTTTTTGGTGAGGGCATGAGCAATGGCCTGGGCCCCAGCAACACGGATCTGGTTGTCAGCCAGGCTGAGTCGCACCAGCCGACTGTGGTTGTTCAGGAACTTGCCCACTGCACGCGCTCCGCGATCACCAATCAGGTTATTGGCCAAGTCCAACTCCACCAGCCCAGGGTGGTCCAAGATGTGAGAGATGAGGACACGCACCTGCGAGTCAGACATTGAGGGCGGGAATAAAGGTACAACATGTGCAATGCCTGAGATGAGCCTGGCATTGTGCGATTGATATTTGAAGTCATGTTAACATACAATGCACAGTGTTTGAGATAAGCGTCATGTGTTGTGATTAACGTTTTCAGTGATATGAACACACAATGTGGAATGTGGGAGACATGCATGGTGTGATGTGATTAATGTTTTTGGTAATATCAACACACAATGTGGAATGTGGGAGATATGCATGGTGTGATGTGATTAATGTTTTTGGTAATATCAACACACAATGTGGAATGTGGGAGATATGCATGGTGTGATGTGATTAATGTTTTCAGTGATATCAACACACAATGTGAAATGTGGGAGATATGCATGGTGTGATGTGATTAATGTTTTCAGTGATATGAACTGGAACGTGGGAGATATGCATGGTTTAATGTGATTAATGTTTTCAGTGATACTGAATACACTATCTGGAATGTGGGAGATATGCATGGTGTAATGTGATTAATATTTTCAGTGATATTGAATACACTATCTGGAATGTGGGAGATATGCATGGTTTAATGTGATTAATGTTTTCAGTGATATTGAATACACTATCTGGAATGTGGGAGATATGCATGGTGTAATGTGATTAATGTTTTCAGTGATATGAACACACAATGTGTAGTGTTTGAAATGCGCATGGTGTAATGTAACAAATCCATATAGTTTTGTTTGTTCTTTTTTTTAAAAACTGCATGAATGTTACCGCACAACAAAAAAGACAAAGAGTGACCTTGCATTTCCAACTGTTCAGCGACCGGTATAAAATGCTGGAAGTCAACACAGACAAAAATTTACGGGCTACACCTCTACTTATTCTTACTTAAATGTCTTTCAAAGAAAATATCCTGGTCTGATCTGGTAGCCAAAAAAATATTTCAAATTGCTAAAAAATCAAAAACTTTCTTGATGTCGATTCTTACCATCCCCCCCCCCTCCCCCTCCTCCCCCCCCCCCCCCCCCCCCCCCCCCCCCCGCTAATATTCTATCAATGATTTATTATACTTCAACTTCAGTGACACTACCTTATTACTATTCCATCACATAAAAGAGTGATGAAATTATTTTGTTGACATCAATCTCTGTCTGCTGAAGACTATTAATAAGCATCTCAAGATTTTAACTTTGCACTATAAAGTCTACTTCAGCAAAACAGCATATATGCATAATGCTATGAATGGAAGTACTCCTAAAAAAAAACCTACAGATTTGTAAAACTGACTAGCAGAGACAGTATCATGCAGAATCAAGATTAAGAATTACAAATTTAGTTTTCAGTTTTTTGGTAGTTGTTCATAAAACAGCTTGCCACAACAATGTTAAAAGCATGAAAACAAAACCCAGCTCATTAAAATATTAAACTCGCATACAAAATAGCACCAAACATATCATGTGAAATTCAAATAATTGATAATCCTTCTATACTTTCTATTTTAGGTATTTGTGCACTCAATCACCTAGTTAGTTTAATGATTTTCTCTGTTTTGTGCTTAGCTACTCTACTGATTTTTAAGGGAAAACAAAAGTGAAAAATCACCCCAAAGTCATCACAAGCAGTGACTTTCAACACATACTGCTATATTGACTGGACAAAATGCTTAGTTCTGCACTTGTCCATGACTGCATAAAATAAGTTGTTTGCACTGTTTCACTTCTTCTTTTTTTGTAAACCGGACAAAGGCATATCTTTTGCTGTGTAAAGTACTAGCAAAACAAGGGCAGCATAAGAGGAAACTCTCAAGCCAGAATAGACCACAACTTTTCAATGCCAGACCATGCAACATACATTCTTTATTAACTGGATTTTCATCCAGTTGAAGAACTGGCAATCCTCCCTTTCTGTCTCTGTCTCTCTGTCTGTTTGTCTCTCTCTGTCTCCTTTTCATGCTCACACACACACGCACGCACGCACGCATGCACACATGCACGCACACACGCACGCATGCACGCACGCACGCACACACACACACACACACACACACACACACACACACACACACACACACACACAATGTATCCTTAACACCTGGCCCCTACCTTGTCATCGTCCACCTTGCTGCGGTGAAGTCGGAACACCTTGAGAGTTTTGCAGGCAGCAACACACTGAGCCAGCTGCAGACAATCCCGTGCAGTGAACTGGAAGAGGTTCCACTCAAAGTTCATGCCACAGTCCCTGACCCCAAAGGTCAGGTTTAGCTCTTCCAGCACTGGCAGAGCCTTCAGCACAGGTCTGAAGTTGAAGTGGTCACACTCCGGTTCGTCTCCGGCGTCACTGCCAGCGTCAGAGCCATCATCAAAATCCGGTCCTTTCGGCGCTTCTCTGACAGGGGGCAGCAGCTGTCGGACAGTGATCGTCTTAACATATTCCGCCGACAGTTTCAGCGTTTCATTCAGTTCTGTGGGATCCGTCGTCTCGGGGACAAAGTGTTCAATGATTTGCTGTAAGTTTCGCTCAAAGAACATGCGCTTCCAGCTGCCACCATAGGCTGATACATCACAAATTTCCCAGCGTGCTTTGCAGCAACGCTGCCAGTAGCCTTGGTCATCTAGGAGAGATGTGACTTTGAGGGGGAGTGTGGTGGAGATTCGGCCGAGAACGTCCTTCTGATGTTTGGGAAGCAGGTTGCCCAGGACATCAGAGTTGTCTGTGAACAAAAGTCAAAGCAAAATTATGTTAAATACTGGATTTAAAAATTTTTTTTACCACACATAGCATCCTCTTGAAGTGATTAGTTTAAGAAAACAGAGATCATGTGTTATAAACAGATTAAATGAGCAATGCATCTTTTGTTACTTATTAAGATCTTTATATTTAGATTTTACTTCCGATGTGCTAAGCTCTACTTGACGCAGCATGGAAAAAAATATCAAATTCTGTGGCTCTTGTGCCCTGCTCTCGTGGTGACTTCAGTTTTTATCTCCCTTCTACATTTATACCCTTGGAGAGTTTGTGCCGAGGTTGTTAAGTATCCACAAGTTCATGGGGACTATTGTGGTATGAATGAGGTGATGCCCTCTGGTAAGGAACGTTCTCTCATGCTGTTCCACAACTACGTAACAATTGTCTAGAGGGTGGCTTAGAGTGTGGTGTGCTGTGTATGTCAGATCAGGACTGGGACCACGGAACACCCCTGAAGTGAGTCAGCAGCACTGCAGTGTCTCCTCTGAAGGGTTGCCTCATGGTGACTTGCCTCCTGTGGATTGCTGATGCTGGAGCTGCAATGAGACACAGCAGGCTGTGCCCGTGGAAGGGGAACCAGAATGAGTGGTGTGAGTGCTATGGATGATGAGACATGACCAAAAAATGGACATTTCTTGCAAAGTTTAAAACACTATATCTGATAACACTTGCTGGCAAATTTCACCAGTCTATATCTCATAACACTCACTGGCTAAAATTCTCAATACTGTATCTGATAACACCTCTGGCAAAGTTCTCGACACTGTATGCAGTGTTCTAGACTATATCTGATGACACTTGCAAAATTCTGCCCACTGCATCTGAAAACAATCATTGGCAAAGTTCTCCCCACTACATCTGAAAACGTTTACTGGCAAAGTCTCCACACTGTATCTGATAACATGTACTGGCAAAACCCTTCATACAATATCTGATCACATTTATCACAAAGTTTGCCACACCATATCTGATCACACTTATTGGCAAAGTTCTCAACAATGTATACTGACGTACTTGCAAAACTCCACACAATATCTGATCAGGCTTACTGCAAAATTTGTCGCACTCTATCTGATTAACACTTACTGGAAGTCCTTACCACACATTACCTGACAACACTCACTGGCAAAGTTCTCCACACCATATGTGATAACACTTATTAGCAAAGCTTCACACTCTCCATCTGATAACATTTACAAATAAAATTCTCCCCACTTTATCTGATAACATCAGAACATTCTCAACACTATATCTGACAACACTTACTGGCAAAGTTCTCTCACAACATCTCAAAACACTTATTAGCGAAGGTCTCCACACTATAAATCTGAAATCACTCACTGGCAAAGTTCTCTCACGACATCTCAAAACACTTATTAGCGAAGGTCTCCACACTATAAATCTGAAATCACTCACTGGCAAAGTTCTCCACAAGATGTCGGATGTTGAGCTCTGTCAGTAAAGGCACAGTGGCTAGGGACCATTCTGGATCCTCGGCAATGATTCTGCGCATGTTGCGCCAGTCAGCCGCAGGATTGTCCTTGGTGGCAAGATCAGGCATCATTCCCTCCTCGTGACCCATCTGAAACATGGAGACATAGAACCTTCTTCACGACCCATCTGAAACATGGAGACATAGAACCTTCTTCATGACCCATCTGAAACATGGAGACATAGAACCTTCTTCATGACCCATCTGAAACATGGAGACATAGAACCTTCTTCATGACTCATCTGAAACATGGAGACATAGAACCTTCTTCATGACCCATCTGAAACATGGAGACATAGAACCTTCTTCATGACCCATCTGAACCATGGAGACATAGAACCTTCTTCATGACCCATCTGAAACATGGAGACATAGAACCTTCTTCATGACCCATCTGAAAAGGAGGCATTGTTATGAAGTTGTGAGGGTAATCTGTTGGCTTTTATATAACAATCTTTTTTGTTGTTGTTGCCTAATTTGTGTTAATGTTTTTACATCTCAACTTTGCTGAAACAGTTTTAAATAGTTTTAAGTACAGTTTTGGTCTTGAGATATTAAACTAAAAGAATGGTCATGGTGTGAAAGCTAACAACAGTCAATTCAATGTTACAGTTCACTGCAAAGTGTGTGTAGACATCACAGTCAGATCAAAATGGTACTGTGTGTTCACTGCACAATATAAATTAAAAATCAACTGCAGTTTTTTAAAAAATTGTGCTTTAATTTCCATTGTCCAGTATCACGAAAGGCTGGAAAAAGTTCAGATGCTAGATTAACATGCAAACTGCCAAATTTTAGAACACTACATCATAATGTAAACAATTAGGTGTTTAGATCCAACATCAACTTGCAAACTGTCAAGTTGTAGATCACTATATCACAATATAAACAATTAGTGCTTAGATTCTACATCACCATGCAAACTGTCAAATTTGTAGGGCACTGTATTACAATGCAAATAATTGGATGTTTCAGCACTAATATCAAAATGCATTCTGTTAGGTGTGTTCAGCAGCATACCATATTGTACATTGTTAGGTCTACACAGCAAATTACAATGAAAATTAGTAGGTAGTTACAAAGTATCACAAGATAACTATTATATGTGTACAATGTGTCTAACTACAAACTGTCAGGTGTGTTCACTATATCACAATGTATACTGTTAGGTGTGTACACTATATCACAATGTATACTGTCATGTGTGTGTACAACAGTATGTCAAAATGTATACTGTCAGATGTGCACACTAAATCACAGTATGCATTGTCAAGTGTGTACACAAAATCACAAAGTATACTACCACAAGTACCAGGTGTATACACTACATCATAATGTATAATATCAATGTGCTCACTATATCACAAAGTATACTGTCATGCAAAAAGATTAAAAACCGTCGGGTATGTACATCAATATGCTCACCATGTACACTGTCAGGAGTTTACAACACCGCGTCACAATGAAAAACATGAAAACAGACTGTCAGGAGTGTACCACTCTATGTCACACAACAGACTGTCATTCCAGCGGCATGCAACACACTGTCATATCAAGGACCCCTTCCTGACCTTAGTGCTGGTGCTTTGGATGCTGCGGCCGGACTGGGCTGACCCCTGCCTCGATGCCTGCTTGGAGCCGCTCTTACGGGCGCTGGCATTACTCCTGGTGTCGTCGGCATCACCAGCAAGGCTGGCCTGCCTCTCCCCGGCTTCCGCCTGGTCCGCCACTTCTGACATGGTACTGCAATGGTTCTGGGGGGTTTTAATGCCAGTTAAAATACTGGGAAAGCGACAGTTGAGTTAAGAGGGGTGGGAGAGTCAGGAAGCAGAAAGGGTATGCGGGACGGGTCAGAAGGCAGAGATTTATAATGGTATGGAGAGAGAGAGAGAGAGAGAGAGAGAGAGAGAGAGAGAGAGAGAGAATGAGAGGGCGAGAGAGGGAGGGGAGAGAGAGAGAGAGAATGAGAGGGCGAGAGAGGGAGGGGAGAGAGAGAGAGAATGAGAGGGGGAGAGAGGGAGGGGAGAGAGAGAGAGAGAGAATGAGAGGGGGAGAGAGGGAAGGGGGAGAGAAAGAGAGAGAGAGAAGTAGACAGACAGAAAAAGTGAGAAACAGCTTGGAAAGACAGAAGGTTACAGAAGAGGGACACACACACACACACACACACACACACACACACACACACACACACACACACACACACACACACAAACCCATGCATGCACACACACACACACACACACACACACACAAAACACACACACACACTACACACACACACACACACACACAGTCATACTACATATGTCATGGCACTAGTTGACCTGCAAACTATGATTATAGACAGACAGCAGAATGAAATTGAAAACTACCCATAACACATTATGTTTGAATGCATACCATACATCAGTATGGTGACAATGAAACAGTGACTGTGTACGCACAGACTGCTTTGTGTGTGTGTGTGTGTGTGGGGGGGGGGGGGGGGGGCAGTAAATGACAGTCATTAAGCAAACATACATGCACTACCTTGCTTGTTCCTTGTGGAGAAAACGCCGGTAAAACGAGAGAGAGAGTGAGAGAGAGGGAGAGACAATCTGTGCAATTTTTTGAAAATAAAATCATGGGTCTTGAGCACGGAAATAACGAAAAATCCACCTACTATCAGTATAATCACGCTAAATCCTTGCTCCCCATACACAATCAACACGATGTCGCGCGACACCGTTCTCAGTTAGTTACGAAGTTCGGTGTCGGCCCAACACATGACTGCTGTTTTGATTTAACAAGAGTAGACGGTATAATGTTGGGTTGGACAAGTACGATGCCTACGTACTGGGTTTAACCCGGTATTGGATAAAATCATAAACTGCTTGGAAACATTTTGCCTTTACTCACCTGACAGGCACGTCCCCCAAACGAACGAAAAGGTAAAACAGATGTTTCTCTGTGGGCCAGCGCTCTGTTGCTATGGGATACAGGAAGCAGGCAGATTGCAACAACGGGAGATCACTCTTGACTAGAAAATGCCATGGCGCGTTCTCATGCGGTCACAAACCAAAATTAGCAAATTGTCACAGAACGTAGTGTCAAGTAGAGATGGGTACCTGTTCAGAAATGCAAACTGGTTTTTGACCTGTCTTCTTGGTCAGTACCGATTATAGACAACAATTTTCACACAAGTATATCTGGGCTTAGTCTAACACATATCGATTCGTTGTTATGCTTGCGCGGCTCTTACATACAAACGCTAACACAGTGACACACATACACACGCACGTGCGCGCCCGCACGCACACTCGCACTGTCTGTCTTTCTGTGTATTTTACAAAGACCATGAAGTTAGCACATAAACGTGTGTGGAGAGAGAGAGAGAGAGAGAGCGAGCGTGCGTGTGTGCATGCGTGCGGATCTTCTCTTCTTCCTAAAATACTGGTTCACTCAAAAACGAGTAGGTCACCAGCGCGCAATGGGTGCATGCATGCACATGTGATTGTGTGTGCATGCGAGTCAGTCTATCATCAACGGACCAGTGAACCATGACTGTTTCACACTATTTGGAAGCTATCAAGACAGATTATTGTTCATGCGTATATTGCATTGCTGAGACGCCCGTCATTCCAATCTAGCATCTTTAGCTTGAGCAATAACGGAAGCAATATTAATAATGCTTCTTCATGGCATTCCTCATTATGACGCACATTTGGAAACTGTTTACATCCGGTGTCAAAATGTAGCTGATTTTGTATTCTGTAAGCTTCCAAATCTTTTTAAGGCAGCTGTAGATTATTGTAATTACATATGTACGACTTACGTATGTTAAGCTGAATTATGACGTCACTCGGATAGATACGTCATGACACTTCCGTTACGCCGATGTCGGAATGAGCAACTGAACAAGAAACCAAAAACAAGCTTGACTCGACTTCTTGTTTATATTGTGTGACTGGCACATCTTCATGGTGTCAGAAGTGTTTAGAACTCATCGAATTATGTTTTGACATTTAGCAATCTGGGCCACGTACGTACAAGGCAGGTTTTTTTTAGTTTGTCACGTTGAGGACTTGCGCAGGTTTGCTCAATCCCGTTTTGCGTGCAACAAGGCGTACTCCAACACTAACGACTTTAGTGCAGTTGCGCCACTTCGACATTTTTCGACACTGACACACGTACGTGGTTCCGTGGTTCAAACACTCGGAAAGCATGGACTGCTTATGCGACGTTCACACTAGGCTGTAACCACGGTCTAACCAAGTGGTTACATTGAGGGATCTAACTGCGATGACGTCGGAGTTTTGGCTCCGCCTCTATTTCCTGCTCTAACTCATTGGAACCGACGGGGACTAGTGTGAATGCCATTGTAACCGTATTTGGTCACATCGGGCGATGTAACCTTGAAAATATTTTTTCTTCCGAGTCATATTTTTTGGGGCCATGTAACCACCTATCGAACCACAAATCGGGTCTTCCCGAAAAATCGTCTAACCGATGGGAACCCACTGCAACCAAAATTGCGTGGTTCCAGTCAGTTACAGAGCGATCTAACCATTTGGTTAGACCGTGGTTACAGCCTAGTGTGAACGTCGCATTACGGAAGCCACTGCCCCTGTCTTTTGACGGCAACGTTGCTGAGAACTGGCGTACATTTGAGGCCGAATTTGACATCTTTATAGAGGCTGCTTATGCTGACAAAGATGACCGTACACGAGCGTACATTTTGCTGAACTTGGCTGGAAATGATGCCATTGAGAAAGAAAAGACATTCACTTATGCTGCTGAAGTGAAGAACGACGATGGTGTAGTCACACAAGCTGCAGAAAAGCGCGAAAACGTCGCTGTCCTGAAGACAAAATTTCGTGAGCTCTGCAATCCCCTGACGAACATTATTATCGAGAGACACAAGTTCAACACACGATTCCAGCAAGCTGGCGAGCCAATGCAAAGCTTCATCACAGCATTGAAGATTTTGGCCAACTCCTGTGAATATGGGACGTTAAAAGACTCACTCATTTGAGATCGAATCGTCTGTGGAGTCACGTCAGATGCTCTCCGAAAACAGCTTCTGAAGGAAAAGGCGCTAGATCTCCACAAAGCAATCCAGATCTGTCAGATCCACGAAGCTGCGGAGGAACACACCGTCCAAGTATCAGAGGATCACGAAGTCAACGCCATCTCACAGAAGAAGAAGTTCTACGTTCCTCCCAACAAATCTTGTCGCTATTGTGGTCGCTCGCATGTAGCAAAGAAAGAGGAGTGTCCAGCCTATGGCAAGAAATGTTCGTCATGCTCAAAGATGCACCACTTTGCTGTCTGCAAATCAACACCACGACGGCGGTTGGCGAGCACCGTCAATGCAATTGGTGGAGACAACTCTGATGAGGGTGGAGAACCAGCTGAAGACTGGGAGTTACACGTGCTCACCCAGGAGCCACGTCGCAATGAGATGCACTGCACAGCAATAATCAATGGAGGCGACTTGAAACTAAAGGTTGATACTGGTGCCAAATGCAACGTTCTGCCACTCTAACGAGCTCAAGAAGGTCCAAGCAAGAGAGACCATCAACAAAGCCAAAGCCATCAACCTCGTCGCATACGGGGGAGAACGATTCTCGACACTAGGAAGTGTGGACCTTCTCTGCAAGATTGGCGACCGCAAAGAAACGTTGACCTTTCAGGTCATTGACAGGCAAGCCACACCCATCCTTGGTCTCAATGATGCACTTTGACTCCGTCTCATTCAGCTAGACAAGACTGTCTGTGAAGTAAATGAAGCGTCTGAGGACACCTCCAGAGAAAACATTTTGAAGGACTACCCAGAACTTTTCAATGACACACTTGGGACATTGCCTCCAAAATACATCATGCGCATTGATCCCAGCGTCACACCAGTTGTCAAACCAGCAAGAAAAGTTCCTCAGACCATGGAAAAGAAGGTCAAGATTGAGCTTGAGAACATGGTGAAGCGAGGCGTCATAGTGCGAGAGACAGAACCGACAGAGTGGGTGTCACAGATGGTGGCAGCAAGAAAGAAAAATGGTGACATCCGGATCTGTTTAGACCCAAGAAGTTTAAACACCGCTCTCCAACGCCCGCACTTCCCAATGCGCACCGCCAACGACGTAGCATCTAGAATCGGCAACGCGAAATGCTTCACCACTTTGGATGCAAAGAACGGATTTTGGCAAATCCGGATGGATGAGGAGTCTTCCAGGCGAACTACTTTCAGCACACCGTTTGGGCGATACAGGTTTCTGCGCATGCCGTTTGGCATTAATACGGCTAGTGAGGTCTTCCAGGAAGCCATGGAGAGGCTATTCGAGGAATATCCATGTGCCATCATCGTAGATGATATCCTCGTCTGGGCTCCACCGACGAGGAGCATGATGCAAATCTCAAGAAGATTCTGGAGTGAGCACGGCAGATTGGGCTGAAGCTGAACCTCAGTAAATGCAAGTTCAGGATGAAAAGCGTCATCCCAGAAAAGCTGATGACAGACAATGGCAAGCAAATCACAAGTCGTGAGTTCAAACAGTTCGCACAAGAGTGGAACTTCGTGCACATCACCAGTAGCCCCCACTACCCCAGATCCAATGGCTTGGCAGAAAACGCCATCAAGCAAGCCAAACAGCTGTTGGAAAAGAGCGAGAAGGACGGATCAGACGTGTACCTTGGTTTGCTGAATCTTCGCAACACGCCACGTGATGACATGTGCTCACCTTCGCAGCGCCTCAACTCAAGACGTATGCGCGCGACACTGCCCACTTCAACAAAACTTCTCCAACCCAAAGCTGTGAGCACGCGCAAAGTCTCCAACCAGTTGAAGAAGTCCAGACAGCAGCAGAAACAGTATCATGACAGATCAGCGAGAGATCTGCGTCCTTTGAAACAGGGTGAAGTCGTGCAGATGCAGACTGAAAAAGGCTTCAAGAAACTTGCAATAGTGAAGTCAGCACGCCACTCCCCAAGATCGTACGTCGTCACTGCAGATGGCGCTGACTACGTACGCAACAGACGTCACCTTCTCCCCGTCCAGGAGCCCAGACCACAGGTTCCGCAAGCTCTCAGCACGCTACCTCGTGACAATCTTGGAGGTCCAGGTAGTGTGCGACCACCATTCCCTGCACCCTCCGAACAGCAGCCAGCCTCATCGCCGCCTCCCGCTGCTGTCGTTACCCGCCCCTTGTCTGCCCCCACTCCTCTCACCCCTCAGCTTGCCAACGTGCCACGAAGCAGGTTCACCCCAGTGCAGCTGTTCCCCCCCCAGCACCTCCCGCTCCAACCTGTTCCATGCCTCGTCAAGCCGGTGCCACCAACAAGACACCAGGTCCAATCGCGCCCACGACACCGGGTCCTGTGCCGGCCACTACACCAAGTACACCACCAGCCAAGCTTTCAGGTCCAGCACCGACCGCCTTGCAGCCCCAGCCCGTGGTGACCCGTGCCGGTAGAGCCGTGAAGCACAACCCCAAATACTTTGAGTGATGTCGGGCCATCTACCAGTGCCTTGATGTGACATTTTGCTGTTTATTGTTTTAGTTATGTATATTTTTTTCTCTTTCAGGAAGGAAGATGAACATGAAAAGTTTGCATTATTTCTTTTGGCTCTAAGGAAGCACTTTGGACAGTAAATCATTTCCATTTAACTTGCTCAGCTTAGCTCATAATAAATTTTAAAAAATCTTGAGAAGGAAGATGTAGATTATTATAATTACATATGTACGACTTACGTATGTTAAGCTGAATTATGACGTCACTCGGATAGATACGTCATGACACTTCCGTTACAAACCGATGTCGGAATGAGCAACTGAACAAGAAACCAAAAACAAGCTTGCCTCGACTTCTTGTTTATATTGTATGACTGGCACATCTTCAGCAGCACTGTTTGTTGTCTGTCTGTCCCCTCTTGTGTGTTTTGTTCTTGTGTTGGTTTTTTTTAAATTTTGTTGATACTGCATGCTTTTTGTGACTGATGATTTGTGAATGCTAATTGTGATTGACTACTTGCTTGCAAATTAACAGTCGTAGTCTGATTCCTTTGGGGGTGCAGAGTCTTTAAGACAGGGCTATCAAGCTGGTGTGGGAAAAATCGTCAGATGCTGCAGTGGTCTCAGAACAGGCTAAAGCAGCAGCAGAGAAGCAAGAGAGCGATGCAAGGACAGCCAGATATGAAAATGTTTAATTTGAGAAAGTGAAAACTTGACCAGGAAAAGCAAACTGAAAAATATAGAACTGATCAAGAGACTGAATTGAAAAAGGGAGGACACATGAGTTTGAGCTTAAAAAGTTGTAGTTCCAAAGTCTGGCAGCTGCGACTGCTGACTCTGCAGATTGTCACAACCTCCTCCAGAGGCCATGCTGATCCAGGTATTTTCACCTCAAGTCCCTTTATTTAGAGAGATGTCGAATGATATCGTTCCTCCATGAATTTGAAGTCCATGCAACATTGTGTTGCTGGGAGGAGCAGTGACCAATTCGTCTTTCTGCCTCCCTTCAAGGGGCAGCATTCACTTTTTATCATTGTTTATGTGCTGCTGGCTCAGTGACCATTAACGCATTGAAAGAATATTTTCTTTAAAAAGAAATTCAGTGCTCAGCATCTGGCTTCTGTAAGAACTTTAGATTGGCTAGACCGGACTCAGGGAGCCTTTCCCCGTCTATCTGACAGGACTACAACATTGTCGTATCAGTGGATTTCCCTTTGTATCACCACAAAAGACTATGATGGACAGTATGACCTCATAATCCGTGAGAAGTTGCTCCATTGTGTCTCAAAAGACACAGGCTGGTTTTTCTTACTCTGGGGGTGGGTGTGGTTGGTGGTATTGGAGGCCCTATTCAGGACCAAATGTATAGCTTTACGACTGTGCAACTGAGTGACTTGACATCCCCAAGAACACACCTAGCGTTTCAGAATGTTGTAGTCATTGCCGTCATTCGTCCTGGCTGTCAACAATTGTCACAGCCACAGGGCAGTTGAGGGTGGGAGAGAGATGAGGTAAGAAATAGGCTGGAAATTTTTGACATCAGGACACACAACAGGAAAGGAATAAGGGAACAAAGTGGCGGTAGAACAAGATGACAGAAAGAAAGATGGAGGACAGAAACGCCAGAAAATTTCAAGAGGAAATTAACAAAGGCATCAGGTGGGGAAAAGTCATAAGACAGCAGGAAAGACAGAGAACAGAAAACAGACTGACAGGACAGGAGGCGTGACAAGCAGACAAAGACACTAGAAGCTTCATTCCAAAATGTATTTTCCAAATTATCCCAAATCAAAATCAGATCTGTCTTTGACCTTTTTTCCTGTACAACAATTATACACCAAAAAATCGAGACACAAACGGGAAAAAAAAGGCTGGGGCAAAACAAGCCATCAGGCCATTACAATGTCTCCTGTGCACTTCTCACAACGACACCATGGTGTCCCACCCCTCTCCCACACGACTGCACAGATCTTGCTTCAAAACAGGAGTAGTCAATGGATTATAAAAACCCCAAGACCAGTGAGGAGTAAAAAATATATGAAAAAAACCCAACAACATTGTCAAACATGAATCTGGCAACACTGTGCCAAGCACTTTGTGAAATCCCATGCTCCAAGACACTGGGGACACGCAGATCCAGAATTTCCCAGTCAACCAGTACACAGGCACCGGCTCACCATTCTCGCAAAATGCTTCGTAGATGTGTGAAAGCCCAAAAGAACCTTTCACCACCCCCCACTTTGGGCGATCAACGCACACTGTGTCCACAGATAAAACCAGTTCTCTGTGGGATGTACAAAAATAGTTTATATTGTGTTACAAGAATAGTCAAATCAAGGGCTGCAAAAGACAAACAAAACAAAAAAGCCCAAACAACAAACAAAAAAGGGGGGTGGGATGCGTGAGTGTGCATGTGTGTGTGTGTGTGTGTGTGTGAGGGGTTAAGGGCGGGGTATTTTTTGCAAAGTGATACATCATTTCTTGCCTTGATGACTCGTTTCTCAAGAGATGATCAAGCCTCGGTCAAACACTACCTGTAATAACACCCGGAGACAGTGCAGTCAGCCTAGGCAGGAAAGAAAGGCGGTGGAAGGTGGAGTGGGGAAAGAGGACACAAATCCCTGGACATTGGTGGCACAGGCAGACAAGGACTGGAAGGGGGGGGGAGGGGGGAGGGGGGGGGGAGAGACAGATGGACCCCAAATCATTTTTGACTGGTGGGAGGGATAGGCTGGGACGGGGGGGGGGGGGGGGGGGGGGGGGGGGGGGGGGGGGGGGGGGGGGGGATAGATGATACAAATCCATGATTGGTGGGAGGGATAGGCAGGGACTTGTGGGGGGGGGGGGGGGGGAGGACAGATGATACAAATCCATGATTGGTGGGAGGGATAGGCAGGGACTGGGGGGGGGGAGAGGACAGAATGAACAAATCCATGATTTGGGGGGGGGATGGCTGGGGGGGGGGGGGGGGGGAGGACAGATGATACAAATCCATGATTGGTGGGAGGGGATGAGGGGGGGGGGGGGGGGGGGGGGTGGGGGGGGGGGGGGGGGGGGGGGGAGGACAGATGTACAAATCCATGATTGGTGGGGAGGGGATAGGTGGGACTGGGGGGGGGGGGGGGGGGGGGGGGAAACGGGAAGGTAGAAGACATCCGTATGATGCCGCAATGAGGCGACGATTGCCTCGGATCCTTCCTTCAATCATCAGTGATCACCCTGAATCATTCTTCCCAATAATCAAATTGCCCAAATCCTTCCTTTCAATTAGTATCTTACCCAACCACCCGAATCCTTCCTTCATTATTATTGATCAATCCAAACATACTCCTCCAAATATCAAACCTCTAAAAATCTTTCTTCCGCCAACATTCTCTGACCCCCCAACTCATTCCTTTAATATCTGTGAGCACCCCAAATCATTCCATTCAAATAATCTGCTGACCACCCCAACTCATTCTTTTTTCTTCAAATATTTGTGACCACCCCAATACCTTCCTTCAATTTCAGCGGACCATAAGCAATCTGCCTGCAAAAACTTTCAATGGCAGTTAGGCGTACGGATCGGCGGGGACGGGGCGAATCAACACGAAAGGTGTTCATCCTTTAACTGACCTGGGTTCTTCTTTAAATGGACCTGTTCACGACAAGCAGTGAGGAAGAGCAGTCTGTAGAAATAAAGACCTCAGCCAGTCTTTGACTGGCACACTTAACAAACTGGGGTGGAAATAACACACAACACCACCCCAACAAACAAAAAGGACTAGGACAGGATTCTCAACAGAAAACAACTGAAAACACTCAACATCCTGCTTCAAAAACCATGTAAATATTGCAGGGAAGAAGGGCTGGGTTCCCCCCCCCCCCCCCCCCCCCCCCCCCCCCCACCCCCCCCCCCCCCCCCCCCCCCCCCCCCCCCCCCCCCCCCCCCCCCCCCCCCCCCCCCCCCCCCCCCCCCCCCCCCCCCCCCCCCCCCCCCCCCCCCCCCACCCCCCCCCCCCCCCCCCCCCACCCCCCCCCCCCCCCCTCCCCCCCCCCCCCCCCCCCCCCCCCCCCCCCCCCCCCCCCCCCCCCCCCCCCCCCCCCCCCCCCCCCCCCCCCCCCCCCCCCCCCCCCCCCCCCCCCCCCCCCCCCCCCCCCCCCCCCCCTCCCCCCCCAAATCAAGAAACCCAACTACAATATCTGTGATATAAAGATAACCGACTTTCTGAAACAAAAAAACCATGAAGATGTAACAACAAATTGTATCTGTTAAAGTGACTTTTTTTTTTCTTTGACAACAAAGGCGCAAACAACATAACTGTTAAGGGAAGGTAAGTGACTTTCTTCTTAGACAAAAAACCAACATTCCTGCAATGGGAAGATACGCTTTTCCCCCCAGAACAACCTGCACAGACATGTCTGTTACAGGAAGAAAAGTGACTTCTGTTTCTCTGTTAAAAAAAAGCACCACAACAATTCACATGCAAAGAAAGCAATCACTGGATTTTCATGTTTTTTCTTGTACTCGCTCTTGCTTTGCATGATGAGAAGTAACCAAAGAAAATCAAAATGCTACAACAAATGATCCTTTCTTACTACCAGTTCCATCTGATGTCATTCTCTCCTCCACAGCAATGGAAAGGTAACAAGAAGGTCCAACCAACAATGGATCAAAAATTAACAAAAGAAGATCCAAAAGGCTGTAAAGTTACATAAACACAAGGAAAATAAAATAAAAAGTCTGATATCAAAACAAACTGAAAAAAGCACATCCAACTTTCTGACTTAAAGAAACTCTAAATCATATATTACTTCTTTCTCTGCTTGAATAGAAAAATTGCAAATTGGCAATTTTCAATGATAAATTTCGGTGTTTTAATGTACATTTACACTCTAACAATTTTCAATGTTCTGCTAATCTACTTACACACTGATAATTTTCAATGCTTCAGCGTACACTTATATACTGATATTTTTCAATGTTTCACAACCATTTCCTAAAGACAAATATTTCAAAGAGCAAAAGGATGCGACACTGAACATAAATAAACTGTTTGAAGAGAACAAGAGGTACGGGACAATTTGAGTTTCCAATGCAATCATGTTGGCAATCATCTGCACATCAAATCCTTTCTCCTGTTGAAAATCAGAATCTTGCCTTCATATCCATGGTCTTCTGCATAATATGGCATCTCCTCCCTCTTGAAAATCACCTACCTATCAAAACTTTTAACTTAACATTGGCAATCATCTTCATCTTTGTTAACACCTCTTACAGCTGACAGTCATCTACACATAAAACCTCTAACCTATAGTTGACAATCATCTATATGTCAATGCCTTTCCCTCTTCTTGACTATCATTTGTGTACTGAAACCTCTAACTTACTGTTGGTAATCATTTGCATATTAAAACCTCTGAACTTACCGTTGACAATCATCTACATATTTAAACCTCTCCCTCATGTCGACAATCATCTATGCATTAAAGCCTCAAACTTGCTGTAGATGATCATCTACATATTAAAATCTCTCCTTCCTGTTGACAATCATCTATAAAATCTGTTTCTCCTGTTGACAATCACCTAAATATAAAAAAATCTCTCCCTCCTGTTGACAATCATTTACATATTACAAATCTTTTCTGTTGACAATTATCTGTGTGCCAAAACCTCTCCCTTCTGTTGAAAATCCTCTACATAATAAAACATCTCCCTCCTGTTGACAATCATCTACACATTAAAACCTCCCCTTCTGTTGACAATCACCTCCACATTAAAACTTTCCACTCCTGTTGACAATCATGTACACATTAAAAACTCTGCCTCTTGCAGACAATCATCTGCACATTAAAACCTCCCCCTTCTGTTGACAATCATCTGCACATTAAAACCTCCCCTTCTGTTAACAAACTTAACTTCAGCGTACATTAAAACCTCCCCCTTCTGTTGACAATCATCTGCACATTAAAACCTCCCCTTCTGTTAACAAACTTAACTTCAGCTTACATTAAAACCTCCCTCCTGTTGACAATCGTCTACACATTAAACCCCCCCCCCCCCTTCTGTTAACAAACTTAACTTCAGCGTACATTAAAATCTCTCCCTCCTGTTGACAATCATCTACACATTAAAACCTCCCCTTCTGTTAACAAACTTAACTTCAGCGTACATTAAAACCTCTCCCTCCTGTTGACAATCATCTACACATCAAAACCTCCCTTTTCTGTTAGCAATCATCTACACATTAAAACCTCTCCCTCCTGTTGACAATTATCTACACTTTAAAACCTTTCTACTGACAATCATCTACACTTTAAAACCTCCCCCTCCTGTTGACGGTCATCTACACTTTAAAGCCTCTTCTTCTTGTTAACAAACATCTACACTTTAAAACCTCTTCCCCCATTTACTGACATTACAATCATGACTGTTTCCAATCTTGTGTGTGAACATCACCAAGGTGAATGCATTAGCACAAAATGAACAAATATCACCACATACCTCTGTTAACTTCAACTGGTACATCATACGCCACTGTTAACCTCAACTTGTACATCAAATTGTCATATACCTCTGGTATGAAAAAAAGGGCCATATACCTGTGGTATAAAAAAAAGTCAACAAATTCAAGACAAAAAGTGTGCACCTGAGTTCTTGGGTGCAAAGACGATAGTGGAAGCATAAGTTATGTTCTTTAACATATCAACTTTTTTTTTCTCAAATACCAAACCCAGGACAAAAAAAAACTACCCAGTCAGTCCTCGTCTGCATACCCTATGTCTCTGTGCATGTGTGCGTGCGTGCATGTGCATGTGTGTGTGCATGCGTGTGTGTGCACGGGCAAGAGGGATGTAAGCGACAACAACAATCTGAAAATTCAACCTGAATTTTCACAGATCATGCTCGTGACAAGCTGTGAAAATGTGACCTTGACAAACCAAACAATAAGTTCACTGATGAAATGAAAGAAACAAATTATTAAGAGATTTGACCTCAACTAAACCCCAGGTCAGAAACAAACAGACCAGTATTACTGATGGGTCTACACAGCCATCCAATGAGGAGGCTGTATAGCCATTCAATGATGAGTCTACACAACCATTCGATGATGGTTCCACACACAGCCATTCAGTATAAAGTCTACACAACCAGCCAATAATGAGTCTGCACAACCACCCGATGAACAGTCTACATGGTGATTCAATGACAAGTCTACACAGACATTCAATGAGTCTACACAGCCATTCAATGGTGGGTCTACTACACACAGCCATTCAGTATTAAGTCTACATACAGCTATCCAATGAGCCTACACACAGCCGTTCACTCTTCAGTAATCATAAATGAAAGACAGATCATTAAAACAAGTGCGTAACCAATACAAAAAAAAAGCATGACAAAATCAGTTCTACCTATGATGCCGGATGTGAATGCACCTATTCCTCTGGGCCGAAGAGCAATGGTGACATCTGTAAGCATATGTTTTCAGCACTATTTGGTTTAGCAGTCCGAATATTCTCAGGATTCATGTAATCTGTTGCAGTTATCAACATATATGGGGATACAACATTGTCGTTCACAATTTTGATAAATGCTTTAATAACTGAGCACCATTGCACTGCAGATACCACTGATGTCATAGATGTGAAGGCCATCGTTAACCACTAATAACGTCAGTGACATCTGAAAGTCGAGATGGACCATAAATGATGTTATTGACAAGAAGTTTATGGTGACTACAAATAACCTCAATGACATGAAGGTCAAGGTTGATTACAAATGGTGCCATAGACATGAAGGTTAAAGCTGACCACAGGCAATGTCACTGACATTAAGGCCAAGGCTGACCATTGGTGATGTCACTGAAATTAAGGCCAAGGCTGACCACTAGCGATGTCACTGACATGAAGGCCAGGCTGACACTAGTGATGTCACTGACATTAAGGCCAAGGCTGACCATTGGTGATGTCACTGACATTAAGGCCAAGGCTGACCACTAGTGATGTCACTGACATTAGGCCAAGGTTGACCACTGGTGATGTCACTGACATTAAGGCCAAGGCTGACCACTAGTGATGTCCCTGACATTAAGGCAAGGCTGACCATCTGGTGATGTCACTGACATTAAGGCCAAGGCTGACCACTAGTGAATCTCAATGGCATAAAGGCCAGGCTGACCACTAAGGATGTCACTGACATGAAGGCCAAGGCTGACCACTAAGGATGTCACTGACATGAAAACCAAGGCTGACCACTAAGGATGTCACTGACATTAAGGCCAAGGCTGACCACTGGTGATGTCACTGACATGAGGGCCAAGGCTGACCATGGTGATGTCACTGACATGAAGGCCAAAGCTGACCACTGGTGATGTCAGTGACATGAAGGCCAAAGCTGACCACTGGTGATGTCACTGACATGAAGGCCAAGGCTGATCACTAGTGATGTCACTGACATGAAGGCCAAGGCTGACCACCGGTGATGTCACTGACATGAAGGCCAAGGTGACCACTGGTAATGTCACTGACATGAAGGCCAAGGCTGACCACAAGTGATGTCACTAACATGAAAGCCAAGGCTGACCACTGGTGATATCAACGACATGAAGGCCAAGGCTGACCACTGGTGATGTCACTAACATGAAGGCCAAGGCTGACCACAAGTGATGTCACTGGCATGAAGGGCCAATGCTGGCCACAAGTGATGTCACTAACATGAAGGCCAAGGCTGACCACTAGCGATGTCACTGACATGAAGGCCAAGGCTGACCACTAGTGATGTCACTGACATGAAGGCAAGGCTGACCACTGGTGATGTTACTGACATGAAGGCGAGGCTGACCACTGGTAATGTCACTGACATGAAGGCCAAGGCTGACCACAAGTGATGTCACTAACATGAAGGCCAAGGCTGACCACTGGTGATATCAACGACATGAAGGCCAAGGCTGACCACTGGTGATGTCACTGACATGAAGGCCAAGGCTGACCACAAGTGATGTCACTGGCATGAAGGCAAAGCTGGCCACAAGTGATGTCACTAACATGAAGGGCAAGGCTGACCACTAGTGATGTCAGTGACATGAAGGCCAAGGCTGACCACTGGTGATGTCACTAACATGAAGGCCGAGGCTGACCACTAGCGATGTCACTGACATTGAAGGCCAAGGCTGACCACTAAGGATGTCACTGACATGAAGGCCAAGGCTGACCACTCGTGATGTCACTGACATGAAGGCCAAGGCTGACCACTGGTGATGTCACTGACATGAAGCCCAAAGCTGACCACTGGTGATGTCGCTGTCATGAAGGCAAGGCTGACCACTAGTGATGTCCCTGGCATGAAGGCAAGGCTGACCACTGGTGATGTCACTGACATGAAGGCCAAGGCTGACCACTGGTGATGTCACTGACATGAAGGCCAAGGCTGACCACTAAGGATGTCACTGACATGAAGACCAAGGCTGACCACTAAGGATGTCACTGACATGAAGGCCAAGGCTGACCACTAAGGATGTCACGGGACATGAAGGCCAAGGCTGACCACTAGTGATGTCACTGGTATGAAGGCCAAGGCTGATCACTAGTGATGTCACTGGTATTAAGGCCAAGGCTGACCACTGGTGATGTCACCGACATTAATGCCAAGGCTGATCACTAAGGACGTCACTGACATTAAGGCCAAGGCTGACCACTGGTGATATCACTGACATGAAGGCCAAGGCTGACCACTAGTGATGTCACTGGCATGAAGGCCAAGGCTGACCACTGGTGATGTCACTGACATGAAGGCCAAGACTGACCACTAGTGATATCAATGACATGAAGGCCAAGGCTGACCACTAGTGATGTCCCTGACATTAAGGCCAAGGCTGACCACTAAGGATGTCACTGACATGAAGGCCAAGGCTGACCACTGGTGATGTCACTGACATGAAGGCCAAGGCTGACCATGGTGATGTCACTGACATGAAGGCCAAGGCTGACCACTAGTGATGTCACTGACATGAAGGCCAAGGCTGCCCACTGGTAATGTCATTGACATGAAGGCCAAGGCTGACCACTAGTGATGTCACTGACATAAAGGCCAAGGCTGACCACTAAGGATGTCACTGACATGAAGGCCAAGGTTGACCACTGGTGATGTCACTGAGATGAAGGCCAAGGCTGACCACTGGTGATGTCATTGACATGAAGGTCAAGGCTGACCACTGGGGGACGTCACTGACATGAAGGCCAAGGCTGACCACTGGTGATGTCACTGACATGAAGCCAAAAGCTGACCACTAAGGATGTCACTGACATGAAGGCCAAGGCTGACCACTGGTGATGTCACTGACATGAAGGCCAAGGCTGACCACTAAGGATGTCACTGACATGAAGACCAAGGCTGACCACTAAGGATGTCACTGACATGAAGGCCAAGGCTGACCACTAAGGATGTCACTGACATTAAGGCCCAGGCTGACCACTAGTGATGTCACTGACATGAAGGCCAAGGCTGACCACTAAGGATGTCACTAACATGAAGGCCAAGGCTGACCACTAGCGATGTCAATGACATGATGCCCAGGCTGCTCACTAGCGATGTCACTAACATGAAGGCCAAGGCTGATCACTAGCGATGTCACTGACATGAAGGCCAAGGGTGATCACTAGTGATGTCACTGACATTAAGGCCAAGGCTGACCACTAGTGACGTCACCTAACATGACGCTGACCACTTACGATGGCTAGCTCATCCAACCACATAACTCACAGCACTGCCTACATTTGACACTAGAGAAGACAGAATGGAGAAACAAAGCCAAGGATGCCACAGATATCAGCAGAAGATTGAAAAGAGAAACAAACCCAGGGATTCTGCAGACTCTAGTTGAAGACAGAATGGAGGAAAAAAAAGCTAAGGATATTACAAGTTGAAGGCAGAATGGAGAAACAAAGCCAAGGATACCACAGACATCAGCAGAAGATTGAAGAGGAACAAACCCAGGGATTCCATAGACTCTAGTTGAAGAGAGAATGGAGGAACAAAGCCAGGGATTCTGCAGACTCTAGTTGAAGACAGAATGGAGGAACAGAGCCAGGGATTCTGCAGACTCTAGTTGAAGACAGAATGGAGGAACAGAGCCAGGGATTCTGCAGACTCTAGTTAAAGACAGAATGGAGGGAAAAAAGCTAAGGATATTGCAAACACCAGCTAAAGACAGAATGGAGGAGGTAAATCAGGGATACGACCAACTTCAGACGAAGGCAGAAAGGGGGAAGCAAAGCCAGGACTATTGAAGACACTAGATGAAGACATAATGGAGAAGCAAAACTAGGGACATTACAGACTTGGAGACAGAATGATGGAACAAAGCCAGGGATACTACAGACACCCTTTGGAGACAGAATGGAGAAACGAAACCAGGGATATTACAGACACTAGCAGAAGACAAAATAGGAAAATGAAGCCAGGGACACTAGACATTGGTATAAGATAGAATGGAGGAACATACCCTGGGATACCTCAGACACCAGTTGAAGACTGAATGGAGAAGCGAAGCTAACGACACCTGTTCAAGATGAAACCGAGAAACAAAGTCAGGGATTCTACAGACACTAGCTGAAGACAGAATGGAGTAACAAAGTCAGGGATTCTACAGACACTAGCTGAAGACAGAATGGAGGAACAAAGCCGGGGATTCTACAGACACTAGCTGAAGACAGAATGGAGTAACAAAGTCAGGGATACTACAGACACTAGCTGAAGACAGAATGGAGGAACAAAGCCAAGGACAATACAGACACCAGCTGAAGACAGAATGGAGGAACAAAACCAAGGACAATACAGACACTAGCTGAAGACAGAATGGAGGAACAAAGCCAAGGACAATACAGACACTAGCTGAAGACAGAATGGAGGAACAAAGCCAAGGACAATACAGACACTAGCTGAAGACAGAATGGAGGAACAAAGCCAAGGACAATACAGACACTAGCTGAAGACAGAATGGAGGAACAAAGCCAAGGACAATACAGACACTAGCTGAAGACAGAATGGAGGAACAAAGCCAGGGATACTACAGACACTAGTTGAAGACAGAATGGAGGAACAAAGCCGGGGATTCTACAGACACTAGCTGAAGACAGAATGAAGGAACAAAGCCAAGGACAATACAGACACTAGCTGAAGACAGAATGGAGGAACAAAGCCAAGGACAATACAGACACTAGCTGAAGACAGAATGGAGGAACAAAGCCGGGGATTCTACAGACACTAGCTGAAGACAGAATGAAGGAACAAAGCCGGGGGATTCTACAGACACTAGCTGAAGACAGAATGGAGGAACAAATCCAGGGACATTACAGACACTAGCTGAAGACAGAATTAGGCACATAGCCAAGGAAACTACAGACACCAGCTGGAGACAGAATGGAGAGCAAAGCAACATTAAATTCTGTCCACATCTGTACAACAGTCAGTGCCTTCTGTACAGCGATCAGAGGCCATCTGTTCATTAGTCAGTGTGCGCTTGCGCTTCTGTTCAGTGGTCTGTTCACATATGCACAATGGTTAGTGTACATCTTTTTACTGGTCAGAACCCATCTGTACAATGGTCATTGCCTATCTGCCCAATGGTTAATGCAGGATGTACAATATTCATATAAGTCACTGACAAATGTGTAATGCCCAGCGCACATCTCTAAAACAGCCAGTGCACATCCGTAATATGGTCAGTTCACTTCTGTACAGTGGTAAGTGTACAATGTACAGTGGTCAGTGCACAATGTACAATGGTCAGGGCACATCATTTCACGGTCAGTGCACGTCTGTAAAACAGTGCACGTGTAAAATGGTCAGTACACATCTATACAGTGGTCAGTGCACAATGTACAATGGTCAGCGCACATCTGTACAATGGTCAGTGCGCATCTGAACAATGGTTAGTGCACATCTGTAAAACAGTCAGTATACACCTGTACAGTGCTCAGTGCACATCTGTACAATGATCAGTACACATCTGTACAATGCTCTAGGCACCATGTATAATGGTCAGTGCACATCTGTACAATGATCACTGCACATTCATACAATGGTCTATGCTCAGTGTATAATGGTCAGTGGACATCTGTACAATGGTCAGTGCACATCTGTACAATGGCCAATGCACATCTGTACAATGGTCAGTGCACATCTGTACAATGGTCAGTGCACATCTGTACAATGGTCAGTGCACATCTGTAAATAGTTGGTGCTCATCTGTACAATGGTCAGTGCACATCTGTACAACAGTCGGTGCACAATGTACAATGATCAATGCCCATTTGTTCAATGGTAAGTGCATATTTGTACAAAGGTCAGTGCACATTTGTACAATGATCAGTGCACAATGTATAATGTACAATGCACATCTGTAAAACGGTCGGTGCCCATCTGTACAATGATCAGTGCACATCTGTGTACAATCATCAATGCACAATGGACCC